>OAMR01000787.1:104636-209790 GCA_900205405.1 Echinochloa crus-galli | reverse complement strand
ACCATAGATTGCCCATACGGCTTTGCGCCTTTCAGGGGTCATAAGCTGTGTGCCTGAAAAGTAAAAAAAGGCAAACATGAGCCGCAAGAAGCGATTTAACATAATATAGATGATATCAATCAAATCTCAGTATTGATGACGAGGCTACTGCTACTCATAGGCCCCATATGCTCGCGGCAATAGAAAAATCATTACTTAGAAGGTCAAGAGACCCAGGGTGCCTTAAAAAAAGTAGAAAACTAAACGGATTAAATCAAGCCCATGCGCCTCCAGATCCTTCACCCAAACCCCACCAACCGATCCAGCCCTTACCTTATTCAAGAAATCTATCAGCTGACTGCCAGTAGTCCACCATGACTGTACAGACGGAAGTATAAAAGCACAAAACCGTCTCGATTCATCATCATTACCTTGAGATGGCCAAGACGGCGGCACCCGGCACCCACGTGCACCATTATCTTCTTCCATTCATACCGTGGTCGGCGCGATTCTGAATATCATAGCACGTACAGTTGTCGAGCCACAAGAGAGCCCTCTCTCCGTCATGTGCGTTGTAGAACTGGCTACGGACAGTGGGGGCATTCTGTGTGTATTTTATTATCTTATAGGCAACCGGAATGTTCAGAGTTCTTATTCAGTTTCAGAGGCTTTTCAGCACTGATCGATCACTCTTTGGATGGTGGTAAAAAAGATGAGACTAAAAAACCCAACCATTATTCCCTACCCTGGATCAGTCGATCGCACTAGCTAGCCCAGAATCGCATACGCCGGGTAGAAAAGAAAACGGAATCCAGTGGCTCCGCTACTTGGCTTCTATTTGGTTGGATGGTATATGTGTGTGTGTGTGTATTATATATATAATATATATAGTACTATATATATACTATATAACGTACACACACACACACTATAGTCTAGTTAACTACTAGGAGGTAAGTGTAACTATGCAGGCAACAATTCATTGATAAAACTGAACGGAGAGGTAGCAGTGACTAACCGAGGTAGAAGGTCTTGGCGTACTCGGCGCAGACCTCGCCGCATCGGTCGTAGGCGTCGCCGAGGAGGCCCACCCGATGAGCCCCTCCTCGTCCTTCTCCTCCGCCCACCGCGGGCGCGGCGCCGCCCCCTTCTTCCTCCTCCCGGCGGCGGCGACGCCGCCCTCCACCAGCGCCGCCTGCCGCAGCACGACCTCGTAGACGGCCTCCTCGGTCGCGGTCCTCGCAACGGCCGGCGCAGCGGCGGGCGAGGCTCGCGCTCGGCCTGGTGAATATACCATCCAACCAAATAGAAGCCAAGTAGTGGAGCCATTGGATTCCGTATCCTCTTCTACCCGGCAGCGTATGCGATTCTGGGCTAGCTAGTGCGATCGACTGATCCAGGGTAGGGAATAATGGTTGGGTTTTTTAGTCTCATCTTTTTTACCACCATCCAAAGAGTGATCGATCAGTGCTGAAAAGCCTCTGAAACTGAATAAGAACTCTGAACATTCCGGTTGCCTATAAAATAACAAAATACACGGAATGCCCCCACTGTCCGTAGCCAGTTCTACAACGCACATGACGGAGAGAGGGCTCTCTTGTGGCTCGACAACTGTACGTGCTATGATATTCAGAATCGAGCCGACCACGGTATGAAAGAAGATAATACTGCACGTGGGTGCCGGGTGCTGCCGTCTTGGCCATCTCAAGGCAATGATGCTGAATCAAGACGGTTTTGTGCTTTTATACTTTCGTCTGTAGTGTCATGCATGGTGGACTACTGGCAGGCAGCTCATAGATTTCTTGAATAAGGTAAGGGCTGGATCGGTTGGTGGGGTTTGGGTGATCGATCTGGAGGTGCATGGGCTTGATTTAATCTGTTTAGTTTTCTACCTTTTTTATGGCACCCTGGATCTCTGACCTTCTAAGTAAGGATTTTTCTATTGCCGCGAGCCTATGGGCCTATGAGTAGCAGTAGCCTCGTCATCAATACTGAGATTTGATTGATATCATCTGTATTACTTTAGCGTCTTGCGGCTCATGTCTGCCTCGGTTTACTTTTCAGGCACACAGCTTATGACCCCTGAAAGGCGCAAAGCCGTATGGGCAATCTATGGTATGATTCACGTTGCCGACTTACTTGTTCCCAACCTCCCATCAATTGTGGAAAGCTAGCCTTGTAGTTCTTATCTGCGACACCGTTGATTCTTAGGCATTTCTTTTTATTATATGCAGTATGGTGCAGAAGAACTGATGAACTAGTAGATGGTCCTAACGCTTCTTACATTACACCGACTGCTCTTGATCGGTGGGAGAAGCGATTAGAAGATCTCTTTGAAGGCCGCCCGTATGATATGTACGATGCAGCCCTTTCAGACACGGTGTCAAAGTTCCCAGTAGATATCCAGGTAAATGAGCCCCAGACCCCGGAGCTGTTAAAAGTTACTTTTTTTTTACCGGAAGCTGTTAAAAGTTACTGGATAGTAAAATTAGCAATTTACTAATGTTTCCACAACATTGGACCTTCTGTCATCTCCAGCCATTCAAAGATATGATTGAAGGAATGAGGCTTGACTTGTGGAAGTCGAGGTACAGGACCTTTGATGAGCTCTACCTCTACTGCTACTATGTCGCTGGCACAGTTGGCCTCATGACAGTTCCTGTGATGGGCATCGCCCCGGACTCAAAGGCCTCGACTGAGAGCGTGTACAATGCTGCACTGGCTCTTGGCATTGCTAACCAGCTGACGAATATTCTGAGAGATGTAGGCGAAGAGTAAGTACCAACTTTATCCACCACTAAGCATATAATTGTATTTTTGGATCAGTGCCAGTCCTACATCTGTTTGACATGGCACCCAATAATTTTATATCAAACACTTATGCCATATTATCTAGGGCTGAACATAGTATTTAAAATGCAAGTAGGTGCTCTGCATTTCACTGTCTAATTGTCAGCATGGAACATGTTAACTTGTTGCTGTTCAGAATTATTTTTCTTGATTGTAATGTAGTTTGTCTGTTGTTGTGGATGGAATTTCAGTGCGAGAAGGGGGAGAATATACCTTCCACTGGACGAGCTTGCACAGGCAGGCCTGACAGAAGATGACATATTCAGAGGGAAAGTGACCGATAAGTGGAGGAGGTTCATGAAGGGCCAGATTCAGCGTGCCAGGTTGTTCTTTGACGAGGCTGAGAAGGGTGTGGCCCATCTAGACTCTGCGAGCAGATGGCCGGTATGTGAGCCTTGAAATTCCGCGTTTATCTATGCTTAAAATCCGAATCTCCAGGAAAAAAAGCGGTGTTCTTTTACAGGCTCTGAATCACTCACCCTTTGGACAATTCTCTTGCTGCAGGTCCTGGCGTCTCTGTGGCTGTACAGGCAGATCCTCGACGCCATTGAAGCCAACGATTATAACAACTTCACGAAGCGTGCGTATGTAGGCAAGGCGAAGAAGCTGCTGTCTCTACCGGTTGCATACGCGAAAGCCTCTGTAGCATCATGATCCGTCTGTAGATCAGATCTTTTTTTTTTCCTTTTCTTCTCTCAGCTTCACCTTCTTTTTTTCTTTCATTTTTGGGAGATTTGTTGGCTGTTGTATATAATCAGCTTCAGCTGCCTGCATGGCGCACAAGCCTGTCTGTCACACACGGTATTTAGTTCCGGGGACTCATTCCAGGCCCCTTCAATACTCAGCTCTTGTTACAACAAGGAATGGAAAAAAGAATTAGAATTCAGGAAGCATTTGCTGTGTTCAACTGTTCTCTCTGCATCATTTCTCTTGAGAACCCAGGCTCACTGCCGACTTGAGTGTTGTGTCAACCTCAAAGACCTGGTGCTGTTGTTATGTTTTGCATTGTTGAATGATGGACATTTTCAACAAGTTTTGGCCTTGTTCTTTGTGACTGGTGAGGCTTGTGCCTGGTGCTGTCTGAACTGGGAGGCAAATGGGAGCTGCAACTGGCTGTGGTCCGGCATTCAGTTGCCGGATCTCTTTGCTGCCTGCAGAGACCTTTCGACGCCATACACATGACTGGTGGTCTGCCCTGCATCTGCTGGTTTTACCTGTGGACCTGTAGATTAGTGGTGAGTAACCATGGGAGTGTGCAAGTGGCATATCAGACACTGCTGCTGCGCCTGTGGCTGGGAGAGAGGCCTCGTCGTCAGCCACAGCCACACCTTTTGAGGGTGTGAAGTGGCTTGGCCTGACCTGACTTGCCCGTGTCAGGTTTTTCTACCTCACACTCTCAGCTCCCTCGAATATCATAGCACATGACAGATGACACCCTGAATATATGAATATTGTGTAAATTACCAATTACCCTCAAGTGTCAGTCGTTTTTTTACTGAAGGGCATAAATTGGCCAAACATACAGCTTTACCGTACCCATAAAAACCAGCACGAATCTTGACATTTTCGCTGCCGTAGAAAAGCTTGGACGGGAGCGAAAACGAGTTGAGTAAGCGCAGCAGCCGAGCAGGCCAGGCCCAGCGGTGCAGGCCTGCAAACAGGCCAAGCCCAAGGAGCTTTAAGGCCCATGCGGCTCCAGGGACGGTGCACTGACGTGGAAGATCTTGGGCCTAGACCCACACACACACAGCCTCTCCGCAGATTATCGGGCCATTAGGCCACTCAAGCCCGGAGGCCCAAAGCCCCAAACCCCTCCTCTCCGCCGAGCCAAAAAAGAGGAAAATTTTTCAAAACCCTCGTCTCCGGCGGCGGCGGGCGGCGGCGCCATGAACGTGTTCGCGGGGGTCGGCGCCGGCGCGGCGGCGGGGGACCCGGCGTCCGCCGGCAGCACCGGCAGGGCGCTTCTGGAGCTGACGCCGCACAAGGTCGCGGTGTGCCACCTCGTGCAGGTCTTCGCGCCGCCGGCGCAGGCGGGGGGCGACGTCATGCCGCCCTTCCCATTCGAGTCCGTCGCCCACCACAACCGCCTCGGCCTCTTCCTCTTCACGCTCACCCGGGTACGTCTAATCGCTCTCTCGCTTGCTCATGTCAGTGTCGCTGCCCTGTGCTCTACCTATGTGAAATGGTGCTGCGGAGCTTTTTTTTTTTGGATTGGGGGCGTTAGGATGTCAAGGATTTTGGAATTAGCTCCATGATTTTGTGAACCCCCCGTAGCATCTACAGTTGGGCTCAAATGTAGACCGAGCTAGTTCTTCCTGCTAGTAAATGAACGGTTTACTCGAAATTTCAGTGCCCAGTTGATCTGTTCTAAGAGCTGCAGGCTTGCACCACACTCCTATTTCATTGTGTCTGTTTCTTCAACCTGCCATTTCCTTCCATTTCTCGCAGAAGCGAAGCAGACATGCTTAACTTGTTTATCTTGTAGTCGTGTGATGATTTTCGGGAGCCTTCACTGGAAGAATTTTTGAGGCAGCTGAAGGCGGCAGATGATCTGACTAATGGTTGGCTCTGTGAGCAGCTGACAAGTACCCTGTCAGCGCTGAACTCGCCTGATGATTTGTTCAACTTTTTCGATAAGCTACGAGGTGAAGGTCACATGATATGTTGCTGTTTCTGAGTCATTTATCTTTCCTTCGTAGAGAGACATTCAAATAGACAGCTAACTCTGAAATGATTTCTGCCAGGTGTGCTCACTGCACCAGAAGGTGCAAGTGCGGAGGACATAGTTTTGGATCCAAATAGTCAACTTGGAGTTTTTCTTCGCTGCTGCATACTTGCCTTCAATTCAATGAGCTTTGAGGTGCTATGAGTAGTATAAGACATTCACGACAATCTGTTCATATTTAAGGCACTAGGCACTAATGTGTTCGCTGAAAATTTATGTAGGGTGTATGCCATCTTTTGGCAGATCTTGTGATGTATTGTAACTCCACTGATGCTTTATACGACTTGGCAGAAGATGAGGATTTTGATAGTGAAATGAGCAACTTGATGAATGCAGACATAGGTTCTCAAGCTGGTTTATTTGATAAATACCATCAAGGACATGCCTCTGAGAGCCATATGAGGGAGAGCTCTTCAGCACTAACTCGTGCACCAATGTTACTCCATGATTTTGATGAAGGTATATCTGAACTTTAAACCCTATCATGATTTTGATGAAGCATACAATTACCTTAAGATGCCAAAAAGGAAATATCATAAGCACATAGACATTTATTGACCAAACTCAAAAATGAAAAGAAAAGGAATGATCACAACCTGAAAGGAAATCTATCTCATGTCCCTTATAATCTGGGTTTATCTTGGAAAGGGCTGTCCACTGCCTGAATTAGTACTGATTCTAAGGAACATGTCACAACATTGGTATTGGATACTAGAGAACTGCAGGCTAGAACAGACAGATTGCCTCCAAACTCCCAGAGCACCTAAGTAATTGCATCTAGCTGGATTACTGTTCTAGCTTACTTTTTTGTCATATAACTGTATATTATCTGGTCTACCAGCATTCACACGCTTCTCTCACAAATACAGTTATGAAGAAGCGGATCGTTTGCAACTTTTTTTGTATAATTTGCAATATTTCATTTTTTTTACTTATGCTAGTTAATTGGTTTATGTTACCAAATAGACTAGGGCGTAAGTTTCTTTTTTACTTTATAATTCAGCTTCTCAATACTCTATAATATTGCTGTGGAGAACTATATTGGTTTTATCTGGCATCAAAAGGAAGATGTTTTGTTAACAACCTATATCAACATTTTCCTTTTTATGCTAGCTAATACTTTTAAAGTGGATGACAACCCAACCTGTTTGAGATCAAGGTGGCAATTAGAGGCATACCTTAACCAACAAGCTGATATTCTTGAGAAGTGAGTATCCGTTCCGACATGTAGTCAGCTAACTAGTTAATACAACTACAGATTTGTTCTACTCCTTCTAATGTACATGAAAGATAGAACTCTTTAGTGATTACTCTTTTGTTACAGGGATCCCAGCTCAGTGCCTTTGAATTCATTTAATGCCACTATGACACAACTTCAGACATTAGCTCCGGAGCTTCATCGTGTAAGTTATGGCACAGTGAATGCCTTAATGTTCTAGGAGACTGGAACTGTGAATGTTTCCTAATTATTTTGACTTTTTGTATCTGTGTTCTTGTTGTCAGGTCCAATTCTTGCAGTACTTGAATGCCCTTTGCCATGATGATTATGTTGCTTCACTAGATAATCTTCACCGCTACTTTGATTACAGGTCAGTGCATTGTCTCTATTATATGATGAGCTGTGCCTCATATTTTATCCATCTTCTCTGTAATTATGTAGTATCTTGAGCATTTAGTGACAAAGTCAAGGCTGGGCCATGCTTCATGTTTTGGCCACTGTTCTGTTTATTTAAACTATCGGTGACAAAATATTCACTTACATAATCAATGCCTGCTAACCAAGTATGACAGTTATAGGTACGCAATCTAACTTGTACTGTGTTTGACGTACTGTATGGCCTTTGCGTTTAAGAATGCTGCAGTCTTTCTATTTTCCTCAATTTCTTTTACTTTCTACATTAGCAATATGGATTAAATTGTGATAATACAAGGTACAAAGGTCCTGATACTTCAGTCTGCCCTTGTGCTATATCATGAAAGCACATATTTGAAGTAGAACCACCACAAGACTATTCATTTACCATTGTGGTGCTTTTATTTCCTTGTTCAGTTTTACCTAATACTTCATTAACCATTGTTACCTTCTGTCTTGCTAAATCTTGCAATCTTTTCACTTCCAATTAAGAAGAAGCTTACAAATCATGGCACGTTTTGCATGAACTTATGTTGGAAACATATATACCTCCTGTAAACATGTTCTTATTTGGCCATTCCATCTGGTTGTAGTGCAGGGATGCAAGGACTTTTTGGTCGTTCTGTGTCTCCAGTGCAAGATATTGTTGTTGGAAAGTATGAGAGTGCCCTGCTATGCTTAGGCAACTTACATTGTTACTTTGGACATCCTAAAAAAGCCCTGGAGGTAATGTAGCTTATTTAGTTTTCATTGTTTTGTATTGTCAGAGCATCACTTTTTGGACCTGCTTGTTTCATTGCACATTGTTTATGTTCTGCTGGCTTGCAGGCATTTGCAGAAGCAGTGCGTGTTTCTCAAATGGTAAGTTACTGAACTGGTATCTTTCTGAAATATGGCTGTATCCAATTTCTTTTAATGAAACTTAAAATAAAACTTGTATTTTGAACTGCTAAAGATTTATGAGGAAGGCTTTAGTAGATTTTGCTATTGCTAAGATAGTTCTTTTTTTCTCGAACCACGCAGGAGAGCTGCGTGTCATTTCATTAAGGTAGATAAAACAAAAAAAAACAATCCAGAGTGAGGACATACCCCCACTCAGAAACACAAACGCACATGACCCCCAGCAGCAGGACCCAATCCTGCCACAAGGGAAAGAAAAAAAAAACACAAACACAACACGAACGACCAGAGAGGGAACTCTAAGATAGTTCTGGCAGGGCATTTTGGATTTTCCTATATTTCAGCTAGATTGTTCGCCAACAAAATTATATTCCGGTCTCACTGTTTAGATGTAAACAATTCTATGTTGCACAATAACTGTCAATGAAATAAAATCTTGTCACCTGATAGCATGACTAAATATCATTAGTCTTCAGAAATTTGACACTCCTTGTCCCCAACATGTTCTAATAGTAGCATAACTTGAAAATCACACTCCTTGTCATAGAGTTTTAAGTTTTTCTCCTATCAGTTTCTTAACTTAAGAATGCCAAGGTGACCTGAAGATCGTTGGAAGATGTAAATCTCTCCAATTTTTTAGTCTAAAAGCCTCTTGTTCAAGCCCCTTTGTTCATCAGAGTCCAATTTTTAAAATGTTTGGTTTGATAAGTTAGGAATATATTTGGTATAAGTTCATGTACATATTTTGAACAAAATTTCAGGTGTGCTGTGTTTCCCAATGATATTAACATTTACACAAACTAACTGGTGCTCTTCAATTGTGTTAACAGATCTTACATTTCGTTTTTTTCAGAATAATGATGATTCATGCCTTGCCTATGTATTAGGAGCCATTTCCAATCTATTATCAAAGATAGGCATGTCAAACACAGTTGGAATAATCACTTCTCCATATTCACTCGGGACCAATATTGGACTGGGCACACCATTATCCATTCAACAACAGTTGCTTGTTCTTTTAAAGCGATCGCTCAAGAGAGCTGATATATTGAAACTTCCAAGATTACTATCCTTTGATCACCTTTCTCTGGCAAAATTTGATCTGAAGGTATGATCTCTGCAAGTATTTGGTATTATTTGATTGGTGAATATCTCTCAATACCTTGCCATGTTTAAGTTCATTTACTAACCCTAGTTATATCAACATTTGAATGTGACACAGCATTGAACTTACAGCGCAGTTGTCGCTGTATTTATATTACTGTTACTATGGCATCAGTCGTTTGATCTTGAAAAGACTAGATGCGACTTAAGAATATACTCAATGAGCTTCAATTCAGATCTTCCTTTGTTTATCTATCCTTTTCTTCTGACTGTAAATCTTGGTCTGTCAGCATGTCCAAAGGCCACTAGTCTCCTTTGGCCCCAATGGATCTACAAAGCTTAGAACATGTCCTGCAGATGTCTGTAAGGTTCGTGCACTTAATCTTCACTAAAAACATTATGCTCATCCTTAACAGCAGCTGTATCTTCTATATTAAAGTATTAATAATTTCTTTTGTGCCTTTTCTTTTGCAGAATTTGAGATTAAGTTCCCGTGTGTTGACTGACTTTGGAACAGACACTTTATCTACTTCAAATGATAATGGTAGTTTTAGCACTTCGTGGCTTAGAAATCTGTCGGCTGCTTCTGACTCATGGCTTAGCAGTTCTGTGAAATCTACAAAATTACATAACGACTTCGACAGTTTCCATTATCATGCACAACCCAGTCCAGTACCTCCACCAGTATTGCAATTAGCTGGCTCATCATATTTGCTGAGAGCTACAGCATGGGAGCACTATGGGAGGTACTTATCTGGTTTTTGTTAATGCAAGGGTTCAGTTTTTGAAGTGGTGGTCATACCAGTTTTTCCAGCTTGTTTAGTGCTGTTGTATTGGGGAAAGGGAGGGCGGGATAAGCAACGGTCAAGTGTTTCTTTTCTTGCAACTAAGAGAGAGCAGATACCTGACGAACAACTTAAAATAGCTTGACCCATTGTGGGCACTATCGATTGATATTTTATTTGGAAAATCATCAGCCCTGCGCCAATTTGTGTTTTGAACAACAGGGTTGTACCTCAACCTATTCTTCTATAGTACCATCATTTATAAAAATAAGGCCTTGTAGACAATCCTGGTGTTGTGTAGCTTTAATGCACCCCCTGATTCACTTGTCTCTTGTTTGTTGCCAATTCTCTACAGATTATTTTCATTACCTTTTTATGGTTGTTTTATGTCATATCAAATCATATCTTAAAGTGGACTATAATTATACCTTGTACTCTTTCTAGAAAATTAATATTTTCATTTATTGTCAACTCTCTTCACAGTGCTCCGATGGTACGAATGAATGCTCTAGTCTATGCAACCTGCTTTGCTGATGCTGCAAGGTCCGTACTGCATCGTAAATTATATTGCCACTATTCTTTAACTGTCTCATGCAGTCTTTAGCTTTTTAATTAAATCGTTGTGATGCTTAGCAAACCTGGATTTGTGATGACATTCTATTTTCCACTACAGTTCATCAGAGCTGTCACTGGCTTACGTCAAGCTAATTCAACAATTGGCTGTGTTCAAAGGATATTCTGGTTAGTTCTCATGCAAACTTGATGTACTATGGGCTTAGCATCTAAAAGCTGTGCAAGTATCCACAGTTTCTCATGTCCTTATATTGCGCGATTGATCTGCAGCTGCATTCCGGGCTCTAAAGCTTGCTGAAAAGAAGTTCCCATCGTCAACAAGTTCACACATCCAACTTCTTAGAATGCAGATATTACATGAACATGCACTTCATCGGTACAAAGCTGTTTCTACACTCCATTTAGCAGTTGCTTTTGGTTTCCATATTCTGATGTGTGTGAAATTGATCTATTTAGAGGGCATCTGAAAGTTGCGCAACAAATCTGTGATGAGTTTGGGGTGTTGTCATCTTCTGTTTGTGGAGTAGACATTGAACTAAAGACAGAAGCTAGTGTACGACAAGCTCGCACTCTACTTGCTGCAAAACAGTTTAACCAGGTTATGGACTTGCTTGCTTTACATTTATACAAGGAGCATGCATTTCATCTTATTTGTCCTTTTAACTATGTAACTTGCTAAGCATGTTGCATGAAAGATACGCCCCCTCATTCTCTTAGGTTTTAATCTGGGGTCCTCCTGATCCTGGGTCTCTTAATCACGCCAGTACATTAACTGACAGAGTAAGATCTATTTGTGACACTTGGCTTCTTCGGGCAGGCTGCAGCTGTGGCCAATTCTCTTTTCTCTAAGTGCTACAAGTACAACATGCAAGTTGAGAATGCAAGTGTTCTTTTATTACTTGCTGAGATACATAAAGTAAGACATCATCTTTTGTTTGTAAACTAGAACATGGTAAATGCTGAAATTCTGCACAGAGGAAACTGATATTCTTTTTATTTTTAAATTTCTGCCAGAAATCTGACAACGCGGTCCTTGGGCTCCCTTATGCGTTAGCCAGCCAATCATTCTGCAAATCATTCAACTTGGATTTGCTTGAAGCCTCAGCCACACTTACTCTTGCTGAGTTGTGGCTTGCTCTTGGATCAAGCCACGCAAAGAGGGCCCTGAGTCTTGTCTACCAGAGCCTTCCCATGATTCTTGGTCATGGTGGGCTTGAGCTGCGCTCTCGGGCTCACATCGTTTTAGCAAAGTGCCATTTATCTGACCCGAAATTCTCAGGTACTTTGCTGCGCTTCATGTTCCATTACATGGATAACCTCTTGCAGATCCTTAATGTGGGTCTAGCAACCACATATTGATCTGTGATGTGTTTCTCAAAGATTTGGAGATATTGATCTGCTCAATACAGCATACACCTAGATGCTAGAAGCTGTACCTGTTGTGATTCTTTAAACTATGGATGCTCTTGTTATTTCAGTTTCTGAAGACCCTGAAGCTGTTCTGGATCCTCTGAACCAAGCCACTGAAGATCTGCAAGTTTTGGAGGTGAGCTGATCCAAGGATCAGGGGCCTGTGTCCTTTCCTCCTTCTGTAACACAAGATGTTAATTACATAGAAACTGACATCCTGCGCAAATTGAGTACATGCTTGTAACATTCGGGTATATTGAATCTTGTGCCTTATGCAGTACCATGAGATGGCAGCCGAGGCGTACTATCTGAAGGCGATGGCATACAACCATCTGGGCAAGCTCGATGAAAGGGAGGAAGCCGCGGCTTGTTTCAAGGAGCACATCACTGCCCTTGAAAATCCGCACAACGAAGAGGACTCGCTTTCTTACTGAGGCTGCAGAGACCGGCGAAACCATGGCATATGTCGATCTTCTTGGTTGGAAGTCGCACGCGTGTATGTATGTTGATATATGTATACTGTAAAATTGATGTGGCATCAGTTGTAAAATGGACCCATCATTGCCGTGCAGGTATTATTATGTACGTGATGGTTTGTTTGAGGCTTCTAAAGCTTTGTTCATGAGGAAATTAGATATTTTATTTGAGTTTCTCGCGTCCTAATCCATCGCCAGGATTTGGCATGGATTTTTCTTTGGAGGTGAATTGTTTGTGTGAATTGTGATCCATCATTCCATGTCCAATAGAGTAGCACGCATGGATTTTCGATTATCATCAGGTGTACGACGATATGGACCGGAGCGATTGAACATAATTTTGGATTGCATTTCCCTTGCATCATCAACTATTCCTAGATTCCCCTCGCTGCATGGTAGGGTCAAGTTGGGGCCCACTGCCTCACAAACGACCGTAACGGAAAACGACCAGTCCTCGCACGGGCCCACGGCTTCACATGCTACTACAGTCGTGTGGCCCTCGAGTTTGTTTTCAGTCGCGAGACTTTAGTCGATTTGTGAGCCCATCTCAGTGGATCCACTAGCCTGGATCATCATTGTTGGTGAGAGGCTTCCATTATACTCCCACCGTCTATAAATATAGGTCGTTTTCGCTTTCCGAGAAACATCTTTAACCGAAATAAATTTTTTTGGAGATTAAAATGTTGCATATATTTTCTATAAATCGAAGTAAAGTCGTGGCACGGAAACCAACGGCGACAGTTATTTAGGAACGGAGGGAGTAGTTAGCAGTATAGCACTACTTGCCCAAGATTAATTTTTTTTATCTTTTTTAGATTAAAAAATGGTGTGTCCCGGCAGATCGTCATCGATCTATCTATACTATATGTTAAAGATGTACTTTTATAACAAATTAAAGCTGCTTTTTTTTCATCACAAAATTAATTAACGGTGCCGATTCCAAGGATCAATCAAATTAAACTCAACAGGCCGGCAAAAGGTTTCCACCAAGCAGAGCAGTTGGCTGCTGGCTATCTAGTAGAGAATCAACAATCAAGTGATGATCGTGTGGTACGGTACGTGCGTCCACACCGGCTATTGATTCATTCTCGTTGGGTGAGAATTACAAGGTATCTGCTCAGCCGTGACGTGTCACCGAACAGGCACAGCTGCGGCTACGACATGGCATGGCACTGACACGACGATATGATGCAAGGCTGTGTTTAGATACCTATAAAAAAGTGGTCGAAAAATTACATCAAGTCACTGAACGTACTGTATCACTTTTCGTTTGTTTGGGATAATTATTATTCTACCGTGACCTAACTAGGCTTAAAAGATTCGTCTCGCCGTGTATTTATTACCTAATTTAATGCTCCATGTACGAGGAGAGAGATGTGATGTGATGGAACTTTTTGCATAGTGGAATTTTGGGGTGGGATTTTGAAAACTAAACACAGCCGACATGACTTCCGAGCTGATGATCTGATCGAGCTACTAGTACTCTCTGCATGCAGCATTGATCATGTGTCTGTCTCGTACGTATTGTAGTAGCTAGGTTGTTGTCATCAGGCACTGCGTACTACTGCCCAGACGAAGCACAAGTACGTACGTACGGCAAGTACACTGCACGCGTACGTGCGTGTTAAACGCTACAGTAAGTTATTATAATGTATGATATGATATGATGGACCACCACGTACCGGACGCGGCACATACTTTTGTTACACGTAGATATATAGTTTAGGTGTTCCTGTCATCTGTTTTTGCATGTACATATATGCGACAGTGAGCTAGGCCGGGGAGGAGAGTTCATCAGAACGATATGCATGTTGACCATGCTGGCCACACGTACAGCAGAGCTACTTGCATTGATAATACAGTAGTGTAGTTTAATCAGTGGCATGTTTAAGGTTACATTCGCCGCTAAACGAACCGTGTCTTTCAAAGTGTTAAGTGTCGTCCAGTGAACAAGATATAATAATTGCAACATGCATGTCCAAGGTTACACTGTGGAGATGCAGAGATGATAATGGTACGGTGGTGCTACCATATATACACTACTCTCGAAACGAACTAAACAGAAGCCGCCGATTTAGATAAAAGTTGAACAACGGTAATTTACTCAACCACCAACAACTTAATTCTTATATTAGAAATCATATATAGTCCTGAAAAAAGGGGGTCAGAGAGAGTCAACTTAATTCTTATCAGTAAGTACTACTCAATTAAACAGAAGCAACCGAAGCTAAACAATTGTAGTTCATTGGTTGGCCCCATGCTTGTGATTGTGAACCATCCCCATCCAAGAATGAGCCAAGGTAATTAACATGAAGGTGTAATAAAAAAGAAAGAAAGAGAAGAAAGAGAAGAGAAGAGATCTTAGAAAGCCCAAGCCTCAAAATTCCGGGCTCTTTAGTTACACCTAGGCCCAGGCCCAGGCCCACGAGCCAGGTACGTAGAAGCTAGCTACCCGGCAGCTAGCTAGCTATCCTCCTCTTCGTCGTCGGCGCCGGCCACTGCTGCGAGCGCGCGGCGGAACACGGCGACGGGGCAGGGGATGCGGATCGGGCCCTGGTGGCGGTACCCGTACTCCTGCGCCGCCCGGCCGAGCAGCTCCGCCATCGCCGGCTCGCCCAGCAGCTCCGCGCGCACCACGAACCGCTCCGCCGCCCCGCCGCCGACGTACACCGGCACGTGCCCCTGCGGCGTCCCCGCGTGCGCCTTCGCCTTATTCCCTCCGCCGCCCCCGCCTCGACGACGGAGAAGACGACCGCGACCTAGACGACGGCGACGAGCAGTCGCCGACGCGGGAGAGCCGCCGGATCAGCTGCCTCATCGGATCTCCCTCCCTCTCTTC
This sequence comes from Echinochloa crus-galli, assembly GCA_900205405.1. Lineage (NCBI taxonomy): Eukaryota > Viridiplantae > Streptophyta > Magnoliopsida > Poales > Poaceae > Echinochloa > Echinochloa crus-galli. Next base: position 194,516 of record OAMR01000787.1, on the reverse strand, counting down.
CTCTCTGATGAAGGTGAGCTTGGTGAGAGCGAGGAGGCGTTTCTGAATTCTGATGGTGTGCGGTGGCGAGGCCGCCATTTTATAGGGAGCTGGAGCGCGTGGCTCCTGGGAGACTGCCGGGTGGGGCCGGCGGTCTCCGGGCCCACTGGTCAGTGGGGTGTCGGGAGCGTGTGGTGGGGTGGAGTGGAGGGTACAAGTGGGGTGTACGGCGTCAGGTACGACGCCTTTTCAGTTTCCTGCATGCACTTTAATTACCTAGACGACGACGACGAGCAGTCGCCGACGCGGGAGAGCCGCCGGATCAGCTGCCTCATCGGATCTCTCTGCTGTCTCTTCCTCTCGATCTGCAGGTGAGCTGAGCGAGGAGGCGTTTCTGATGCCGTGGTGTGCGTTGGCGAGGTCGCCATTTTTATAGGGAGCTGGAGCGCGTGGCTCCTGGGAGACTGCCGGGTGGGGCCGGACGGTCACGGGGCCCACTGGTCAGTGGGGTGGGGAGGAGTGGTGGAGTGGAGGGTACAAGTGGGGTGTACGGCGTCAGGTACGACGCCTTTTCAGTTTCCTGCATGCACTTTAATTCCTGTCTTCTTTTTTGTGCTTGATTTATTTATATAAATATATATATATACATGTATATAAACCTAGACAAACAGTGCGAGAATATTTGCAAATCTCTTGGGCTTTCGGTGTGCAGTGCACTACAGGTCTGCTGCTGGCCTTTCGAATCGTGCTGTGTCCTAGCTAGTGTGGGGCTTCACTGCACTGCTGCATATATAGAATTGTTTGGCCAAAAGGGACTTGTCGAGCCATGGATACCAAACTATCCGTACCAGGCTTTTCGCTCAATGGTGGTGGTGCCCAATCCCATTTGGGATCTCTGAGTGTGGTGGTTCTGTACCTGCGTCACGTACGATTCACAAAAGGAAACAAATTAAAGAATGGGCGTGTGGCACACAAACTAGCTAGTAATTTTCAAAAGAATGTTCCATGAAAAAACCTTAACAACAGGATTTTGAATTCAACAAATTAAGCTAAGTCAAGCCTGCTCAGCGACCACGACTATTATTATTACATACAATCTGAACACAACTTGGGTCGCACTCGATCAGCCAAATATACGTACTCTGAATCATATATATTCTTCATCAGAGCAGCAATTTGAACGACTTTGATGCTTGCTCCAAAGGCATGTGACAACCTACTAGCTTAGCTGGCAGATAGATATATGCTCGACTTTTAACCGAAGATGACAGCGCTCATCAATAGTTATATATACTGTATACCTGATGTCCAGTCTTACTCACAGTTGATCGTATGCACATCTCTCTTAAATGGCATGATTAGTTACCACACCCGTGATTATCCGATCCATTGCAATTGGCATGTACTAGTTGATGTGTGGTCTCGATCAAGCGATGCGACTGCACGCAGGGGGACATGAAAACATTTCACTGACCAGGCAACAAACAACAGCGACATATGTGGTCATGCATGGACAAAAAACCAACCAACACCGGAGAACTTTTCTTTTCTTGCTATATATAATATAATCTATAGCTAGCTACCCAAATAGGTAGCAGCTAGCAAATTCATAGTAAACTATAAAATTTTGTTCCGTAGAATTAGATGATATCTTTCTTTTTTTTGCAAAAGAGATAAGATCTTTTGCTATTGACATTTTTAGATTGCCTTTTGTCTTTTTTGTTGCCTGCGTGCTTCAATTTCCAAGCTCATCATCTTGTTGGTTCATGCGTGTGCTGGTTTCTGGTGGACTAGTCTAATTATCCAACTCTCTGCTTTGAAACGAAATGTTGATGTGTATATGCACCTGCCTCCATCTACTTCATTTGAATTTCACCTAGCTTCGAAAAATTACTCCGTTACGTGGATAATCCCATTACTAATTTTCTACCTATATCTGTATGGAAGTCAAAGACTACAGATAAATAAATCCATGAGCGAGAGAGCATGCAGCATGTATTATTAATTAACAAAGATACACGTACTTGCTTCGTTTTAGTTATTTCAAACATGATAGATGTGAGAGCAGCAGCGGATATATGTGGCAAAGCAAGTAAATATGAAAATAATGCTTGTTGTAAACTAAAGGCAAAAAGGAGGACTAGATCCGTACACGCGGAAAGATAAGGCAACCACACGCACATTTATCCGTACGTACGTGCATGCTGATGCAAGCTCCACTACGATCGATCAGCGAAGGTTCGCTAGCGTTATTAGCATTGGCATGTAGTCTCCATCTGTTGTGTCAGTAGTGCGTGTGCTATTTGCCTGAATCTCGCGATACCTGCTTCGAGCTTTCTCTCGGAAGAAAGCATATCTCGATTCTCGACAGTCAAACCGACACCTAGCTTGCTTCCATGTCCATGCATGTATATGCATCTTCAACTATCTTTTTTCTCTCCTCCCTCAAAGTCTTGTTGCACGATATATGCATATATGCAAATAAATGGCTGGATTGGAATCCACAGTGGCTAGCTGCTCTATTTGATGGAGGATATCATATTGTAACGTCTGGATACATAGAGATTAGAGAGTGCTGTGTGATCACTACTAGCTTCATTCATTGGTGGATGTATGCAGCATGGTACCGTGCTAGTTGCTGTACCTTATCGTACAGTTGTACCCTTGCACTTTATCTTTTCGTGCTGTTGTGATGGTGGACTGGTGGTGGTACACCATGTGTACGGCACTTGGGATCAGCAAAGATGATATATATACATGTATATGGAGGATGACTAGATGTTAGGATGGACCAAAAGCTAGGCCAATATATCATGGCTCATTGAGGAACACACGTATATGTGACCTATGACATGCATGTGTGTATATATATGTACCTGTGAGTGGGCCGGCCGGGGGTTTTGTCTGGTGCTTTAGGGCACCACACCAACCTTGTTGACACCCTTGAGTCTTGATTCAAGGAGAAAAGTAGTATCGAACTGGACTCCACCACAACGTGTGGGGGCATTCTTGTCTGCAGATTTTGTATTCAAGGAGGGTTACATTATGCTACTGTAGTTTTTATAGTAGTATAGGTACGTGGTTCCTTTCGACGTACTATTTTTTATAATAACAATTAATTGTTGCCAATTTTTTAGAGTCTACTCTAGATTAATGGATGGATGAAGGGGCGTGACTCAGCGCAAATCTTGAGCAGGGGCACTCTACGAGATGAATCAAATTTACAAAGCTCAATCATGGTGACAATTTGCAAACTACTTAAGCATTAAATTTCGAGCTAGGGGCTGAGGGCCAGTGCCCTCGCTCGCTTGAATAATGCCGCAGGTCCACTCCTGGCTGGATGTTTCTAAGATTTCTGTGAGAATTTGTAAAATCTTTTTAAAAATTTTAAGAATATTTTTCTAACTCATCTTATGAGGATTAAAATGAAGAATACTCTCACAGAACTTTCAATTAGTAATCGTATGTTATGTGAGCTAGCGGCCGATGATTGTTGCTCTCCCTAGCTCGGTATTCTTTCTGTATAGATGATACTCTAGCTAGTGATATGCCAAATGTCTTGTCGGATGAGAATTGAATGAAGAAGGCCGCCGTCGTCGTCGGCATGGTATATATTTTTGGAAGGTGTGCTAGTTTCTTATTGCTACGGCGCTCATCGTCTCCATCTCTTCGATCGTCAGTTCCATCAGTTGTGTGGTTTTCAGACAACTCATCGATCTGAATTGACGCTGCAGCTGCCCGATCGATCATCGGCATGCTGCTAGCTAGCTAGCTTCGTTCTACGCGCGCAGAACAAATGCGATCGATCGATCGATCGAGTTGCCATCATATATGCATGGTCTGGCCTTTGTGACAACGTTCCTGCTTATATGTAACACCCTTAAATTCATCACAATTAAATTGTAGCAACTCTCTGAATTTTTCTAAGATTTATTAAGGCTTAAATAATTTTTCTATGATTTAATTAGAATTTCTAGCCTTTATATCAATTTAAATATCATATTAAATAATTTTAGTCAAAATAAGTTGTTGATGCATTCATGCTGTTGCATTTGTCTTTTGCTGGCTGTTCAATTAAGTTGGAATTTAAATTCTGTTTAAATTCGAATTTAATTTAAATTTGTTTGGTGTTTAGAATAGTTATTTTCTGTCGAGTCTGTTTTTGCCCCTCGAACTCTTGGCCGGTCCGAGTTTGCTCCCTCAACTTTTCTCCTTGGCCGCCGGCCTGCTTCCTTGGGCCGTTCCCTTCCCGGCCCAAGCTCACCTTTCCGGCCCAACTCCCCGCGCCGGCCCGCTCCCCCTTTCCCCCTCTCCATCTCCCACTGACGCGTGGGGCCCACGCGTCAGCTTCTTCCTCGCCGAGTCGGACTCGGGTCTGACTCGGGCATGGCTCGGCCGCGCCGCCCTCCGAGTCGGGCACGCACGCCGAGGGCCCAGCCCTCTTTTACCCGAGCGCGTGGCCCTCCTTTGCTGTCCCCGCACTTTTCTCGTGTTTCGGCCGCCGCTCGCACGCCCTATCGCGTCGTCGCCGCTGCCGCCGCCGGTTCGCGTCGTCGTCGTCTCTCCCTCGCCGCGAAGCGCTCCAGGAGGGTCGCCTTGAAGTCCCGAAGGACTCCATCGACTCTAGCTCTGACCTTCGGCCGCGCCCTTGCTTCAAATTGCTCGTCGCCGTCTTCACAGCGCCGCCGCCCGCTATTTCTCCGTCGCCGGCCGCCGTCGTCGCTCTTCCGCCGTCGAGAACCCCCGGAGTAAGCTCGCCACGTTCTCCTCTTGCTTCCCGTCCAGATCTCGTCCGGTTTCGTGCACCGAAGCTCGAGATCGAGCTTGCGCCGGCCAAACGTCGTCGTGGATGCTAGCGGCGCCGCCGCCCTGCCTCCTCCGCCGGCGAGCCCATCTGCAGATCCAATCTCGGCCGTTAGATTGTGATCCAACGGTCCATCTCAACTTTAGCCCCGAGTCAATCCAGCGAAGTACCGGTCAACTTCGGCCATTTTACAAAAAGGCCCTCCAAGTTTTGGAAATCAACCCGCAGTCCCGAGCAGTTCAAAAATAATTCTAATTAGGTCCTTTTTCTTTCGGTTTAGCCCCTGCAAGTTTTAAAATTGCGCCCGAGGTCCAAGTTTGGTATTTTTACATGAAAACCCTCGTAGTTTTGTACAAAATTATGTTTTAGCCCTCGGATTTTCGCAGTTAAGCCCCTGGAACTTTTAAAACTTTGCCATCAAGTCCCTGAACCTTAGAAAAGCCATATCTTTTGCGTTTTAACTCCGATTTTAGTGATTCTCGCGCTCACGCGTTCGTGGTAACGCGTAGATTAGTTTTGTGCTGTTGTTTTCTTCTATTGGAATTGTTTGATGTACTGTTTCTTATTCATTGTATTGTTTTCTTGTATGTGTTCGTGTGATGCGTATAGGAAACATGTCGTTCGAGGAAGTGTTTGAAGAACCAGCTGTTGAAGAGTTTGAGTAGCAGCAGGGTTGGGAAGAAGGCAAGTATTCATTGATCATGCCCATTTGTACCTAAATGACATGCATTTTAATTACACCATTTATTTATCGCTTGCATTAATATTGCTGGGTCACATTAAGGATTTCCTAGTCTGTTTTACCATACCTTGCAGCTGGGTTATATAAACAATTTTGACTGGTAGATGATGCTTAGTTGCTCAACTGGGATTGGTCTAATGAAACCCCTACTCTATGTTCCACTACTATCTTTTAATTAAAGAATGACAAGATCACATCTTTTAATTAAAACATGGAGCGACCACACAAGAAAACAGTGCAACCATAAGTGCTATGTGGCTCTGGCTTTGATTGACTAATTAGGTATTCTGGTTTGGTATAGTTTTACCCTAAAGGGGCAAGAGGTGCAGCGATTGACGAGGTATAGCCCGGTCCTCTTGAGCGGTAGGCTTTGCTAAGATACGCGACTCACTAGGGAGGGTTATTCTTTGCTCCTGAACCGAAACCCTTAGCGTATCACTTATTAGAGTATCTTTGTAAAGGTCTCATAGTGAAACCCAGTATTCGGTCCACGTGGTGTGGGAAGGGTACATGCTTTCGGGCAATGGGAATCACGACTTATGGTGAATGTGTACAACCTCTGCAGAGTGTAAAACTGTTATAACAGCCGTGCTCACGGTCATGAGCAGCCTGGACCCTCGCTTGATTAATTATTCAAAGATGACATTAAATTGATGTTCTTTATTTTCTGAACATGTTATTATGTACTGTTTAATGTGGGATGGTATAAACTTGTACTTGTTAGAAGAGTTCTAGGCGGGTGTTTCCCCAGTCATCGCCTGTGGAGATGGAGTCGTTTTGCTTCGTTTAGTTAACGTTTATTTAAGTCTTCCGCTATGACATTTGTGTCAAACTCTGAGAATTGTAATAAATATACTTTAATACTCTTTCGTATGCATGGTTATGGATATTCACTTGTGACGTCTACCATATGTGTGTAAACTTGATCCTGGCGCACATATGAGATGCATCTGGTTTTATTCCTAAAATCGGGTGTGACATTATACCTTGCTAGCTGTTCTGGTTTCTTATTCGTTCTTCAGGTGCATGCATCCTACGTACGTGTTGTTGTTGATCTGAAAACAATTAATGTCAGTATGACCGCATACTGATCGATGTCCATGTTTTTTTTATCGATGTTTGCATAATGTCCACGGGATTTTGACCGTGGGTATTCAAAATTTCAAATCACAGAAAAAAAATTTGGACAGCCTAAATTATTAATGCACGCCACGGGTGCAAATCGATAGGGGACGTCCGTTCGGTGAATCAGAGACGGAGGTGGGCTGGTGGGGGAAGTTTGGCTGTTTGGGCCGTCTGTCCATCTTCAAGCCTTCGGGAAGAGAAGGAGGAGGTGAGCTTTTTTGCTCAACGGGCTAGAATTGGCTGAAAAATTATTTTATAGTGCTATTTTTGTTTTTTACACGTACTTTGATATACACTACATATATAATTTTTTTTGCCAAAAATAATGAGTATTCAACTAAATATTGAATACCCTTGAATACATGTGGGCCCGCCCCCGTTGCTGCCAGTTTCATTTCAATTATACCCTTGAATATCATATATGCATGGTCGATCTGTGTGGCAACGTTCTCCTAGCCTTAACTTGCTGTTCTAGGTTCTTATTCAGTTGCAGGGTACTGATGTGTAAGAGCATCTCTAAGAGACTAGCAATAATCCTAGCTAAATTTAAATATTAAGATGCTAGCTAAAAAATAAAAAGCTTCTCAAAAGGAGGGGGTAAACCAACCGAATCTTTAAAACTAGCAGGTATGGATAGAGAGCGCGCCTAGCTAGACAAAGATACCTAGCGAAGGGAAGGAGATAGCTAGCGTGAAAAGATAGATATCCAGTTGGCTAGTCCGTTGGATGAAAATTTTTCTCTCTTTTCTCATTTTTTAGCTAGCCAACTGGATATACAAGAGCTCTTGGAGCTCTAATTGATCTTACAAGAATATATGCTCATACACTCCAGTCTCCATATCTATGTTTTCATGCTTGCATACTTAATGTGCACATTTTGTTGTCAGTTAATTATATATTCCATCGCCATTGACGTTCGTTGCCTTGCTTTTCTCACTAGCACTACCAGAATGATCGACATCTGCACCGGGTGGGAAAGCCCTTTAGCACCGGGTTTTCCACCCGGTGCAACTAATCCGAGGCTAAAGGGGTACCCCTTTAGCACCGGGTCGAATAACCGGTGCTAAAGGGCCTGCCTTTAGCACCGGTTGCTGCCTGAAACCGGTGCTAAAGACCCCGGATTTCTTTTTTTTTTTGCTTTTTTCAGTAGCCATGCGTGCACGTCTATATACGTATATATTCTAATACGTGTATTCTAATGCGTATTCGGCCGACTCTATATTCATACTAGCTGACATTGTTTAGCATGTCATGGTGAGATGCTCACGTACGTCGCCAATGCTGCATGCAATTTGACCAAGGTCTGACACGATTCCTTGGCGCCATTTCTTTACGCAAACTTCGAGCAGATTGTGAGAGAAAGAGTCCAAACACAATAATTACCGAGAGCTTTGCATGCACGAGAGGGAGAGGATATGAGCTAGCTAGGGAGGTGGTGTGTTCTTGTTGGAAGACAGACGGTGCCGATCAAGAGACCCTAGCTAACCTAACCCGGCCTATAAATCGAACAGGGCGATCCAGACATATAGATCGATCGAGGAAGGCTCGACGTGAATGTTTGTTTGGGAGACATTCACGTGGGCACTACTTACTAGAAAATCTTATAAATTACTAGAAAATCTTATAAATTACAAAAATTGATAACTAAAAGAAAGATTTTGGAACATTAAATGGTCTCAGATGAAAAAGTCATGAATACCAAATTTCATATCTCATAAAGATCTACAATCTTTATTTAAGTCATTTTTGCATTTGAGAAAGTGGTAGTATACATTGTTCATTAATCCTAGATTCACTCGCATAGTTTCTAAAACTTTGTTAGAGACTTGTCAAATTTGTACTACATGTTATTACCACTTTTGAAAATGACAAAATGACCTAAATAAAGATTGTAGATCATGATGAAATATGAACTTTGGTATTCATCACTTTTTCATAGTGACATCACCTAGTGTGAAAAAAACCTTGGTTGTAGTTGTCATTTTTAATTCAAAATTTGGATTGTTCAAACAGTCTCACACGAGAAGATTTTTCAAAATAATAACATTAATATGTTTCATAACCTGATAGAGTATGATTTTAGGAATTTTTAGGAAGAAAAATGATCTTTTTTGAAGTTTGTACGAGGGAGAACGACTAGTTACAACTTTTATACAGAGATTAAAAAGAAAAACTGTTCTTGTTCATCCAGTGACGTGGCTCGTGTGCGCTCGGTGACGGCCGAGCAGCATGAACACAGCGCCTAAGTGTTCAGCTGGCTCGGCCGGGGGAGACATTAGCTGGACCCGGTGCTAATGTCTTCGCCCTGGCACCCCGCAGCGCCGCCCCCGCTCCTAGCCGTTGGACCCGGTGCTGAAGCCCCATCAGCACCGGGTCAAAAAATGGCCGAGGCGGAGGAGGCGGGCGGATGTGAAGGATTCTGGTAGTGTAGATTCTTAATGTATTCAGTTGCACTGTGTAACTGATTTGACAAGAATGTCTGTGCGACCTCATACTGTGTCCAAATGTTTTGATGCTTTGCATTATGTTCACGTTGTTAATTTTGTTCTCAGTTTTAGATGTTTCACTGATCAAGCTACATATATGTTCACATGATACCAGAATGGGCCGGACACACCACCTATGGCGTCGAGGGGTACATACTACTCGAGCAATGATGATGACTATGACAAGGCCACCATGAACTGTTTCTGTCCTCTTCTTTTAATTGTCCTTTGGATGGAGCCATCGCCTGGCTCATTAAGGTAATAATTACCTATGCGCATTCTATTCTTAGTAGAATCTTGGGGATGAACACTATGATGCGCAAGCAGCCTGCGTTGTTACCTCTTGTAAGTTCTAATGGAGATATGAAATTCGATCTGTTTGCAGGTGATGACCATCGCCTTGGCTACAAATGGCAAGCGCTATTGGTGGAGCCACTGATCGACGTGCGCCACTCTTGCTGCTTCTGAACAATATCTGCATTCCTGAGTTGTTCTATTAGGCTATCCGCACTCCTGTTACTCTATATTTTTACACTAAAAAGAATATTCTAGCCACGTCACTAAGATTCTTTACTCTACATCGACTTCTCCCGAACTCATGTTACTCCATATCATTACTCTATACCAACTACCAATACGTGGGACCCACCAATAAACTTTTTTAACCGTCTCACCTCTCTCTCTTCTATCCTCTCCTCCATGCAGGCCCACCACGACGGGTTGTGCCGTAAGGTAAGAGTTACGTCAGCTTTACCGTGAATTGGTGTTTACGGCAGGTAGCGAGAAGCTTACGGTGTGCGCCGCAGCGATTTTTACTGCAAATTTTACGCTACATCCTTTGCCGCAATGCATGCCGGCCTGCGCTGCGGATAATCTGTCCAGTACTGTTGCCTTTTTTTTGTCATCCGTACCAGACTAGGTTGTAGTTGTAGTAGTATGCCCTACGTTTCTAGATAATCAGTTCAAAACTTTTTTATCGATACGATTGAGCAAGCATGTGGCTTGTGTTGAGAAATGATATATGATTGTGAGTTTGTGACACCTCCAGCCCGTACTTAACGCTTGATGAACTATTATTTGAGGCTGTTTTTGTTGTTGATTGCAAGTGCCATTAACTGTCTGCACTGTGCACGTGCCACTGATCTTTACAACACAATGTTGTCAGTTACATTTTGGTTTCGTTTTTTTATCATCCCTATGCCCACAGAGTTGTCAGTGCCCGCCCGCCCGCCGTGGCGCCCCCAGCGAGTGGCGACGCCATGTGCATGTTGCCTGGTGCACAGCTCCAAACCAAAATCTAAAGCTTTTTAGTGGTGTGTTGCTTAAAAGTTATAGAATTGATAAAGACTTGATGAATAGGTGCACCAGGGTGATCTTGTATCTAGCGTCGCTGGGCTTGGCCGAATCCGAAGTCAAGGCTGCCGAGGGCGACGCCGGTGACCTCGCCGCCGACGAGCTCGGTGTGCCGTGGTTGAAGCAGTGGAGCTCGGGGAGCCTGGATGTCGGGTCGAACACTATGCGGCCGGTCATGGGGAAGAAGTACACGTAGTTGAGCTGAGGAAGGACGGCAGTGGGCCTCGAAGGCGGAGACGACGCCGTCGAAGCCGCCGCCGGCGGAGGGCTTGGGGTAGACGCAGTTGACGAGGCCCTGGATGGAGTTGGGGATGAGGGCTTGGGCTTGGGCTTGGAACTACTGCATGCAGTTTTGCTCATCGGAAGCCAATTTATAGCCGTGTGATCGTCTGATCGAGGATGATCGATCACGTGAACAGAATAACAAAGATTCACATGAAAAAACCACTCATCCAAATAACCGCGGGGCTTAACGAGAGTGGCTGTGAGCAGCTGCATGCAAAGCATCTTTCTCGATACGTGTATTCATATGTATACGTAACATTTGATTACGTAATATGGGTCCATATGTGCATGTTTCTGAGGGCGGACGTGTGGTTGAGATCAGCTCGGCGATATGTATAGTTTTTTATACCAATTCGCATCATCTAAATCTGTATGCGGAGGGAGGGAGGGATTATTTTTTTACCAATTAACATACTTGACCAGCAAACACAGTAAGACCGTACGCTAAATTATGGCCATCTATCTCTGTAACAATAAAGCATGTCAACGTCACCACACCTGCAAGTCTAGCTTTGCTAATATAATATAATCATCTTCTCACGCAGTGCACGTACCGTCTTAATTACTTCGGTCTGGACTATATACCAGTTTATGAATCCTTGCTACACAAATCTCCCCTTGATTGCAAGGGTATATATATATAAGCTCCACTGCATTGCTCAATAATCTAATTAACCATCTATTCTCTACCATTTCATTCTACATATACCAAGAACTGCAGTCTACACACCTCATTCTACATATATATTCAGGATGATGGCCATCTTGGGATCAAGGAAACAAAGCGCCAAGACCGTCGCTGCCTCATGGTATGCCTGTGCCATTGGTGGAGACACTGGTAAGGTCGTCCCAAAAGGGTATGTTCCTATGATTCTTGTCGATGGGGAAGACGATGAACAGGTCCAGAGGATCTTGGTACAAGTAAAGATGCTGAGAGATCCGTGCATAGCGGCACTGTTGGAGCTGGCAGAGCAGCAATTTGGGCATGGACAGCGTGGTGTGTTGAGGATCCCGTGCAGTGTGATCCATTTCGAGCATATAATCAACGGGTTACATGCTGAAAAGAAGCTAGATAGGCTCATGTTTTTGCGATGCTAAGTTTCTTCGTGAGTTTCTGTATTTTACTTTTATTGTGATTATTTTATTTTTCATTTTTTTAGATGTGTGTATCATCCAGTGTGGGAATTGGAGATGGGTTAATTAAGTTTCGTTGGTTTGGTTCAAGATTTATACTTTTTTAAATAGAAAAACATCTCAGAAACTCGACAAATTTAAAGTTGCTTGTACAAATCGACGTGATCTTAAGTAAATTGGTGTACTTTGCCCCTAGAAGTCAGCTTTCAGCTGCATGAAAACTACCGTAACGAGAGCATCACAAAAGAGGGCCTGTTCGGTCAGGCTGATGCAGTGGGAATGTGAGATGTGAGATGTGAGTAGCCAGAGGCTTCGTTATATCCTCTTGCATGTAATACAGCTGCATACTGTAGAAGACCATCAGAAGAGAGGGTAAGTGCAAATAGAAATAACTAATCAACCTCTCTCCCAATGTCATCTCAAAGACTCAAGCAGCAGCAGCAAAACATTTTCATTCGTCCCCTCACCATTCAAATCTAGTGTACAAATACATCGCAAAGCTTCGATGACACAAAATTGCTGAGCGCACAATGCTCACGGCCCAATCTGAATAACTGAGTAACAGCATCAGTGATTCAGTGCATGCTACAAATTGGCTGCCTCGGCATATATCTGCGACAAAATGCGAGGGCCAGTACTTGCATGTTCCACATTATAAAGTGATTCTTCACAGTCCTCACTTGACATCCTGACACCAGTTAAGGAGTTTTTCTCCCTGCAACCATGCAACAGAGTTTAGTAGTTTCAGAATTAGAAGCTGCCGGTAATATTGCTCCAGACATGGTTTTTACAATCTTACCTCTTGGTTGACGGTTTTCCACAATGGATGCATAGAATCGTGTGAATGAAGTGTTTCCACTGTTCATCTCCTCCTGCATTCAGGGAGAAGTTTTTCAGCAACTTCAATAAGCTCAATAAGCAGGATCAATGATCTGTGCAGAGCAATCGACTACAAAGGAGGAAATTGTAGCAACTGGGCAGTCCTACCTGAAGGAAGCTATCAACTGATGTCTTATCATTTGGTGAAAAGGAAACCACCTCTCTTTTCCTTTCTATAAATTCCTTGTTCTCATTTACCTGCAGGTTTGGGATTTAACGCAGACATCAGGTTTACAAAACAGCAGCAGATGAGAAATTTTGGTTTAGGGTTTAGGGTTTAATGTTTAATGTCTGAGAAAAAGCAACTACTTTCTTCCATCAACTCAGAACAAAATGGCAAGGCAAAGGATATGTTGCACATATCCACATCCAACGGTCTCAGACAGAAAATTTGAAGCTTCTATGAAATGTGTAGCAGCTAGAGTAACAGCATGAAGTTCAACATATCTGGCAAGGATGCTGACAGATCAGAAAGAATTTTAGAATCCGTACTCACCTGGTCTATCAACCGTTTAATAGAACGGTGAAGCGATTCAATTGTTGTCTGCTCATGTAGTCTTTTCAAGAGGATAAGAGGAATGGTGGCTACTTCTGGAAAAGATACATGGTAGCTCCATTGTGCAAAATGTGCTGATAGAACCTGAATTGCTGAAAGAACGCACTCCTCTTGGAAATCTCTAGATTTCAGCAGGCTCTTTGGCACCTAATCACAAAGAAACAGTAGTTAATCTAAACCATTCTCAAGATAAACAAACTTTATCATAGTAATGCAACTGTAAGTCATAACACATGGAAAACGCTACATAGCTACTTCATATAGCAGTAATCTGACATTTTCCTGAACAGACACAAAAGAACACAAGGAATTCTAATTGTTATCATCAGATTACTTTCAGTACAAGTACCATACCTTCAACAGCGATGAGAAATTGATCTTTGTTTTTTGTGTTTGTTCTTTCTGAGGGACCTCTCTAAATTCTAGGCAGTCAAATAGCAACGATGGAATTGGAAAGAACATCTGACTGCAAGTGGAAAGCTCGTTCTGCATCTGCACAAGCTTCAGTCTCAACGGTAAGTACCGTGTGCCTGGGAATAAGTGAGCCACTCCTCTTATTACTTGAAGAACTTGATAAAATAATGGATTGAGATTGTAATCCTTGTAGTTACAACACAGGAACCGAACCCATAGGTTCACACAATTAATATATTGCCAGTTATCAATCTTCCTGAGGTCTTCCTGCAGCCACAAGAGGGGACAAAAACAAAATGTTCATAAAAAATTCCGAAAGAACATATAAAAGAGAACATCATGAGGCAAAACTGCATGCACAAGCAGATATTCCTTTCTGTTCTATTAGGCCAGTGCAAAAGGGCATGTTTATCAATCAGGATCTTCTTGTACTATCACAACTGATCTCTATATAGTCTCAGGGAGAAAATGCTATTAAAACGTTACAGAGTTTCAACAGCCAAGAAGATGTGCCAAGGACAACATAATGAATATGATGCAGCTTGGGGACTCATCCCATAATTTTGTGCATGCAACAATTGTAAAATTCTTTTTTTGACGAAACCGTAGGGAAGGCCCCTACTGGATCTTTTTCTTTTTTATAAAATGAATATATACAAATGTAACAATTGTAAAAATCTTATTTAACCTGTGCAGGCAGGAAAGAATAAAAACTAACAGACACGATAAGAACTTCATACCCTGATCTAGAGATAAACAAAGTGTGCATACTTGTCCAGATATAAGCATTGTTGCATACTTGCATACCTTTTCCTTTGTTTTAGAAGCTTGTCTAAGAATAGCATTCAGTTGCCCCACAGAGGCTACTGCCCTCTCACATGACTTCTGAACATCCAGAGAATACAGCTCTACCAGACAGTTCATCAGAAAATCAATATGCTTTGTATTTCTGTCATTCACCAGCTTGGTACTGGCAAGGTATGTATTGTAGGCTTTAGTTAAGCAGAGATCCAAACAATCAGGTAACAATGAAGCTACCTCTCGGATCATAAGAAATGCAGACAGAGACAAGCTCTGATCGCCACTTGCCCACAAGCGAAATAAAATCTGCAGAATATGATGAGTTAAAATCACAGCAAGAATAGGGAAAATAGTTTGGCAAACTAAAAAAATGAAGCACTATCCTATATACTATCCAACACCAACCAGATAAGTTCTGCTATCTAAAAACTGCCACAATAGCAAATATTGTAGTATATTCTTCAAAGAGCTATCAAATAAATAAATATATAAATAATAACATAAAAGGTTTTGAACCAATATTCCTTCTAATGGCCGATCAAACCAAACACCAGAAACAGATGACTAGAGGTCAAGTATGCCTATTACCATCATGTAATCATAAAAATTTTCATATATAAGCACCAGACTTTTGAAATAACATTCCTTATAAACATATAACAGGAACGGATGACTAAGAAACATGTTTATTGCCATCATACAATCACAATTTTCATGTAATAGGGTCTCGCCAAAAATAGCAACCAGATAAAGAGATTAATAATTTATGGTATGTATAAAATAAATTTATTACCTAGCAAATAAAATTTAATTCTCACAAATCATTAGATATGATTGGCTTGGCTAGCTTTAACTTTACAGCATGAATTCACTTTCATAACAACAAAGAAAATTGGTGTGTAGGCTTTTAGACATGAATTCCCTTCATAACAAATGAACATGCAAATTTAAATCACATTCTCAGTACCTTGAGAAGCCTACTTGATGTTGATGGATATGCAGAAAAGAGAACTGCTGAGGCTCTCAGACGAGTCAAAACAAAGGCAAGTATTTTGTTATCAGTAAGTTGACTAAGCAGATCAAGAGCATTCCGTAAGTAGGACTTTAAGAGAGGATCAACAGTTTGCCATTTCTTTGAATTTCTCAAATTCGTAATTTTCCCTTTGTTAGCATCATCTGAAATTTCCAAAAGAGCACGGAAAATGCTGTCCGACTCAGAAAGGACAAACATTATTATCTGATGAAACACTCTGGTATTTTGAAATTTCTGCATTGAGGAGCTATCAGAGGGAACACCATATCCACAAGCATCCTGAAAAGCATTTAGCAGATTGCGTAGGGCAGGTGATTTAGGTTCCTTTGACACTAATTGGCACCATTCACTTATAGTCTTGCTAGTAAGGATCTTAGCATTTGGGGAATTTCCATCATTGGAGTCATCACCATCATCCATAGAGTCCACTCCATCTTCTTCATCAGAGTCCTAATGAAGATTGAAAATGAGTGACATCAAAAGAAAAATCAATTGGCCAGACAAGGCGTAGAAAGAACAATGCAAACAGAAAAGTGCAAAAGGTGTATCTTCTGTTTTGCAGCAGTTAAAGAAATAATACTTACTTTACTTCTGTAGCTCTCCAACTCTGACTGCCAGTTTTCAAGGAAGTTTGCAAACTCAGGGTCCTAAAAATAAGACGAACACTTAAAATCCACATTGAAATCACTTACAGCAATATACATCACAAGCCTAGAATTGCATTTGGCACTGCGATGACTTCTTGTATTCATTTTTTATTTGTCAGCGGCAGATAGTTTGAAGCATCTTGAACAGGTTGTATCATGAAAATATCGATGGAATTATTGCAGAATTCCCTAACAACTAGAGCTCACATTGCAGCACAGAAACCACAAACTGAATATAAGAGTAGAGAAACTATGTAATTTGTGTACTTGAATTACTTACTAGTTTATACTAAATAAACAGGACTGGAAGTTTCGAGTACAAATGATCTAATATAACAATTAGCTTACCCAATCAGTTGGGCGAAAAGGTTACAGAAACTCTGCTTAACATTTTTTCTCCCAACACATTTTTTTGGACCCCGCTATCAATTTTATGGTGAGGCTGGTATGCTGAAAATAACTCCGCCTATGTTGTCTCAACATAGCAGGTCCCAAGCCCTGGTAAAGGAGGAGGGTTGTGATAGGCTCGGCGAGCCAATGTAAAACCTAGCCACTCATATGGAGATGAAACCCAAGAGAACCCCGTTGGGGCGTAACCCTCTTAGCGACGCGCCATATCGGAACCCAGGTATGGTGTTAAATGAGCAAGGGCCGGGCCGTCTCCCCCGAGACGCGCCGTGTCGTGGTCTGGGCACGGTGTCAAGTGAGCAAGGACCGGGTCGTCATTTCCTTAGTGGCGCGCTACATCGGCGCCCGGGTGTAGTGAAAAATGAGCAAGGGTCTTTGCACTTCCCTCGACGGGTGCGAAGGGCAAGGAAGCTAGCCGAGCCAACTAGGTTTCGGGTGGGTAGTTGGAACGTAGGGTCTCTAACGGGTAAGTGATCCTTTAATAGGTATTCAGATTAACGCTGTTCTTTACCATATGGACCTTCCCCAGGTCCTAGAGGAAGAGTACGGTGGGTGGGTTAGCCCCAAAATCATGTAAGTAGTAACTTACCTTAATGGCCTCCTGATTTCATCCACACCGAATCCATGAGAACCATCTGAAATATAACCAGAACACTTTATACTTCGTTGCATATGTGATGCAGAGACGATTTCACAGCATATGCCGATGTGTGTTTCCGTGAGTTTGGCGACAGAGTTGCCCATTGGACAACTATGCTCGAGCCAAACATCATGACTCAAGGTGGTTTTGACACTGGAGATCTCCCCCCAAACCACTGCTCATATCCATTTGGCACGAGCAACTGCACAGTTGGGAACTCCACAACTGAGCCATACTTGTTCATACACCACAGCCTACTGGCTCACGCATCAACTGTTAGGCTCTACAAGCAGAAGTACAAAGTGAGCTTTCTGCTCTGGTGATTCTTTTTTCCTTCTCAATTTTATTTACAAAGTTAGGAAAAATTGTTCTGTTGCTTTATTTTTATTTCAGGCTGCACAGAAGGGCATTATCGGCCTGAATATGTACACCATGTGGCTCTATCCATTCACAGATTTAGCTGAAGATATTGAAGCCACTGAAAGAGCAAAAACTTTCTTATTTGGATGGTACGTTGCGTTGTGTTGACTCTACTATTGCCATAGTGCACTAAATTATTAAACAAATTGCTTCTCCGAACTATTTATATTGATGAGTTGCTTCAGGTAAATCCCTGTACCACTGAATAGTTAAAAGCTTGTCCATCATTTTGGTTAAGCATAAAAAATGTTTTCCTATAACTAACTGTTAATGTATATGGTCGTTTCAAAGAATAAGAAGCTTGAGATCCACCGATGGAATTCAGACTGAATAATGATGCATTCAAAAAGAAAAAAGAAAACTGAACTGTTAGTTCACTTCACCCTCGTTCTTAATTGTGACACAAGAATATAACAAACTTCCAGGATCCTGCATCCATTGGTGTTTGGAGATTATCCAGAGATCATGAGGAAGATTGCTGGTTCCCGCCTTCCATTTTTCACCGACTATGAATCTGAGCTCGTTATTAATGCGTTCGACTTCATTGGACTGAACCACTACAGCTCCTTGTATGCGAGCAATCCTCCTAACACATTTGAGGGACCCCTACAGGACTTCACTGCAGACTTGGCCACACTTTTCAGAGGTCCAATATCTGTAGACATTGCTTTGTATGCTCATATGCCTACAAATATTCTAAGGGTTGCCCTGCTTTGTGTCTATTTACAGGTACCAAGTATGACCCTCCTTCTGCAATGGTGAGATGGAGAATTTGTTTTTGATTGAAAATAATAAATATTCAAAACAGCTATTAAGTGTCTTGATTGGTCTACTTGATGCAGATTCTTCCAGGTAAAATGGTAGATCCTCATGGACTAGAGCTCATACTTGAAAATTTCCGGGAAAAATATGGAAAATTGCCGTTTTATATCCAGGAAAATGGTCAGTAGTCCTTGTGGCTAAACATAACTAAATTATAATTTTCATCTCAGAAATTGTTAGTAATGCTGCAGAATTCTGTGCTGATTTGACTTTGCATGGTGTCAGGAGTTGGAGGAGCAGATGACACCCTGGATGATGTGGAGAGGATTGGCTACTTGTCCAAATACATAGCAATCACACTGAAAGCCATCAGGTATTTTAGCAATAAGCATATGTTTTAGAACACAGAAGCACGTGCTAACAGCATTTGGTGTCATTTGCCAATTCTAGGAACGGAGCCGATGTGAGGGGGTACTCTGTATGGTCATTCATGGACCTGTTTGAGATATTCGGTGGGTTCAAGTTGCGTTTTGGCCTTGTTGCTGTCGATTTCAACACTGAAGAACGGAGAAGGCAGATGAGGCGTTCTGCTCACTGGTACTCGGACTTCCTGAAGAACAATGCTGCAATCGAATTGGAATGTGATTTTACGACTAAAATCTCTCATGCTCAAATTTGACCGCTGGTAACTCTTTATGTGAGTTCCCTGGATGGCGCAGTGAACGATCTCTGCTGAGTTCACACATTGACGACAGAACGGACGCCGCAGCAACTTTATGCGCCGGACCTTATTTTCTCACTGCAATTCTCGTGGAAAGAGTCCTGAGCATTCTGCAGCGACTATGGGCAAAAAGTCTCTATAGCTAATCTCTGTGGTCTGAAAAGCTTTGGCAAACGACCTTTAATTTCTTTCTCACCAAAGTGGCTTTCTGTTTTTTTTTTGACCTTTTGGGTTTCACCTCTAGCCTACCCCAACTAGCTTGGGACAAAAGGCTATGTTGTTGTTGTTGTTGCTGCTGCTGCTGGTATGCTGAAAATATATATAACTAGAATGAAATACAAACATGGCGCTTGCTAAACTAACTTGTGAATAGTTTTCCACGATGAAAAATGACTATTGACCTGCAACAAGGAGAAAGACATCCTATAGAAGAGAGGCTGAAATTGTAAGAAGAATTTTGATAATCTAAACAGGTTTGTTGATGAAAGGAAGCTTAACCTTATCCAGCAACTTCTTCAACATTTTCTTTTGTTTCTTGATATCCAGATTCATATCATCATTCTGTTTGTCCAAACCATCTTGCATGATACAATCTGCACAAAAACATTGAGATATTCAAAACCTGCACTCTGGCACAGCCCAAGCTCAATTAGTGTTACAACAGCACACACTAACCTTTGACAACGTCGCCATCCTCACTGTCAGAATAGTAGGGACACCCAGGGTCCTGCATATATGAATCAAGCAGCAGGTCATAAAAGCAAGTAGCAACCCAGATATGATGTGCTGGTGTGCATAAACTCTTTAAAGCAAAATCGCCCAAACAATGGAACAATAGGGGCTGTTGCAGTGGGAAGAGGCCAAAAAGGGTAAGGGCGCACATAATCCGTAGGCTTGGTCGTGAATTGTAGCATGCGTATAGGATAAACAGACATACCTCTGAAAGATAGCCATCACTGTCAGATAGATCTGCGTCTATTTCAAAGTCATCCTCTGGAAACTCAAGGCCATTGATCAAAGCATCAGCGGCATCATTGGTGGCCCTACAAGATAAAGCATTTTGAGCTTATAGTTAGCTGAAGGAAATAATGTGTCTGACGAATTAGCCCAAGACATTCTCATGATTATTGGCAAACTAGGTTGGTTTCAGATGATGACTGTAACCTATAAGCTAAAGCTAGTGAAACCAGGATAAACCACATGAGCTATGGGTACTATGGTTGCTGCAGCTCGACACTTGGGCAGGTGTCCAGAGTTGTAGAAAAGGGAGAGGGGAAAAAAGCAACCTTTATGCGAAGCTACTAACTAGACTAGTCCATCCAAACGCTCATATTCGGTTAACCTATCAAGCAAAACTACTCGCACTGGAGTGTGGACTACTAGAGAAGAGCATTTGAACAAGCCAAGCTACGCAGAGCATGGTAATAAGAGAAGAAGATGATGAATTACATGGTGGATGCATCGTCGACCCGCTGCGGCACGCCCTCGCCTCCATCCACCCGGGCGCCGCTCCCACCTAAAAACCACTCGATCAAGCTCTGAATTAGACCCCCTGGCACGGCCAATCAAGCAGGCGGAGAGAAGCGGAGGAGCACGAGAGGGGGGCTCACCTCTGCGAGGGCGGCGGTGGTTGAACTGGTTGCGGATCTTGCGGTTGCGCTTGGCCGCGGACTGCAGGTTCTTGCGCGCGAACTTGCGCGCCTTCTTCCCCAGCTTCTTCGCCATCGCCGCCTCCTCCTCCTCTGCTATCCCTCTGCCGACGGCAGCGGCGGGGGGAAACCGGCGGCGGGGTTTTGTTAGGGTTTGGATTTCCTTTTCCACCCCTTTCCCTTTCTGGGCCTACTCTAATTTTCAGGGGGCTGCCTGTATCCAAATGTGCGCCTGGGCCGCGCTCGCGGTGTAGAGAGAATGTGCGCATGGGCCTTTGCAGGCCCGGGCCGCTTAGGTCAGTGTGGATCAAGGCCGCCACATCATGCCGGGCCATCATGGACGACGACGAGGTCGAAGTATTCAACATACAACAGGCCCAAAGAATAAAAGGTTTTTATTATTTTCAGTTTTTTGCCGAAATTTATTACTTTCAGTGGAGGTCAATGCAAGAAGCTCAACCTTGCTGCAAAAGCTAATAAGTAGCTTTTTTCCAGAGAGATCTGGAGTATACATCGAGGTATTAGGTATGTAGACATCTATGTAAGAACCAGGAGTAGTACGTGGACGGTTTCTAAAATCAAATCAAAGCTCATGTCATGATCGGTGGGTGGATATGCATATACCTTTTATCAGATGGCTAGCTGCTTCTGTACTGTGCTGCATGCATGCACGCCACCTTTGCTACTAATATATAATTGTTATAAAGGTTATATATTTATAAATATATGCATGATTTGTTTGCTGCTTTGTCGCTGTCCCCTCGTGTACGCGTGACTCACCGCACAACTCAAAACGGCGTGCTCCATCCAATCCAACTGCAGTGGCAATGTGGCATGGCATTCTTGTGTTTCCTTTTAAATAAGAACAAATTTTAGTCTGCGTACGTGCGTGGCTGCTCCTGGTCTGATGCGATGAACACGTAGCTCCATGGTGCTCGCCATAGTTAGATGCTTAAATTATTATATATCCACCATCACTGAAACCCATACCAGAAAGGCTATCTCTTCTAAAATATTTTCACTCTAGTTCTTTGTTTGGATGGATAGGTTACACCGTAAGAAATCATGAGAGTTCAAGCTTTTATCAACATAAGTATCGTATTTTTAAAAAATTATTCTAAAAATTAACCAACAATATTCTTTCAATGATAAACGACGCATTTTTACCGGTGACCAGCAAAGCATCTGTGGTCAGGGGCGGATCCAGCCCATTTTGGTGGTATCCCTGGACACCAATGGCATTTGAAATTCCAAAGCTAAAATGCTTGTGATATAACAAAAAATCAAAAAATAATCATGATTCTAACACTAGTGACATAAATGCTTTTCTATTTTGGATCCGCCTGTCTGGGTGACTTTGTAAATCTCAAGATTAGATGTGTCGGTCCAATCTTTTATAGGTGCTCATAGAGGTAGAGTTTATGTGTGTATTTATATGGATCAGTATACGTGAGCATCTGCTTCTGTATTGGTATTTCAAAGAAAAAATATTTCAATGTGGCTTTTTGGTGGAAACATAGATTAGAATGGTGGGTGGTGAAAGATATCGATGAAAGCAGGGAGGAAAAAGCCATCAAATGGAGGAAGACATGAGTGGTTAAATAAACTTGCTGTGTTTAGTTAGCGGGGGATTGATTGAGATGGGAGTGGTGCCCGGATCGGTCGATAGGTGCATAGACAACGCTTGGATCGTGACATCCATTCATGCATGCGGGCCTCCTCCATCCGATTGCATGAGTAATGATGATACAAGAGCTCACCAGTCATCACTGGACATAAGTGTGTATTGTGCTGGAATGCTCTCAATTAGTGAAGCATGGTCCTAAGATTGACGAGTATTGATTCTCTACTATCTGGTTTAACAAAATTAAAATCTCCAATAAATTTAAGAGAGGATGGATAAGCTTGACTTTCCAGAGAAGAGGAGGATAGGTTCGAATAAGCATGTACGTACGTGGTACTAAGTACTGGAAAAGCATGCATGCAGAGCCAAAAGAAAAAAAAAAGGAAAAAAAAAGGTTTGAGCAAACTTCAGTAAAGCCAAGCGAATACTCACAGAAAAAAGGTGTTTTGTATGAATAAGAAACTCGGTGGCCGTAATGAGATGAGAGGCATGCATGCTTTATTCCTCAAAGGACGACGCAAAGAAACAAATCAAAGGTCATGAACTCATCATAACAGAAGATGATCACGAAGAAGTACATGATGATGATGATATGATATCTGTACAGAGAAAAAAAAAGACATATGGAGGCGGATAGAGTATATTCCGGGCTTTCATTTTGAGGTCTTGCAGGGTTCGTAAAAGGAATAGAAAGAAGGCCTAAAAGTTGCTGGAATTTCAGTCAAATCTCACTCGCATGTCCTCGAAACAAAGCTGGGGATGGCATGCATGCAAAAGCCGGGGACAAACGGAATCCAGGCATATATGTGTGGCTGGTGCTCTGTTTTTCTGTCGGCTTGATGATATGATATGATCGAGCTCCATGTGTGATTGTCCAACAGCTGAAGCCAAGTGTCGACGACACAGTTTCAGTTTCAGAGAACCTTTTTTTGAGCAAGCAGTTTCAGAGAACTGAAAGACTGGCCTGACATAGCAGGTAAATCCTACAGCACTGTTGAGATGCTTGCATCTTATTAGTACTTGTAATTGTTGTCAGATCAGATCAAGCTGTTGTTTCCTACAACGTGTGCAAGCCGCGGCCGGTCACGAGTCACTCACTCTACATGCTCTGCAGCTGCAGCTGCAGCTGCAGCTGCCAATTGGGTTGGCAGCAGCGGCACAAGGGACGCCGTAACGTCATCACCTGTTTGTTTCCTCCTGTTCCTGTTTTGCCGTTGGGAAGTTGCTGCAAGCTGGTACTCGTTTTCAATCCCTTTTTGCTTGCTTTTCTTCCATGACAAACTAGGATAGGTTTGTTGGGAATTACCTGAAAAATCGCTGACGCAGAATGGGAAACTTGAGCACGGGTTCGTGCAAATTTCACACGAAACGATATAGTTTATTCTTGACCATTTTTTCATCACTAGCATCATAACAAAGCACAAAGCTACGGAATATAGACTATTATGCAGAGTTCTTTATCCCCTCTTTTTTCTCTCTTTTGCACAATGATGCTAGAGTCTATAGTGGACCTAACTACAGTACACGCGGAATAAGCCCTTGTTTAGTTCTCAAAAAGCAACCCCAAAGTTCACTATGCAAACAGAAGATTCCCATCACATCAAAATGTCATAACATGCATGGAGTAATAAATGTAGATGAAATAAAAACTAATTGCACAGTTTTGTTATACTCTGCGAGACGAACATTTTGAGCCTAATTAATCAATTTTTGGATAAAGTTTCGCACAAACAAACGAAATGCTACAGTACGCATAATGCATTATAGTCAGAAATGCTACAGTGGCGCAATGATTACGAAGTGACCCCAAACCCTCAAATCCCCACCCCCTTTCTCCATCTAAACAAGGCCTAAAATGCTTTGGACATGTTGGCATACTGGTCCTTTGGTCCCAGGTCACATCTTGGTCAACGAAGCACACAACACAAAAGACCACGAGGCGCTAGCGTGGATGACTGGATGTCATGTTGTTGACATGATTGTCTCTCCTCTCCAGTCATCTCTGCCGCGTTGTGATTTCAACAAAGTACATTTATGTGCTTGAAAAGTAGTACATAATGAAATACTCCAGCTTAATAGTTACCCCTTTTTCATTAGAAATGGAGAAAGACACAAGAAGAAGAAGAACTAGAGTCAAGCCTGTTTTTCATTGTATCGATCATATGTGATATGTTTAAAAAATGCAAAAAAAGAAAGAATTTGTTATCACAACAACTTTTTCCAACGAGAATTATTCATGAGTGTGTCTTTGCTGTGAAAACATGATTCCATACTGCCAATAACTTCATGTTCTCAATATGCAATGATATAACCATAAGCGATATGTATCCTTTTCGACAGTTATTACCAAATGCAAGGGATTGTTCCTCCTCTTAATGCTGAAAGTAACATCTCCATTGCAAAAGTATCTTTCATGCTACTACAAGCAATTCACCCATGCCTATTAATTAAACAAATGTGATTTAACCCAACGTCCCAGCCACATTATACCACTGGAGTACTGTACCCAAAGTACACGAGAGACAGGATAGATTGACACACATTACTACCCTTTACAAAAACTCCATTTTGGCCACAAAATTCAACAGAGAAAGTAACCAATCCAATTCTCATGCCTCTCTAAATTAAACCATTACACTCCCAAATCCAACATAAAAGGAACAATTTTTCTTAAAAAAGATAAATCATTTTTATATAGAAAAAACAAACAAAGTCGTGGGCATCACTCTCCTTGATTTCTTCACCTGGCTCTCACAAACTCCAAAAGGGATCAGCCAAGAAACTCGCCTTAAAAACACCCAAACCACCTCCAAAGCCACCGCCGCTTCCTTGTCTCCCTTGCACACTCACCAACCACGCGCCTCCTCCTATGCTCGCCGGCGACGGCCGCCGCCGGCGATGCCAACCACCAGCGCGCCGCTGAAGCGCCCCTCCGCCGGCGGCCGCCTGCGCCGCCTCCTCGCCTCCCTCCGCCCGCCGGACCGCGCGGGGCCGCTCCCCGTCCAGACAGGCTTCCCGACCTCCCTCGCCGACCTCGTCGTCAAGAACCATGGCCGCCTCAAGAAGCCCAGGAGGCGCCACCGCGCAGCCCCCGCGCCATCGCCGGCAGTTGCTTCCCCGGCCGCCGCCGCGGAGCTGCGCCGAGTCCGACACGGGGAGCGAGGTCTCCTCCACCCTCTGGGCCGCCGACGCTACCGACCTCGCCGGCGACAATTCGGATTCCAATTCCATCACGCCGAAGAGGAAGGAGAAGAGGAGATCGCTGCGGAAGCTTCTCGCCAGGAAGCTGCAGAACAGCAAGAAACCCAAGGACAAGGAGGACAGGGACTCCCGCCACGGCGGCGAGACCTCGCACCTGGGCTCCGGCGAGGTCAGCGCCCCCGAGCCCGAAGTAGCAGTTGCCCCCGCCGAGGAGACGGCGCCGCCGCCGGAAGCGGTCGCCGAGGCGAGGTGCCACCGTCGGCGAGGGGTCGCATTGCCGTTGGCCGCGTTCGTGCCGGTCATCCTCATCGCCCTCGTGGCCGGGAAGCTGCCGGCGGTGGCGCTCACCGTGCTCTGCGCCGTGTTCTTCACCTCGGTGGAGAGAACACCGGATGTATCCGTGGCTCAACCAAATGGCCATGGGAGTGATCCGAGGTAGCAGCATCGTCCGGTCCGGAGCTCAGTCTCAGATTCCCCGGAAACCGAGGAAACCTTGCAGATTTTCCCAGTTTGTTAAATTAGCGCCAACAGAAAGACACACAACAAGCAAAGTGTACACATGTTCTTTGAATCTTTGTTTCTTTTTTGAGTTTTTCCTGTCTGAACTTTGCAAAATTGCATTCCTTCTTGAATCTGAATAAGAAGTGAAATGACAAGAGAGAAAAAAAACTGTTGCCCTGTTCCTGGACGTGTTGAATTTCTGAAGCTCTGCTATTCGATTGCACTGCACACAAGAACAGAGCAGCTGGTGAGCTAGCTGCTCCCTGACAGCGACCCGGAGGCTAAACAAACTGGCGGCGGCGCGACGTGGATGCCGTCTCTCTCGCGGAAACAACTCTGAAAATCACAAGAGATCAGGATGAGCTTTTGTTTACACCTGAAATCCGTGCTCTGATGATACATGAACAGATCGGGGAGTCGTGTAGTGTATGCCTCACGAGGACCTCGTGGCTTGGACGCCATATGCTTCATGTAACATCACCGTCGCCTCGGCCTCGATTCACCACACTTGATATATCACGTATCAGTCACACGAACTGAACGCAGATTATTCAGTTCCTGTCGATGCTTTTATATATATTCAACAAATGTTCTGATGATATACGCATGTGTTACCGGCCACACCAGTCACATGATAAAGCTGAGAAATTGGTTGGAGATCAGCGACAAGTCGGTTAGAGATCTTCTCTTGAGATATGTATGTTTTTTTGAGAGGTGGTCTTAGACAGTGATTTGTTTAGGAGGATACCAATTGTGATCCGGAGAACAATCAATCAGCGAGCTGTACGTCTGCGTATATGCCTGGTGTCAGTAGTTGGGTTTCAGGATTTCAGCATATCCCCGTACCAGGCCGGTGAACGATTTGAATCCGAAGCAGCATGCAGCTGGATGCTTCTTCCGGGAAGTTGCTCTCTTCAGTTTTGGGATCCTCATGTCCCTGAACATAGAGTTATTAAATACAAAACATGCGGGTAGCACATGAACAATCATCGTCAGGTCTCTAGTGTGTTTCTTTGTTGATATTCAGAATCAGCAGACACCTACTCCCTTGGCCTTTGCTTGTCTAGTGGTTACAGGCAAGAACAGAACAAGGCTAAAATGCTGCAACGCGTTGGCAGTTCACTGCCGCTGTTCCGTTTTCCTTTTCTCGGAGAAGGGCCGGCCCAAAAGCACTTGCAGCATAAGGGGAGGCCCAGCCCAATCACTTTGAAGCCCATGGGGCCTGCTTCTCACTCCAATCGTGCCATGATGACTGACTGATTTTCTTTTTTGGACAGAACAGCTCTCCAACAAAATGCAGACAATTAATAGGCATGTGCATGTTAAACTCAAACTTACTTTCAAAAAATCAATGTGCATCAGAACTTTTTTTCATCCATGTTTATATTGCCAGAAACATGCGTCCCGTTCGTCTGGCTGGTGGCACAGGTGAATGGTGTTGATTTATTCTAAAAGAAAAGTACTGCTGGCTGGTGGCTGATTTGTTCCGAGAGAAAAGTACAGCTGCCCGGTGGCTGATAAGCCAAACGAGCACATGCATACGCTGTCAAGGTTGGTCCATTTTGGACAAGTAACGTGCGAACGACAGTTCTCAAGCCTGAAGAACTGCATTTGCTTCAACGCCCATGCATGGTCCATAGAGCATTCCGGCTCTGCCGCCCAGACCATAGTGCACTAGATTGCAGCCTATGAACAAATCCTCATTATCAATCACATCAAGAAAAAATAGGAAGCGTGGAAATGATGGATGAAAGGTAGTAAGGTATTAGCCGTCATATAGCTTGAGCATTACTTTATATCTTTATTTAGCATAGCTGTAATTCTTTAAGAATCAGGAGCTCAATTAGCATAGCTGTAATTCTTTCCATTTGGAGAGACCGCGTTGAAAAGCCTTTTCACGGTCTGTTTCACTGATAACTACCGAAATGTTCTGTGAATTTGTTCATGCCTTCATGGAGGTGAGATGAGGACCCGAGAGGAATATAACTGTAAACGAAGGGGTGATCTGTAAAACTTCAGCAGCTAAGTAGTGGACTCGATGTGGTGGCCGTCGCCGTCGTGTGTACAAAAGCCGGCGCCTTTGGCATCCCCATCTCCGCGTTCCTTGCCCACCGGCCACCTCTGAGCTCCCAAGGCGAAGCTGCGGCGGCGGCGGGCGAGAGGCCAGGAAGTGGAGTCTCTTTCTCTCTCTTGCGGGCACCCCATCCCGACAGCACGCGCCGGGCCTCTTCTCCCACCTGGTCGGGCGGCGCCGTCGCCGGCATTGTACTCCATCGCGCAGGTGAGTTGGAATCCGGGAACTCCCTTCTCTCTCGCCCTCCCTCCTCAATTTCTTCACTTGGAGCTCGGTTGGCTCCCCGTAGCCCGAGATCCGTGCGAATTTGGGGTTTAGATCCGTCCTGGGCGGCCGCATTGACTGGCTGTGACCTCAAAGGCGGCGGCTTGGACCTAGATTTCGATCGATTCGTCCCTCTGTCTGTACATCTGGGTGGGGTGCAGTTATCTCTGAGATTGAAATCGTAAACACAGTGCTGGCAGCTGGGGCATCATGACCTTTGGTTTCGCATGCTTCGAGAAAAGAATCTGGGGGGAGGTGTAGTAACGAGATGTTTTTGAACGAGATGCTTAAGTGATTTTAATTTACAATGGTGGAACGATCTGAAATGCTTTCCTCCAGTGCGCTTTGATTTAGAATGCCAAACTTTTGGTTAGTTGTTCATGGAATTTGTGCGTTGGTTCTATATGCCATATCTTGAGATGCTTGATTTCACCTTTTTCTCTCCGTGGCTCACTAGCTGTTTGAACTATTAGTTTGGGGATCACCGACGTGATGTCTCATTTTTTTAGTCTGATATGGTCATCCCTACCAAAAATTGATACAGGGATCACTTATGTCCCATGTTTAGTCCAAAGTGGTCACCATCAGTGGTTTATTAAGCATTTATGCCTCAGATGGCACACAGCTTTTCCTTGGATTCCGGTGGGATGCCCTACAGGTGGTTCTTAGCTGTGGTCTTTTGGATTCTTTCTCAACTTGATCAGAACACAGAGTCAAATTGCACAGGAATATGCAGTGGCCGAAAGCTTGTGCCATGTGCTCTTGTCTGTGAAGTTGATTGTTTGGATTTTCTCTAGATATTTTTGTGTGGGCAGGCCAGATCGTGAGTGCTGGACCGTTTGATTCTTCTGATTTGTGGTGGTCTGGTATATCTTGAGATATAGGCCTAAAATGGCACCACAGAACATGGTTTTGGCCTTTTGGGGCCCAAGATCCTGGTAGATTAGTAACGCCAGGCATCATGAGCACTTGCTGTTGGTTTAAGCAGTAGTGGGCCAAGAACTTTGCTAAGCTAGTTAAATATTGGGCACACTATGAAGTTTCTGGGTCCAAATCATAAATGTGGAAGTAGGGTGTTCTGGAATCACTTGATGGTCAATTACGTCGCCAAGTTTGGACAAAGTGCCAACCACTAAAATAACTGGCACAATTTTTACATGTAGCTTCATTCGTCAGGATCTTGGACAGTTGGGTTCAAATAGATTTCCTTTACTTTTTTATCCAAATTTCTTGAATTTTGAATGCAACACCCTTATGCTTTAACTTTTGATTAACACAGACATCATTATTCCAAGAAAATGGTTGCAGCAGCCTTTACAGTGGATTTGGACAAGCCTCTTGTATTCCAGGTAGCATAACTTTACCTTTCTTTATGTTTTATTTGAATTAAAATTTGATATTTGTCATGTTACAATTATGTCTTGCAGTGCAACATCACTGTAAAGTTATCTTTTTTTTAAATCCTTTCTTTATCTTTATACACTCAAATGCTTTTTGACGCACCAGCAGTACACCTTATATCAGAGCTTTGTTATACAAATGGGTTTCCAATGAAATAGACCAGTTGTCTAGTGTACATATGACCAAGAATTCGGTTGTTACGTGTGCTATTATTGGTTAATTAACTTCTGATGTCTATTATGTGTTCCTCACGTTGATATTTATATAATACATAATAGAATTTTGCCATTATTTGAATTGCTAAAAATGGCGATCCAGTTAGTTTCCATTAGGTCACTGCTATGCACACCTTACAGTTGTCACTCTTGATTCATGCAGTCTTTTCCCCAATGCCTATTTCTTTTTCTGGTGATTTGATGCTGGGACTGGGAGCATATGAAATGCAGTTCTTTGAAAATTGTTTTCAATTATTTTCTGAAATTTCTAGGTTGGCCATCTAGAGGAGCAGTATCAAGAATGGGTTCACCAGCCGATTGTTAGCAAGGAAGGGCCACGGTTTTTTGCAAACGATGTACTGGAGGTGAATATATTCTATCTATTGCACTGCATAGCATCTGTAACCCTGACCACTGTGTTCTGATGAATGGTTTATTGTTCAGTTCTTAACACGCACGAAATGGTGGGCAGTTCCTCTTATCTGGCTGCCTGTTGTCTGTTGGTGCCTGAGTACTTCTATCCAGATGGGCCGTACAATTACAGAAGTTGCTATGATGGTTGTGTTTGGAATATTTCTCTGGACACTGATTGAATATGTTTTGCACCGATTCTTGTTCCACATAAAAACCAAAAGTTACTGGTAAGTTACTGTGCCAGTGATTGTTCAAGTTGAACTAGATGAGTTGAACATCTTTCTTATCACTGCCATTTCACGCGTGCCAGGGGGAACACAGCGCATTATCTTCTTCATGGATGCCATCACAAGCATCCCATGGATGGACTTCGACTTGTCTTTCCACCAGCTGCAGCAGCTATATTGTGCTTTCCGGTAAATGAAATTCCTCACGTGTTACATACCAGGGTAACAATGGATGTTCACAAACTTATTGACCACAAATGATGAAATAACTTTCTAATTTGTTATAGGCTCCATTCTAGTCTTTTCTCTGTACTTTGATTTAATTGGCCAGTTGGTGCATGAAAGCTGTTAGATTTTTAAGCTAATCAGGGTTTCCTTTAGTAACTTTCATTTGGACATTGATAAACTTTTAATGTTTTTTTTTTCTGAACTGTTTGTCTAGTTCTGGAACCTGATCAAGCTATTTTCGACTCCATCTACCACTCCTGGCTTGTTTGGAGGTGGCCTGTTGGGGTATGTAATCTACGATTGCACACACTACTACTTGCATCATGGCCAGCCATCATCAGATCCTGCAAAACATCTCAAGGTTCTTATTTCATTTTGAATTCCAAAGCTTGTACAATCACTCCGTCTCATCTCACACTAACACAACTTTGTGTTGTTCGCCTCAGAAATACCATCTAAATCATCACTTCAGAATTCAAACTAAGGGCTTCGGAATAACTTCGACCCTGTGGGATCATGTATTTGGCACATTGCCCTCAACAAAAACTGTTGACAAGAGCACATGATTCCTACTGAATCTTGTGCCTCGTGGAGCCTAATAGGTAAGGCTTGCTTGCATTCCCTGTGTGCACTTTCTTAGGTCCAACTTTCTTTTCTAGTGTAATATACTTGTGTTATGATGACGACTGATAAATCATCACTTGCAGATTCGGCATGGTTGGATGTAGATCTGTTGGATGGGCTATTATTATCCTGTTTCTGATTCTTCCCCACCGACCAACTGCGGCATGGTTGCAGGCTTGCACTCGCAGATGTCACTGAAGTTTCTCCGGTGCTTGCTTCGTCTAAGAACAATTTCATTTCAAGTCCAATCCATCAGTGATCATTCAGATTATGTCTGTAATGCCTGTTGTTGTTCGATTACCATTTATGTACAGAGTTTTCTAGCTAGTATAGCCTCTGCAATGGGCTGTTGTTAGCCACAGATATATATCTACATAATTTTGAGTCAAGTAATTGCATAACAGATTGAACTTTTCTGAGTTCAATGAACTTGAGTTTTGTTGCGTGAATATGCGATACTATTAGCTCTGCCTTTTCCCGCTTTCAACAAGCAATAGAAGTGAACCAAACAAAAGATGATGCCTTGCACTCTACTGAACAATCTGTAGTCCTACTCCTAAGACAGAATTGCTGTGCAATCTGAATTTCATGCGACGACAGGTCTGTTTCGCCATAATTAGGATGAAGCGTTTGATCAAATCAAGTTATCGGGATGGCGGCCGGCCACACCGGGAAGGGGCACATACATGTTGGTGACGAGGAAGGTGGCAGCGCCGGCGGTGAGGGCGACGAACACCAGGAGGAGGAAGACGGCGGCTGCCGCCACCGGAGACCCCATTGGTGTTTAGTTAACTTATAAGACGTCGTCATATCCGGCGCCTGTCCTCGCCCACCTAAAAAAGGGGAGCAGAGATGAGCTAGGGCATTCATATAGAATTGCTGGATGGACAAGATCGAGTTAGCATACAATATATAGCATTACTTGAAATGAATGAGAGGATGGTTGGGGTGGGCAGCCGCCTCATGCTCAAGCTTCTCCCTCGCTCTCCTCATCATATCCTTTTTACTGTCACCATCTCTGTAACCGTAATAAAGGCCAACAACCCAGGTCGTCTAGGGTATATCTACCACCGCTCCAGAGCTGCTCTCTCTCGATCCGGAACGTAAAGTCTTGGAGCCTGGGCATAGCGCCTCGTGGGAACATACCTGGCGCCGTGCCTGCTCCTTGTATATCGAATTCACAACTCACCACACATGGGAAAGCATCAGCCCCAACCACACACCTCTCCAGGGCTTCTTCCTCGTCGCGGGCATACATCACTATGAATCGGAGGTCACGAAGACATGGAAGCGTGCCGAGGACTTGGATGTCTCCCCTTCGCTCGTAGTGTACAACAATGTCCAGGTAGGAGAGGCCGGGAAGCGATGCAGGTGCAATCCATGCTGGCAAAAACCTGGCTGATGAATCAATTTGAAGCACGCGCAGGTTGCCTAGTGGTTCCGCCATTGAGCCGTCGAGGTAAGCTGGATAAGCTCTTTTCAGATATTTCTTACCGTCCAAACTAGAATTGATATAGTCTGGAATAATATGTAGAGATTGAATTTTGGTCAGTTTGCCTAGGGATTCCACCAGAGCTTCAGTACACGCCCACCGTTCATCATCCGACTCTGAGGATATGACCTTGACATCAAGTAGCCTCAGTTGGGTCATATGGCCCAGCTCCTCAGCAATGCATTTAGATGCTATAATTCCCGACTCTAGCACTTCAAGGGACGTAAGCTTCTTCAGCCCATCTGGCAGGTTTGTGCCCTTATCCCTCCGACCACGTAGGCACAACAATTTTCCTAGACCTGCAACAACACTCGATGGCACTTCTCCTACTTCAGTGTCAGATAAATCCAGTGTCTGCAAACACCGTAGCTTCCCTATCTCAACTGGGAGTTGATCATCAGGAGTACCGTAGCTCCTGGTAGATGATAGACCTAGATACCGTAGGTGAGATAAGCTCCCGAGAAACCCCAGCCTTGCGATGCGGTGAAGTTCGCAGCCTCGTAGATCTAATACACGCAAGAGGTGGTAACATGAAAGGGAGGGTGGTGTTGGATCAATTTCTACACCAGCAGATTTGAAGATAGTAAGGGACCTCAGTTTTGGCATCTTCGTGGTAGGCCAAGTAGTACTATTATGCAGAGATAACCTGCGAACATCCTTGCTTTCCATCCCATCACCTAATACAGTGGTGATGAAACATTCTTCTACCGACAAGGAAATGATGAGATCAAGTACTGTATCGTGCACATGGCAAGCCTTAGGTGTACCTTCCACATCAGCAATGTAACCGGGCTGGATCAGGCTTCTATTTAAAAGCTCATTGAAGTAACTCTCTCCAATCTCAAGGAAACTTTGGTCTCCCTTTTTGTCTTGGACAAAACCTTCAGCCACCCACCTCCATATCAACACATCCTTTGTAATCTCATAGTCTTCTGGAAATATGCTTAGGTATAATAAACATGTCTTCAGATGAGAAGGCAGATCATCATAGCTGAGCAGCAATATCTTCCTCATATCATCCATACCAGGATTCCTCCCGAGTCCAGAACCAATTGAGTCACACACATCATGCCACAATTTTATATTATCTGATTTATTAGCAAGCAAACTAGCTGTGGTGACGATAGCTAATGGGACACCTCCGCACTTCTTTAGAATTTTTTTAGATACATCCAAAAACCTCGAAGGACATGTGTCTTTTGAGCCAAATATCCTTCCATAGAACAACATATCAGAGCTCTTATCAGAAAGTGGTTTGAGCCTATAGCAATCTCCGATATGCTCAGCAACATCAATAATGCGGGTGGTCGTGATTATTCTACTTCTTATGTTATTCTCAATCAGAGCAAGTCCTATTACTTTATCCCATATATCATCAATAACAATGAGGTACCTATGTATATGGCAATGGATAAGGCATATATATTAGTTATTAGCAGTTTAAGCGAGGAAAATTTATGTAGCTCTTTCAATATTCTAGTGGTAATTGCGTTATACAACAAATATATAGTAACTGAGTAGTAGCTCTAGCAAGAGTTTTGCAATTGGCCTATAGTTTTGTGTGAGACAAGTTGTAAGGTGTGTTAGGTGGTTGTGCATAGCGATCATAAATGGTGCACATTTTTGGATGCTCGGTGTGTGTCTCTCTCTGTCTCTCTCTCTATATATATATATGGAAGGTATACTCTGTGGTCGGCCATAGAATAGTTATTCTGTAGCCACCTCTTTTTACTGTAGTTTTATGTAGTAATTTACTATAATTTCAATACATATTTATGGTAATTGGGTTACTATAACACACATGGAGATATTTACCATTATATTATAGTAAATTACTTAGTAAAAAGTTACTAAAATCTCGTGAATTACTATAGTAATTATAGTAACTCAAAGTGGCTATAGAATAGTTATTCTATGGCCGGCCATAGACTATAGGTTCTATATATATATAGGAAAAATCCATTCTACACGCGCGTGTAGCTACACCCACCTATGTATCTCATGATACATGATGAATTTGATCCGACGAAGAGTATGTACATGTAGTATGTGATGATACTAGACTATCTGTGATGATATATACGTTAGGTATGTAAGCATACATTGAGTATATGGAGATACTATTTTATATAGTATTATAAATGTATAATCAAAATATATTTAAAAATAGGGTTGATTTTGAAATTTTTTCTTCTAACTCGTTTTGAAGTATCTTAGAATTAGTATATGAACATACTAAAAATAATAAACTAGTATGCGGACATACGTACAATGGTATATTGATGGTGGGTGTAGCTACACACATGTGTAGATAAAACTATATAAAACATAAACTTTAGGTCTCTCTTTCAATGAAGTGGTGAAGTTCAGAAGTCATACTAGAAAAGTTATACTTTTTTTTTCTATGGATGAACACTATGTATAATTAATCTTGATCATCATGAGGTAAAATCATAAAACAATTTTGAATAATAATGGAAGTAAGAAAACACAGTT
This sequence comes from Echinochloa crus-galli, assembly GCA_900205405.1. Lineage (NCBI taxonomy): Eukaryota > Viridiplantae > Streptophyta > Magnoliopsida > Poales > Poaceae > Echinochloa > Echinochloa crus-galli. The sequence goes on along the minus strand of OAMR01000787.1, from coordinate 158,917 downwards.
GATACAAGCATAGTCATGTAAGACATCAACAATAAGCATAGGAAAATGTATACTCCCTTCATCTCATAAAAAAAATACAATCAAGAATATATATAATCCTAGAAATTGGACCACAAGTGGGGCCCCACTATAATTGATCCCTCCTTTATGCTCACATCACATCCCTTCCCATCGGTGGTTACGGTTACCTATGTCTTAATTAATGCATGTCGTCATTATATTGGTAGAACCCGGACAATCGATGAGACTGAACCAATCAGTAAGGATATCCAGTTTAGTAAGGAGCCATGTGCAGACAAGCAGTAAGAAAATAGATGAGACCGAGCTAGAGACGCAAGCTATGCCCCACTCATCATGTGCACACAAGTAACAAAAACTAGCAAGGTGGCCCGTGCTAATATAGCGGGTAGCTAGTTTTTAATTCCTCAACAATTTATATGAATTGTTCACTTAAAATTGCATGCAAATAGCTTTTGTGCTCACTCCGCTCTCCTGCTTTTGCACCCAAGGATCTTTACCCGCTGAGCCATGGTCATTGAAAATGCATCCTCATACGGCTGAATGGCTGGTAGTGCGCGTCCTTCACTATTTTCGAACACTACATGTAGCTTTCTATTGATGGGCATACATGTCAAACATCAATTTTCATGTTTCTTTGTTCTACATAGTCAGCCTTGGTACTTTGCGCATGACTGCATCATGTATCGTTCCTTTCTTGCCTTGGTATGGTAACTATATGGGAAGCAGAATCATACATCCTTATGTCATCTTTCAAACTAACATTGTATTAAAATTGAAGGTGGCAGGTGCCATGACGTAGTTGTTGTCCTTTGCGGTGCTAGGCACCTACTACTAGTAATAAAAAGTAGCATAAGGTGTACCACTAGTGGCCATGGCATTAAACCAAATGGTTAGCATGAATCAGCTAGCTGCCACAGCTCTTTATTTAAATAATTTGGCCAATGGGAACTGAAATACTGTTTTCATTGTTTCTTCTAGAAATTTAGTTATTTTAATTTGTACTTTTATGGAGTTTTTTCTCTATATTTTTTTCTAAATTCATATATATACTACAATTTTTCTATTGTCTTGGTTTTATTTAATTATTTTGCTTCCAACATGGTATACAAATCAACTAATACTTTTCTTATTTTCTAATTCTGGATTTATCCATTTATTGATCATAATTGACAACAAATATTGGTCAATTGCTAATTTGTTTCTTTACATAAAATTTATTATTTATTATTGTATATGGCATATACTCTTTATTTGGGAATTTTGTTTCTTAACTCGTATACCAATCAGCTACACATATTCTTATGTTTCATAATTATGAATTTTTTTATTCATAGTCTTGTTTGATAAAGACTCTTTGGTCAAGTGCTACTTTTTTTATTTGTTTCAATGTGAATTTTATTAATCGTTCATGACATGGACTCTTAGGTAAACTGCTAATTACCTTATTTTCTAATTTTGGATTTAGATATTTATTAGTCATATTTGGTATATACTCTTTTAATTAATGTAAAACATTAGATCGTAGCAAAATTTAACTGGTATAGGAAGGTTAGATCCTCCCGTGCTAGATACCTTGACAGGACATTGTATATACGAAGGCGACCTGCATTATTGCTTCTCCCGTGCTAGATACCTTGACAGGACATTGTTAGACAACCTCTGATTCTAGAATCACTTGATTTGGTGACCATTCAGCCGCCAACTTCAGTCCTTCTCTGCAAGCATAGGATCCTAATTGGAGTAATAGATTTGTTCTACCTATCGCTCCAATTTTTTTTCCTGACTGATCGAGCCAGCCATTGTCATTTGCTGAGCTATGATGTCGCTCGATAAAAACATCACTACGCCCTTCACAGATAATGAAGCTCAAAGTAGTTGTATACTGTGCCATAATTTGCTTTGTCTTGCACTTATACTATATCTAAAAAAATATTGAGTCTCTCTATATATATTAGAGTACAAATTCATATCCGTGCGACTGTTTTCTTAGTTGCCGTGTAAAATCCAAAGTTGAACCTCAGCCGCTAGTTATATATATCCTTAACATATAAGGTACTGATTTTCTTATATTTGCCATGGAATTTTTAATGCAATAGAGAATCGGGACCATTAGATGTTCATTAAAATCAACGGTCTATTTACTTTATGGATTGAACATAGACTCTTTGGGATAGTTTAGACGACCGTTAGATCTTTGATCATAAAATCTAGTGGTGCATATTTTTCTCTTTTTTAGATTAACGTGAGAACGCCCTCTCGACGAATGTGATGGTTTTTCTTTAACATTATTGCATTAATATAATAGATAGATATGCTTAAATACTATGAGATGACAGGCACATACCTACCTCTTGTTCCGGAGGAATTCACGGATGAGATCTATGAGATGTGTCTCATCCAACATTATGTTATGAATGTCATCCTTGAACTTTTCCTTGTCAAGTGCATATAGCATGTCCTTAAGAAGCTTCTTTGTGTCGGGATTGCGAGACACCGAAACAAAAGCTGTGCAACCAAAACCCCTTTTAAGCTCGTCATACACTGCTTTGGCAAGTGTTGTCTTGCCGAGTCCTCCAAATCCAGCAATGGAGACTATCTTTTTCTGTTGGCCACCATCTCCCTCTGTCAGCATAGTGATTACTTGTTTCTTTGCCTCTTCAATGCCGACAATATCAGTAGCCTCGGGCGAGGGTCAACAGGGGTTTTCTTGGCAGGAGAAATACCATCAACCTTGTTGTACCTGTGCAGTCTGAGGCAACAACGAAGAATTGAAATTCCCAAACCAATGCACTTAATTAATATTAAGAGGGTTCATACTTATGTAGTAAGAGAGCTAGGAAACTAACCTGGTAGGGGCAATATCATCAACCCTGTACCTGGGCATGCAGCCGAGGAAAACAAGAATTAAAATTCCCAAACCAACGCAATTAATAAGACAGTTCATATATGTACTAATAAAGAGAGGAATTAAACTAAGAATTAATTAGAAATTATGCTACTACTACTAAGAGTAATAATTAATTTAAACGCGATAGATACATACAGATCCTGACCGTACCTGTGGCGTCTCTCGGCCAGCTCCTTGGCACGCTCCTTGATGTGGTTGATCTCTTGAGCGACCTCACGGCGAGCCATGAACTTGGTGACCTTTCTCTCCATCCTGCTGAAGATCTTTTTGGCGACTCCTTTGCTGGGGGGATCCTCGACGCCGTCCACCATGAATGTGTCGATGATGTCCTCCATGTCGTAGGACAGCTCCTTGACATCCCGGGCCCAGATCCTTTGCAGCTTGTCGCGCTGCTCGATTGGCACCTCGCCGACTTTGTCGAGGGCGGCACGCATTGTCTCCAGCTCCTTATGCAGGAACTCGATGCCTTTCCTGGCTCCCTTTTGCAGCTTGTACTCATCCTGCAGCAGCTGGGCGAGCTTGGGAAGCAGGGTTCCCAGCGGCCCCGTCGCCATGTCCATGGTAGTGAAGTAGTGATGCTGCTTGTTGATGGTAGTAATGAAACCAAGGAGCTGGCTGGCATTAAGCTAATTAATTAATGCACCTCGATGCAGGTAAGTCAAGATGGATCGATCGCTGGGTCCGTTGGCATCATATCCTTCTGTACGATTCACTATATTACTGAAAGGTGCAGGCCATTCGTTTGTTTGCGGCCAGGTCAAAGTCGAGTACGGTCGCTGTTGGGTCCATTGTCTCTCTCTACGAAGATTCCCCCGTGAACTTGCATTATATATATTGCATTCCATAGGTCACCAATTTCTTTCATCTGTTTCCCAACACACAAAGGCATATGAGAGTCCTCCTGATGCTTCTCTGTCCTAAAATACAAGACTTATAAAATAAGTTACAGAGATTGGAAAGAGATGCATATGCCCTTAAATTATATTGTGGAAAGTTTTATTGCCCGGTACTTTTAATAAATATTATGAATAACAAGAAGCCCACTGAAAACTAGTTCACCAATGCAACACCTGGTTTTATAAACAAAATAAAATAAAACCACATGTATAGAACGATCAGTTAAATCATACATGTGCCGAATTTATTAGTGAATCATGCCAATGCTTTTACATAACGGTAGATATCATTACAAAATGATCCGTGGTCTGAAATAAAAGTACATAGATATATCGAAGTCTTGAGCCGAATCGAGCTCCATCTCCACATGCAGCTAATCAGGGGCACACCAGCCTAAAACGAAGCATCCGGGCGAAGTCGTCGTATTCCGTGAACTTGTCCCTGGAGTCTGGGGGAGAAAGGAGGGGGGGATCAACTTTACACTCTGCAGAGGTTGCACCCATTCACCACGAGTCATGCTTCCCGTTACGCTTCACACTGCCGAGGTGATCGGCCAGTGTTACACTACAAGGCCTTTACAAAGCCAGTACTCTCATTCCTTCGTCATCCACTAAGGATTCACTATCCAGCCCCCTCTTGTGCCACTCAAACCGCCACAATGTATCGGGAATGGGTACCTAATTAATTGGCCAGGTCCGGAGCCATAGTAGACCTCATGGCTGCGCTGTTTTGCCCGGTAACTTGTCCATGAACCGATCCTTAGAATCTGAGCTAGGAATCTAGCACAAGCCTAGAAACCAAATAAAACAATCGAATCATCATACCACTCGGTCCATCCTGCTCAGATTCCCCATCCCAACATACAACCGAGGTTTCCAACCTTCTCAATTTATCTCCAGAAATTAAGTTGATTACTTTTAAATTAACCCAAATCAACCTAGACTGCAAAGCTAAGTATGATACAACAACCAACCCAGCTTCAAAGAATATATTGAAATGAAATTCTAGTCAACCCTAATATAGGATTCAAATTTGACTTAGCATGCACAACTAATGGTCAAACTAATTCTAATAAAAATATAAATAAATAGGATGTTGATTGTGGTGAAGAACACTTGCCGTTAACTTGAGATGATCTGAACTCTTGCCTCTAGAGGATCTTGTATCAATCGCCTTCCACCGCAGCAAGCACCATCCAAAAGAATAAACAATCATAAAAAAACAATACATCAAATATTATAAAATATTTTATAAAGCACCTACATAAAGATACCATGCGCTGCTACGATTGGTTGAGCATAGGAGTCTAAAAAGAGTTGACAAAGACTTTTAAATTAACAAGGTTGGATAGATCACGAGGGTTAGCAGAAAAAGATTGCCGGATGGACATGAATAACGGGGAGATTAAATTAGAGAAAGAACAAGGTTTAGATTGCAAAATGGACATGTATATAATTATTAGACAGATTATTTTGGAGGTGAAAGAGATGTGTATATAACATCAGCATGATGTGGTGCTGACATCATGCAAGATGTGAACGTTTTTTTTTACCTATATAAGAGTATTAGTTTCTGCACATACCTAAGTTGATCATTCACATGTATCAGACCATGGAACGAAATCAGTACTATATTACTGGTACATGGTGAGCATGTGTAGGAACTGTGCTTATATGATTCTGATATGCGATCTGGAGCAAGATGGAGTCAAATCAAATTGCATGCAGCTAGCTAGCTTAGTGACGGCAACAACAAGGATTAAATAAATAGAAAAGAAGGCTGGCCGGACTTTGGTTTAGAAATTTGTACTGGATTAAGAGGAAGAGGCGAAGGTGTTGATTGCAGTGTAAGTCTATTAGCATCAGCTACTGCATCTACACCGGTAAGTGGCATGTGGCGGGACATGTACAAAACGGAAAGAGAATAGCATGAGACGATCTTTCTCACCCTGCTCGTAGTAGCTGGTCGCTCCGTCTATTCGGTTGGCTAGTGGCTGATGCTGGTTTGTGCTGAGAAAAAAATACTGCTGTCTGCTGATAAGCCAAGCGAATAGGACGGGGCAAGATGACCAGCAGGAGTAGAGGTGGATGACGAAGCTCGTAACAGGAGCTGTGATGTCTCCTTGACAACAGCAACGACGACGGAATTGAGACCACCGCGGGCTGCTCCTTAGCTTGGCCAACCTGCTGGAAGAAAACAACTTTGCGGAATGACAAGGTGGAGTTGGAGGATTTTGAGGACTGGATCGAAGCAGGGGCTGGAGAGGTTTGACGTGCTGCCTTTGGTTAGTAGTTAGAAAGTTAGGTTTGGACTAAACCGAAATCTAATCGCATTTTAAATTTAAATTTATTTTTGAAGCAAAATTATGCAACCGGCATGAATGCAACGACCCAAGCAATTAGTTTAAGACATACAGAATTTTATTTTCTCTAACTAGATTAACAATAAATTAAATGTTGTAAATTTTATAGAAATAAGAAAAATATTTATTATTTTATGTTATGTATTCATAATCCAAAATAGAAATTTTGGGTTGCGACAACCAATCAACCAACCAACTTTGGGAAGAATTGAATGAAGAAATTATTTAAATATGTTGATAATGCTTTATATTTCAGGATATAAACACCCACGGTGAAGTAATAAGGGAATCATGCCCCGTTTAGTACCGGTCGGTCACAGCCAAACAACCGGGAGGTCTACATATGCGCAACGTCACGCGATTTTTTCACGCGTGAATGCGCGTGGTCGCGAGGATTCGAACCCACAACCTCCGACCTCGCACATTGCTTCCTTATCATCCCACCTAAGCGTCACATGTGATTGAGTGGAAGATATTTCATTTTGAAGTAACCTGTGGAGGCCCATTTATCTAAGTACCAGGCCAAGACACTTATAGGTACTCAACGTTTGTCAGTAGTAGAACTCTGGCCACTCAGAACAGAATGGTACCATGCTGCGTACGATTTTAAATATATATTTTCACATGGCAATTACAAAAATATTAATCAAAGCTAAGAAATTTCAGAAATATCTCACTGTGCTGCCACTTGGTACAACAATCAAAAGGCTGCAAAAAGGTGAACAGTACAAGCTGCATGTTAGTGCACATAAATTCAATAACTTGTAAAATTCATGGAAAAATAAATTTAAGTCCATTTGGCATGGAACAAACTTTGCTAGGTTGTTTCATTAAAAAAACAAACTTTGCTAGATTCATAACTTTGGTCTGTTGAAAGATAAATAGAGATACGGTAGCATGAACTTTGGTTCATAACATTCGCACTAGAATCTCACTGGCATGCAGCTACCCGCCATATATATCTCACTTTGCATCGATATTACAAGGTTCTTGCCCTGTTGAATTGCTTTGGGTCGGGCATGAATTTGGCAGGCACGGGGAACATGCAGTTCCTGCTTGTTCAACCAATAATAGTTCGAGTTCCTGCTTGTTCCGCCTCCGCCTCCGCCTCCTCCCGTCGACTACCTCGTCACCGCCGGCCGGTATGTACGTACGTCGAGATCCCTCCCATTCTCGGTCGGTGATCAAATGCCACAGCGAAGACGACAAGCTACAGTTTGATGACAAGCAAAAAAAGACGACAAGGAATATAATCGTCGTCGTCCTTTATGCGATGTGCTGTACGGGAGCTGGGTGATGACCTTCAATTATTCGTCTTCTCCTCCATCACTGGACGTACAGTGTGGCAAGCAACGCGTCACGGGAACCCACCATGCATGGTTACTTGTACTGGACGCATCCATGGAGAGGCGTTGCTTTTGTGCTCGACATGGAATTCTCCTTCGTTGGCCTACCACCACCTAGCAGACCTTGGTGTTGTGGATCGAGTTTGAGCCTTGGATTCGTAGCGCGCTGATGATAATAAGTAAATAAATATAATTTGTTAATACATCGAACTGCACCCTAGCAGCTAACAATGAGCGAGATATATATATATATATATATATTGCTGGTTGGGGTGGAACGCGGCCTCCTGCTCAAGCTTCTCTCTCACCCGCTTCATGACGACCTCAAATTCATGCCGGTAACCATAATTGTGAAAGCCACGAACAGTCACACTCCGAAGGGAGGACGGGAGGTGACCTAGGGCCAGGTCGTCAATGGTAGATCCACCACCACTACTACTACTAGTCAAGAACTGCTCCGGTTGGACACGGAACGTAAATTCTTGGAGCCTGGGCATAGCGCCTCGCGGGAACATACATGGGAGCACACAGCATGGTTCCCCAACATCAAATTCACACCTCACCAACTGTGGGAAAGCATCAGGCCCAACCACACACCTTTCCCATGCCTTTTCCTGCTTCTCCTTCTCGGGGGTAAACACCACTTTGAATCTGAGATGAGCAAGACACGGCAGTGTGCCGAGGACTTGGATGTCCTCCCTACGCTCGTAATACACCCCAATGTGCAGGTAGGAGAGGCTGGGAAGCGATGCAGGTTCAATCCATGTCGGCAAAAACTTGGCGTCATCGATGCAAAGCCGGCGAAGGTTGTCTAGTGCCTCCTCCATTATTGAACCATCGAGAATAGCTGCAGAACCATGCTGATCAATAATGTGTAGAGATTCAATTTTGGCCAGTTTGCCTAGAGATTCCACCAGAGCCTTATAGCACGCCCTCTGGTCGTCGCCATCATCACCAACAATAGGTGATCTGACCCTGATATCAAGTACCCTCAGTTGGGTTAGATGGCCCAGCTCTTCAGCTCCACATTTGGTCGTTACAACTGCATTCTCTAGCACTTCAAGGGAGGTTAGGTTCTTCAACCCATCATCTGGCAGCTCTGTCCCACGATAAAACCCACCACAACGTAGGCATATCAATTGTCCTAGACCTGTAATAACACTCGATGGTAGTATATCTACTTGAGTTTTAAAGAAGTCCAGCGTCTGCAGAAACCGTAGCTTCCCTATCTCTGATGGGAGCTTGTCAGTACCATATTTATAAATACTACTTCTACTTGATAGACCTAGATACCGTAGGTGAGATAAGCTCCCGACAAACCCCAGGCTTGGAAGGTCCATAGGTTCGTAGCCTCGTAGATCCAATACACGTAAAAGAAGATAGCGTGAAAGGGAGGGTGTCGGACAAATTACTACACCAGCAGATCCGAAGATGGTAATTGACCTCAGTTTTGGCATCTTCATGGTAGGCCAAGTGGCATTATAATGCAGAGATAACCACCGAACCTCCTGCTTGTTTTCCAAAGGATGATTCTTATTAGAATCATCTATTATAGTGGTCATGAAACAGTCTTTTGTTGACAAGGAAATAACGAGATCGAGCACTGTATCATGCACACGGCAAGCATGAGGTGCACCTTCCTCATCCATGTCTGCGGGCTGGATCAGGCTTCTATTTAGAAGCTCATTGAAGTAACTCTCGCCAATCTCAAGGAAACCAGCTTGGTATCCTCCTGCTCGTTGCTCTGCTTGTTGGACAAAACCTTCAGCTACCCACCTCCATATCAACCCATCCTTTGTAATCTCATAGTCTTCTGGGAATATGCTTAGGTACAATAAACATGTCTTCAGATGAGAAGGCAGATCATAATAGCTGAGCAGTAGTATCTTCCTCATACTATCCATTCCAGGATTGCTTCCAAGTCCCAAACCAATTGAGTCACACACATTATACCACTCTTTTATGTTATCTGATTTATTAGCAAGCAAACTAGATGTGGTGACGATAGCTAATGGGATACCTCCGCATTTCTTTAGAATCTTTTTAGATACATCCAAATATTGCCTAGGACATTTATCTTTTGAGCCAAATATCCTTCCATAGAATAACATATCAGAGCTGTCATCAGAAAGTGGTTTGAGCCTATAGCAATCACCGACATGCTCAGCAACGTCAATAATGCGGGTGGTTGTGATTATTCTACTTCTCATGTTATTCTCAACCAGAGCATGTCCTATTACATTATCCCATGGCTCTTTATCCCATATATCATCAATAACAATGGGGTACCTATTTTTATGGCAATGGATAAAGCATATAAGTATAGTTATTAACAATTCATTGAAGAGAATTTATGTAGCTCTTTAATATCTCAGTGATAATTTGCAATACAAGTAAAAGCATGCTAGCCAAGCGGACAAGAATATGTAGGGGGCTGTTTCAAAATGCCACTACCGGCCACTCGGAATTTTGCTACTTGGAAGATCCTTTCGAGGCTTAATTTTAATCATCACAAGACACACTATAAAAACAGAGAAAACATAGAAATTTTCTCAGAAAAAGCAAAACATCTAACCCTCAATATTGTAATACTCATTGACAACAATAGTCATTAGATATAAGGCTAGTCTCAATGAGAGTTTTATGGCATTAAATATATACCACATCAACAAATTTGTCGACGTGACATGATCATTAGAGTAAGGTTATTAATATAGATAAGTGCTTGGCTATTAGATCGACGAGATATATATAAGAGCCAAGTCATACAATAGTAGTCTATTACTTATCTATATATTATAATTTTTTACTATTTATTATCTTCTATTTCCTATTTATTCTCACGTCCTCTATTATCTGGCCCTACCTCTGCATAGAAGCTAATGCTCAGCTTGTTACTGACTAGCTTGGCTACAAGCCAATTATTGTACTTGCTCTTATGAGGAGAGAGAAGCAGGGATTTTCATGGTATAAGAGAGAAGTTTCATCCCCATAAAACTCATATGCACAGTCTAGATAATAGTGCAATGAAACTCCACACTGGAACTAGCCTAATATGATGCTAAAAAAAGAGTCTGGCCTAATATGTCTGAAAATTACCCCACCGTGACATTACCAACAAATAGCCTACATGAGTTCTAGTACTTGTTACAAAATTACCAACCATGCCATTAACAAAAATGTAACACCTGACCCAATTTGTATGACCCGGTAGTGTTTCATTAGTGCGGGATGCACATGTTTAGTGCTACCTTGCAAGTTGAGCAAGGGTGGAGCCAACTTATAAGCCATTGTCTTTCAGCCATAACACCTTCAGGTTAACACTTTTACACGAAGCGAGGGTGAAAGTGTAAACATTGTGCTATGTGTACGTGTGCAAGCCCCTCGGGAGGGTTGTGCGGGGCGACTTTGGAGGGCAGGGTATTACAAAAAAACTAGCCTAAAGTTACCTTCATTTTCCACTAGGAAAATAACTCAAAGTGCGTCAGATTACCCATAATACCATTACAAATATAAATATGGCCGGGCATGTATAATGAACTGCAGGCACCACTACAAGTAAGAATAAACACGTCGCTCAGCCACATCCTTGACACGCTCCTTGATGCCCTCGATCTCTTTGGCGACCTCACGGCGAGTCTTGACCTCAGTAACTATATTAGCCATCTTCTTGATGAATCTTTTGGCGCTCCGTTTGCTAGGGCGGCGGGCAGCGCCCTGCTGGACGCGCACCATGAAGGTGTCGACGATGTCCTCCATGTCGTAGGACACCTCCCTCACGTCGCGCGCCCAGAGCCGTACGAGCTCGCTGAGCTGCTCCAATGGCACCTCGCCAACTTCTCGGAGGGCGGCTTGCGTTCTCTCGAGCTCGCTGTGCAGGAACTTGATTCCCTCCCTGGCGCCCGTGTGCAGGTCATACTCATCCTGCAGCAGCTGGGCGAGCTTTGGGAGCAGGGTGCCCAGGCACACGGTCGCAAACTCCATGGCTCGATATGATCACGTACTGATCGATGAGCTAGCTAGCTAGCTATGGTGTGTCAGCAGGTTAATTGCTTGCTTGCTTGGGACGCCGGCCGGCCTCCCCTCGGCTTCTTCATATTTGTAGTATTGTAGATGGAGGATGCAAACGGACTGGACTGGTTCGACACCATTATTATTGGAAGCTGTGATCATCATATTATTAGAGTAAATATACAGTATGCTATTAATTTGTTGTCAGATCGATCCGCTTTGCATACATCTCGATGCATGCATTCTTTGCGCGACTCACCATGGACGGCCAGGTCAAGTCAAGATGGGTCCTTAATCGTATCGCCTTATTATTACACGACTCACTATGACATACAGTAATTAATTAATGGTAACCCAATGGATTCACATGAGCTAATTAACGATGAGTCCATTGGACTCGGCATGGGTACATTGGGTCAGCATTGGCAGCTGTGGGTGTGTTTAGATCCGCGCACTACCAGAATGATCGACATCTGCACCGGGTGGGAAAGCCCTTTAGCACCGGGTTTCCCACCCGGTGCAACTAATCCGAGGCTAAAGGGGTACCCCTTTAGCACCGTGTTGAATAACCGGTCCCTTTAGCACCGGGTGCAGCCACGACCCGGTGCTAAAGGGCCTGCCCATGCGTGCACGTCTATATACGTATATATTCTAATACGTGTATTCTAATGCGTATTCGGCCGACTCTATATTCATACTAGCTGACATTTCATCAAAATAGAAGACATATATATTACAAAAGTAGATATTCATGCATGTCAACTCGAGTTATATATATTTAAACTGTATTTTCTACTTAATTAAGATTGACGACTATCTTGTTGCACTGTCCGGCACGTCCTCCAGTACTGGCGAGTGGAATTCTCCTCGGGGATTGACGACCTCGTCCCAGATCCATCCGACGAGCTGTTCTGCAATTGCGTCAATTCTTTCTATCTCTAGGGACTCTTCCTTCAGGTTGAACATCTGTAATTTACAAATAATTGAAAGATATTTAATCCGCCATTCCGAATTCGATAGTTAATGGTTTTTTAATTACAAGATTTCTTTTAAAATCCTTGTATAACCATTGTAATTATTAATGTGAATTGTGATATGGACTTAATTGTGGAGGTATGTTCCCATGACGAAATCTAAATTTTGTCATTTGTATTTCTTTGGATCGAGTGAATATATTCATTGTTTTATATTTTATCTATACTTTAAATTTGGATTAAGTATTTCTTATTTTCTGGATTTTTTGTCTTACGATTCATTGTTTCAGGTTATGATTCATTGTTTTCATACACGTGCATGTCGCACGTGCACCCAACTAGTCTCAATTAAAGTTTGGTTGCAAAGAACGACAAAACGAGGTGCCATTATTTATTACCTTACCAAATTCTGTACCTCATCTTGCTCCATGTTTATTCCCACAGTTACAGATGTCATCTCTTTTAGGAGGATTTTCTATTCTCATGTACTTGGAGATGGCTTTTCAGATGGAACATGGTGAGTCCGTGACTGTGAGTTTGTGAGCCTCGTGACTGAAGAGTATAGTTTCCTATTCCAACTTCCATGTTTATACTTCCTTTCCTGGTTGATCACAGATCAGAGTGCTGCCAGGTGTTCTGTGCATTTTAATATGTTACTTGCTCATTTCCTTCTCTTTTTTTTCAATGTAAATATCTCCAATACATTTAAATGAAGCATTTTCCAATATACATTTCAAACATATAACATTTCCAATATACATTTCAATGTAAATATCTCCAATACATTTAAATGAAGCATTTTCCAATATACATTTCAAACATATAACATTTCCAATATACATTTCAATGTAAATATCTCCAATACATTTAAATGAAGCATTTTCCAATATACATTTCAAACATATAACATTTCCAATATACATTTCAATGTAAATATCTCCAATACATTTAAATGAAGCATTTTCCAATATACATTTCAAACATATAACATTTCCAATATACATTTCAATGTAAATATCTCCAATACATTTAAATGAAGCATTTTCCAATATACATTTCAAACATATAACATTTCCAATATACATTTCAATGTAAATATCTCCAATACATTTAAATGAAGCATTTTCCAATATACATTTCAAACATATAACATTTCCAATATACATTTCAATGTAAATATCTCCAATACATTTAAATGAAGCATTTTCCAATATACATTTCAAACATATAACATTTCCAATATACATTTCAATGTAAATATCTCCAATACATTTAAATGAAGCATTTTCCAATATACATTTCAAACATATAACATTTCCAATATACATTTCAATGTAAATATCTCCAATACATTTAAATGAAGCATTTTCCAATATACATTTCAAACATATAACATTTCCAATATACATTTCAATGTAAATATCTCCAATACATTTAAATGAAGCATTTTCCAATATACATTTCAAACATATAACATTTCCAATATACATTTCAATGTAAATATCTCCAATACATTTAAATGAAGCATTTTCCAATATACATTTCAAACATATAACATTTCCAATATACATTTCAATGTAAATATCTCCAATACATTTAAATGAAGCATTTTCCAATATACATTTCAAACATATAACATTTCCAATATACATTTCAATGTAAATATCTCCAATACATTTAAATGAAGCATTTTCCAATATACATTTCAAACATATAACATTTCCAATATACATTTCAATGTAAATATCTCCAATACATTTAAATGAAGCATTTTCCAATATACATTTCAAACATATAACATTTCCAATATACATTTCAATGTAAATATCTCCAATACATTTAAATGAAGCATTTTCCAATATACATTTCAAACATATAACATTTCCAATATACATTTCAATGTAAATATCTCCAATACATTTAAATGAAGCATTTTCCAATATACATTTCAAACATATAACATTTCCAATATACATTTCAATGTAAATATCTCCAATACATTTAAATGAAGCATTTTCCAATATACATTTCAAACATATAACATTTCCAATATACATTTCAATGTAAATATCTCCAATACATTTAAATGAAGCATTTTCCAATATACATTTCAAACATTTAACATTTCCAATATACATTTCAATGTAAATATATCCAATATACATTTAAATGAAGCATTTTCCAATATACATTTCAAACATATAACATTTCCAATATACATTTCAATGTAAATATCTCCAATACATTTAAATGAAGCATTTTCCAATATACATTTCAAACATATAACATTTCCAATATACATTTCAATGTAAATATCTCCAATACATTTAAATGAAGCATTTTCCAATATACATTTCAAACATATAACATTTCCAATATACATTTCAATGTAAATATCTCCAATACATTTAAATGAAGCATTTTCCAATATACATTTCAAACATATAACATTTCCAATATACATTTCAATGTAAATATCTCCAATACATTTAAATGAAGCATTTTCCAATATACATTTCAAACATATAACATTTCCAATATACATTTCAATGTAAATATCTCCAATACATTTAAATGAAGCATTTTCCAATATACATTTCAAACATATAACATTTCCAATATACATTTCAATGTAAATATCTCCAATACATTTAAATGAAGCATTTTCCAATATACATTTCAAACATATAACATTTCCAATATACATTTCAATGTAAATATCTCCAATACATTTAAATGAAGCATTTTCCAATATACATTTCAAACATATAACATTTCCAATATACATTTCAATGTAAATATCTCCAATACATTTAAATGAAGCATTTTCCAATATACATTTCAAACATATAACATTTCCAATATACATTTCAATGTAAATATCTCCAATACATTTAAATGAAGCATTTTCCAATATACATTTCAAACATATAACATTTCCAATATACATTTCAATGTAAATATCTCCAATACATTTAAATGAAGCATTTTCCAATATACATTTCAAACATATAACATTTCCAATATACATTTCAATGTAAATATCTCCAATACATTTAAATGAAGCATTTTCCAATATACATTTCAAACATATAACATTTCCAATATACATTTCAATGTAAATATCTCCAATACATTTAAATGAAGCATTTTCCAATATACATTTCAAACATATAACATTTCCAATATACATTTCAATGTAAATATCTCCAATACATTTAAATGAAGCATTTTCCAATATACATTTCAAACATATAACATTTCCAATATACATTTCAATGTAAATATCTCCAATACATTTAAATGAAGCATTTTCCAATATACATTTCAAACATATAACATTTCCAATATACATTTCAATGTAAATATCTCCAATACATTTAAATGAAGCATTTTCCAATATACATTTCAAACATATAACATTTCCAATATACATTTCAATGTAAATATCTCCAATACATTTAAATGAAGCATTTTCCAATATACATTTCAAACATATAACATTTCCAATATACATTTCAATGTAAATATCTCCAATACATTTAAATGAAGCATTTTCCAATATACATTTCAAACATATAACATTTCCAATATACATTTCAATGTAAATATCTCCAATACATTTAAATGAAGCATTTTCCAATATACATTTCAAACATATAACATTTCCAATATACATTTCAATGTAAATATCTCCAATACATTTAAATGAAGCATTTTCCAATATACATTTCAAACATATAACATTTCCAATATACATTTCAATGTAAATATCTCCAATACATTTAAATGAAGCATTTTCCAATATACATTTCAAACATATAACATTTCCAATATACATTTCAATGTAAATATCTCCAATACATTTAAATGAAGCATTTTCCAATATACATTTCAAACATATAACATTTCCAATATACATTTCAATGTAAATATCTCCAATACATTTAAATGAAGCATTTTCCAATATACATTTCAAACATATAACATTTCCAATATACATTTCAATGTAAATATCTCCAATACATTTAAATGAAGCATTTTCCAATATACATTTCAAACATATAACATTTCCAATATACATTTCAATGTAAATATCTCCAATACATTTAAATGAAGCATTTTCCAATATACATTTCAAACATATAACATTTCCAATATACATTTCAATGTAAATATCTCCAATACATTTAAATGAAGCATTTTCCAATATACATTTCAAACATATAACATTTCCAATATACATTTCAATGTAAATATCTCCAATACATTTAAATGAAGCATTTTCCAATATACATTTCAAACATATAACATTTCCAATATACATTTCAATGTAAATATCTCCAATACATTTAAATGAAGCATTTTCCAATATACATTTCAAACATATAACATTTCCAATATACATTTCAATGTAAATATCTCCAATACATTTAAATGAAGCATTTTCCAATATACATTTCAAACATATAACATTTCCAATATACATTTCAATGTAAATATCTCCAATACATTTAAATGAAGCATTTTCCAATATACATTTCAAACATATAACATTTCCAATATACATTTCAATGTAAATATCTCCAATACATTTAAATGAAGCATTTTCCAATATACATTTCAAACATATAACATTTCCAATATACATTTCAATGTAAATATCTCCAATACATTTAAATGAAGCATTTTCCAATATACATTTCAAACATATAACATTTCCAATATACATTTCAATGTAAATATCTCCAATACATTTAAATGAAGCATTTTCCAATATACATTTCAAACATATAACATTTCCAATATACATTTCAATGTAAATATCTCCAATACATTTAAATGAAGCATTTTCCAATATACATTTCAAACATATAACATTTCCAATATACATTTCAATGTAAATATCTCCAATACATTTAAATGAAGCATTTTCCAATATACATTTCAAACATATAACATTTCCAATATACATTTCAATGTAAATATCTCCAATACATTTAAATGAAGCATTTTCCAATATACATTTCAAACATATAACATTTCCAATATACATTTCAATGTAAATATCTCCAATACATTTAAATGAAGCATTTTCCAATATACATTTCAAACATATAACATTTCCAATATACATTTCAATGTAAATATCTCCAATACATTTAAATGAAGCATTTTCCAATATACATTTCAAACATATAACATTTCCAATATACATTTCAATGTAAATATCTCCAATACATTTAAATGAAGCATTTTCCAATATACATTTCAAACATATAACATTTCCAATATACATTTCAATGTAAATATCTCCAATACATTTAAATGAAGCATTTTCCAATATACATTTCAAACATATAACATTTCCAATATACATTTCAATGTAAATATCTCCAATACATTTAAATGAAGCATTTTCCAATATACATTTCAAACATATAACATTTCCAATATACATTTCAATGTAAATATCTCCAATACATTTAAATGAAGCATTTTCCAATATACATTTCAAACATATAACATTTCCAATATACATTTCAATGTAAATATCTCCAATACATTTAAATGAAGCATTTTCCAATATACATTTCAAACATATAACATTTCCAATATACATTTCAATGTAAATATCTCCAATACATTTAAATGAAGCATTTTCCAATATACATTTCAAACATATAACATTTCCAATATACATTTCAATGTAAATATCTCCAATACATTTAAATGAAGCATTTTCCAATATACATTTCAAACATATAACATTTCCAATATACATTTCAATGTAAATATCTCCAATACATTTAAATGAAGCATTTTCCAATATACATTTCAAACATATAACATTTCCAATATACATTTCAATGTAAATATCTCCAATACATTTAAATGAAGCATTTTCCAATATACATTTCAAACATATAACATTTCCAATATACATTTCAATGTAAATATCTCCAATACATTTAAATGAAGCATTTTCCAATATACATTTCAAACATATAACATTTCCAATATACATTTCAATGTAAATATCTCCAATACATTTAAATGAAGCATTTTCCAATATACATTTCAAACATATAACATTTCCAATATACATTTCAATGTAAATATCTCCAATACATTTAAATGAAGCATTTTCCAATATACATTTCAAACATATAACATTTCCAATATACATTTCAATGTAAATATCTCCAATACATTTAAATGAAGCATTTTCCAATATACATTTCAAACATATAACATTTCCAATATACATTTCAATGTAAATATCTCCAATACATTTAAATGAAGCATTTTCCAATATACATTTCAAACATATAACATTTCCAATATACATTTCAATGTAAATATCTCCAATACATTTAAATGAAGCATTTTCCAATATACATTTCAAACATATAACATTTCCAATATACATTTCAATGTAAATATCTCCAATACATTTAAATGAAGCATTTTCCAATATACATTTCAAACATATAACATTTCCAATATACATTTCAATGTAAATATCTCCAATACATTTAAATGAAGCATTTTCCAATATACATTTCAAACATATAACATTTCCAATATACATTTCAATGTAAATATCTCCAATACATTTAAATGAAGCATTTTCCAATATACATTTCAAACATATAACATTTCCAATATACATTTCAATGTAAATATCTCCAATACATTTAAATGAAGCATTTTCCAATATACATTTCAAACATATAACATTTCCAATATACATTTCAATGTAAATATCTCCAATACATTTAAATGAAGCATTTTCCAATATACATTTCAAACATATAACATTTCCAATATACATTTCAATGTAAATATCTCCAATACATTTAAATGAAGCATTTTCCAATATACATTTCAAACATATAACATTTCCAATATACATTTCAATGTAAATATCTCCAATACATTTAAATGAAGCATTTTCCAATATACATTTCAAACATATAACATTTCCAATATACATTTCAATGTAAATATCTCCAATACATTTAAATGAAGCATTTTCCAATATACATTTCAAACATATAACATTTCCAATATACATTTCAATGTAAATATCTCCAATACATTTAAATGAAGCATTTTCCAATATACATTTCAAACATATAACATTTCCAATATACATTTCAATGTAAATATCTCCAATACATTTAAATGAAGCATTTTCCAATATACATTTCAAACATATAACATTTCCAATATACATTTCAATGTAAATATCTCCAATACATTTAAATGAAGCATTTTCCAATATACATTTCAAACATATAACATTTCCAATATACATTTCAATGTAAATATCTCCAATACATTTAAATGAAGCATTTTCCAATATACATTTCAAACATATAACATTTCCAATATACATTTCAATGTAAATATCTCCAATACATTTAAATGAAGCATTTTCCAATATACATTTCAAACATATAACATTTCCAATATACATTTCAATGTAAATATCTCCAATACATTTAAATGAAGCATTTTCCAATATACATTTCAAACATATAACATTTCCAATATACATTTCACGGTCTTTGGCCCCGCCGCACGGCCCCCGCAGCCCGGTCGTGGCCTTTAGCACCGGGTGCAACCACGACCCGGTGCTAAAGTCTCTTTAGCCCTGCTAGAAAATCTTATAAATTAATAGAAAATCTTATAAATTACTATAAAATCAATATAAAATGCTAGAAAATCTTTATAAAATGCTAGAAAATCAATATAAAATGCTAGAAAATCAATATAAAATGCTAGAAAATCAATATAAAATGCTAGAAAATCAATATAAAATGCTAGAAAATCAATATAAAATGCTAGAAAATCAATATAAAATGCTAGAAAATCAATATAAAATGCTAGAAAATCAATATAAAATGCTAGAAAATCAATATAAAATGCTAGAAAATCAATATAAAATGCTAGAAAATCAATATAAAATGCTAGAAAATCAATATAAAATGCTAGAAAATCAATATAAAATGCTAGAAAATCAATATAAAATGCTAGAAAATCAATATAAAATGCTAGAAAATCAATATAAAATGCTAGAAAATCAATATAAAATGCTAGAAAATCAATATAAAATGCTAGAAAATCAATATAAAATGCTAGAAAATCAATATAAAATGCTAGAAAATCAATATAAAATGCTAGAAAATCAATATAAAATGCTAGAAAATCAATATAAAATGCTAGAAAATCAATATAAAATGCTAGAAAATCAATATAAAATGCTAGAAAATCAATATAAAATGCTAGAAAATCAATATAAAATGCTAGAAAATCAATATAAAATGCTAGAAAATCAATATAAAATGCTAGAAAATCAATATAAAATGCTAGAAAATCAATATAAAATGCTAGAAAATCAATATAAAATGCTAGAAAATCAATATAAAATGCTAGAAAATCAATATAAAATGCTAGAAAATCAATATAAAATGCTAGAAAATCAATATAAAATGCTAGAAAATCAATATAAAATGCTAGAAAATCAATATAAAATGCTAGAAAATCAATATAAAATGCTAGAAAATCAATATAAAATGCTAGAAAATCAATATAAAATGCTAGAAAATCAATATAAAATGCTAGAAAATCAATATAAAATGCTAGAAAATCAATATAAAATGCTAGAAAATCAATATAAAATGCTAGAAAATCAATATAAAATGCTAGAAAATCAATATAAAATGCTAGAAAATCAATATAAAATGCTAGAAAATCAATATAAAATGCTAGAAAATCAATATAAAATGCTAGAAAATCAATATAAAATGCTAGAAAATCAATATAAAATGCTAGAAAATCAATATAAAATGCTAGAAAATCAATATAAAATGCTAGAAAATCAATATAAAATGCTAGAAAATCAATATAAAATGCTAGAAAATCAATATAAAATGCTAGAAAATCAATATAAAATGCTAGAAAATCAATATAAAATGCTAGAAAATCAATATAAAATGCTAGAAAATCAATATAAAATGCTAGAAAATCAATATAAAATGCTAGAAAATCAATATAAAATGCTAGAAAATCAATATAAAATGCTAGAAAATCAATATAAAATGCTAGAAAATCAATATAAAATGCTAGAAAATCAATATAAAATGCTAGAAAATCAATATAAAATGCTAGAAAATCAATATAAAATGCTAGAAAATCAATATAAAATGCTAGAAAATCAATATAAAATGCTAGAAAATCAATATAAAATGCTAGAAAATCAATATAAAATGCTAGAAAATCAATATAAAATGCTAGAAAATCAATATAAAATGCTAGAAAATCAATATAAAATGCTAGAAAATCAATATAAAATGCTAGAAAATCAATATAAAATGCTAGAAAATCAATATAAAATGCTAGAAAATCAATATAAAATGCTAGAAAATCAATATAAAATGCTAGAAAATCAATATAAAATGCTAGAAAATCAATATAAAATGCTAGAAAATCAATATAAAATGCTAGAAAATCAATATAAAATGCTAGAAAATCAATATAAAATGCTAGAAAATCAATATAAAATGCTAGAAAATCAATATAAAATGCTAGAAAATCAATATAAAATGCTAGAAAATCAATATAAAATGCTAGAAAATCAATATAAAATGCTAGAAAATCAATATAAAATGCTAGAAAATCAATATAAAATGCTAGAAAATCAATATAAAATGCTAGAAAATCAATATAAAATGCTAGAAAATCAATATAAAATGCTAGAAAATCAATATAAAATGCTAGAAAATCAATATAAAATGCTAGAAAATCAATATAAAATGCTAGAAAATCAATATAAAATGCTAGAAAATCAATATAAAATGCTAGAAAATCAATATAAAATGCTAGAAAATCAATATAAAATGCTAGAAAATCAATATAAAATGCTAGAAAATCAATATAAAATGCTAGAAAATCAATATAAAATGCTAGAAAATCAATATAAAATGCTAGAAAATCAATATAAAATGCTAGAAAATCAATATAAAATGCTAGAAAATCAATATAAAATGCTAGAAAATCAATATAAAATGCTAGAAAATCAATATAAAATGCTAGAAAATCAATATAAAATGCTAGAAAATCAATATAAAATGCTAGAAAATCAATATAAAATGCTAGAAAATCAATATAAAATGCTAGAAAATCAATATAAAATGCTAGAAAATCAATATAAAATGCTAGAAAATCAATATAAAATGCTAGAAAATCAATATAAAATGCTAGAAAATCAATATAAAATGCTAGAAAATCAATATAAAATGCTAGAAAATCAATATAAAATGCTAGAAAATCAATATAAAATGCTAGAAAATCAATATAAAATGCTAGAAAATCAATATAAAATGCTAGAAAATCAATATAAAATGCTAGAAAATCAATATAAAATGCTAGAAAATCAATATAAAATGCTAGAAAATCAATATAAAATGCTAGAAAATCAATATAAAATGCTAGAAAATCAATATAAAATGCTAGAAAATCAATATAAAATGCTAGAAAATCAATATAAAATGCTAGAAAATCAATATAAAATGCTAGAAAATCAATATAAAATGCTAGAAAATCAATATAAAATGCTAGAAAATCAATATAAAATGCTAGAAAATCAATATAAAATGCTAGAAAATCAATATAAAATGCTAGAAAATCAATATAAAATGCTAGAAAATCAATATAAAATGCTAGAAAATCAATATAAAATGCTAGAAAATCAATATAAAATGCTAGAAAATCAATATAAAATGCTAGAAAATCAATATAAAATGCTAGAAAATCAATATAAAATGCTAGAAAATCAATATAAAATGCTAGAAAATCAATATAAAATGCTAGAAAATCAATATAAAATGCTAGAAAATCAATATAAAATGCTAGAAAATCAATATAAAATGCTAGAAAATCAATATAAAATGCTAGAAAATCAATATAAAATGCTAGAAAATCAATATAAAATGCTAGAAAATCAATATAAAATGCTAGAAAATCAATATAAAATGCTAGAAAATCAATATAAAATGCTAGAAAATCAATATAAAATGCTAGAAAATCAATATAAAATGCTAGAAAATCAATATAAAATGCTAGAAAATCAATATAAAATGCTAGAAAATCAATATAAAATGCTAGAAAATCAATATAAAATGCTAGAAAATCAATATAAAATGCTAGAAAATCAATATAAAATGCTAGAAAATCAATATAAAATGCTAGAAAATCAATATAAA
Organism: Echinochloa crus-galli; assembly: GCA_900205405.1. Lineage (NCBI taxonomy): Eukaryota > Viridiplantae > Streptophyta > Magnoliopsida > Poales > Poaceae > Echinochloa > Echinochloa crus-galli. The sequence goes on along the minus strand of OAMR01000787.1, from coordinate 135,125 downwards.
ATGCTAGAAAATCAATATAAAATGCTAGAAAATCAATATAAAATGCTAGAAAATCAATATAAAATGCTAGAAAATCAATATAAAATGCTAGAAAATCAATATAAAATGCTAGAAAATCAATATAAAATGCTAGAAAATCAATATAAAATGCTAGAAAATCAATATAAAATGCTAGAAAATCAATATAAAATGCTAGAAAATCAATATAAAATGCTAGAAAATCAATATAAAATGCTAGAAAATCAATATAAAATGCTAGAAAATCTTATAAATTAATAGAAAATCAATATAAAATGCTAGAAAATCTTATAAATTAATAGAAAATCAATATAAAATGCTAGAAAATCTTATAAATTAATAGAAAATCAATATAAAATGCTAGAAAATCTTATAAATTAATAGAAAATCAATATAAAATGCTAGAAAATCTTATAAATTAATAGAAAATCAATATAAAATGCTAGAAAATCTTATAAATTAATAGAAAATCAATATAAAATGCTAGAAAATCTTATAAATTAATAGAAAATCAATATAAAATGCTAGAAAATCTTATAAATTAATAGAAAATCAATATAAAATGCTAGAAAATCTTATAAATTAATAGAAAATCAATATAAAATGCTAGAAAATCTTATAAATTAATAGAAAATCAATATAAAATGCTAGAAAATCTTATAAATTAATAGAAAATCAATATAAAATGCTAGAAAATCTTATAAATTAATAGAAAATCAATATAAAATGCTAGAAAATCTTATAAATTAATAGAAAATCAATATAAAATGCTAGAAAATCTTATAAATTAATAGAAAATCAATATAAAATGCTAGAAAATCTTATAAATTAATAGAAAATCAATATAAAATGCTAGAAAATCTTATAAATTAATAGAAAATCAATATAAAATGCTAGAAAATCTTATAAATTAATAGAAAATCAATATAAAATGCTAGAAAATCTTATAAATTAATAGAAAATCAATATAAAATGCTAGAAAATCTTATAAATTAATAGAAAATCAATATAAAATGCTAGAAAATCTTATAAATTAATAGAAAATCAATATAAAATGCTAGAAAATCTTATAAATTAATAGAAAATCAATATAAAATGCTAGAAAATCTTATAAATTAATAGAAAATCAATATAAAATGCTAGAAAATCTTATAAATTTCCCCTATATTCAAACACATTAGCACCGGGTCGTGGCAAGACCCGGTGCTAATGCCCCCCCTTTAGCACCGTGTGCAGCCAGCAACCGGTGCGAAATTGCCTCGGCACATTAGCACCGGTTGCTGGCTGCACCCGGTGCTAAAGGGGGGGCATTAGCACCGGGTCTTGCCACGACCCGGAGCTAATGTGTCCGCCCTGACACATCCACGCGCCGCCCCCGCTCCTAGCCGTTGGACCCGGTGCTGAAGCCCCATCAGCACCGGGTCCAAAAATGGCCGAGGCGGAGGAGGCGGGCGGATGTGAAGGATTCTGGTAGTGGCAAAAAGTGTGGTAAAAAGTCACATCGAACATTGTAGCGCATTGTAACACTTTTCGTTTGTTTGTAGTAATCATTGTCCTACCATGGCCTAACTAGGCTCAGAAAATTTGTCTCGTCGTGTACATCAAAACTATGCAATCAGTTTTTTTATTTACCTACGTTTAATGTTCTATGCATGCGTCATTTGCTATATTTAATGTTTTGATGTGATGAAAAGTTTGGAATTTAGAAAAACTGGGTGTGTAATTGGAGCATGGCTAATTATTTAGCTAGCTGCTAGTTACAGTATACTACTACTACTCCGTATGCTCTTGTTATGTCAGCTTAAGCCCATCTACCTCTTCGTCCTCTAATACAAACTGGCCAGGCAAACAGGGCCCTGTTTAGTTCCCTTGAAAAGCCAAAAATTCTCTCTCCAAACTTTACTATTCATCTATCACATCAAATCACATCAAATCTCTCTCCTCATGCATGGATACTAAACGTGGGTCAATAAAAAAACTAAGTACATTGTTTTGATGTACACGACGAGACGAATCTTTTGAGCCTAGTTAGGTCATGATAGAACAACGATTACCACAAACAAACAAAAAGTGCTACAATACGCTACAATGTCCGATATGACATTTTCATCAAACTTCACATTTCCTTTTCGGGAACTAAACACAGCCAGGGCCAAGTTATGCTAGAGATTTTAAAACATATCGTTCCCTTCATCCACTGTAGAAGGCATACCACTTTTTTCTTAAATTCTAGAATACAAGACCATCCCTCTTCGGGTCCCCCGTTCACATGGATGGGTACTGAGTACATGCAAGCAACTTTAGAGCAGTCCCAATCCATGATGTCTATAGATAGTGTCTATGATGTCATGTTAGTAAGACACTACTTTAGCCTTAATAAATTTATTATATCTCCTCTCCATCAATCGTATTTATTTTTTATCTATAATAAAGACACTGTCATCTCCGAATCTAAACTTGGTAGTGTCATGTGCAAAGGTTCTCGTATAGAAACTATGTCTTGCATGAGACTCAGTGTCGGGCTCTTTTCTTACTCTCTCCTATTTAATATAGCGCCACATAAGCTATTGGCTTATGACTTCCACTTCTCTCCCGTATTTTTTATAGCACCAAAGTTTATTAAATGCACTCGGATAAGATAGAAACACTCGACAACTATGGGATTTTCGGCAGCGGTTCTCCTCCTAAACCTGCTGTCTCCGTCGCCGCCGACTACGCCGCGCCGCCGACGGACGTGCTGCACGACATCCTGCTCCGGCTGCCGGCGGCCGAAGTCTGCCGCCTCCGCCTCGTGTGCCGGCCGTGGCGGGCGCTCACGCACGACCCACTCTTCATCAAGGCGCACTCGTCGCGGCACCCGCCGAACGCCGCCGTCCTCCGCTACAGCGCCGACGAGGTCCACGTCGTGGACCTGCACGGCGGCGTCATCAAGCGGATACCCATCGGTCGGCGCCCCGGGGAGCAGCTTACCACGCACGGCGACCTCGCCTGCGTCTCACACGGTTGGGGGGCTCGCCTACGTGCTCAACCTCGCCACCGGCGCCGTCGTCGCCGACATCGACGTCGAGCACCGGAGGCTCGACAACGCGGCGAAGCCGGCGTGCCTGCTTGGCCATGTCCCCTCCACGGGAGAGTACAAGGTGCTCCGTGTCCAACATGCATGGCTGTAGACACTACTACCACAGATCGTCGCAGCAGACGTGTGAACTCATCACACTAGGCGGCGGCGCCGCCGCCGCCGGCCGGAACCGCCGGCGGTGGAGGAAGGGACCGCGCCCTCCGGTCATGCTCAACTGCAGCCAACCGTCTTCTTGGAGCATGGCTGTTGTAGCTGGGTTCGCCTACTTCCTAACGGGCATGGAGGAGGTAGACGAGCCGCCGGATAGCGTGGCCGTGTTCTACATGGCGACGGAGGAGTGGAGGCCAACGACGATCCAAGGGCCACACTGATGAAGAAGAAGAAGAAGCTCACCACCATGTCTTGTCTCCTGCTGTTTATTGTCGGAAACAATTTCAGTTAGCAGGGTTGGGTGGGAGCTTGGTGATGGTCTCCTTGACGGAGCTCGATCTGGTTCTTGCTAGACATGGAGGAGTCGGTATGGATCAAACAGTACACGTTGAAAGGCACACCATTTGGGCACGAGGTGTACAGCTAGCCTTCAATTCGTTACCATTATCCACTCTTGGTTTTAGACGATGGGAGGATACTTGTCTGCTGGGTGTACGGGACAGGAGCCTTGAGAGCGTATGATCCTAGAAAAAGTGCATGGGCTGATTTAGCCACAGTACGTGGATGGTCATGTTGGCATGCACCATGGAAGCCTTCATTCTACGTCCAAATCATGGGGTTGATGAGCCTTGAGGTGTTATGTAATTTGAGGAAATTCCAGCTTGAGCTTCTTAAAGGAAGAATGAACCCGGCCGCTTATATAAACTAGTATGGGATTACATTTCCAGCACACCATCTATAGCTAGATGACATATCCATCACACAACAAGCAAATCCCCCAACCAAACAATTCCAGAACCTCAAGCACTGCACCTTCCAACTGGTTGCAAAGTGGCTTGTCCAAGGAGCTAAGCTACTACTAACAATAATGAAATGCATATTGCTTCGCAATTTGGCACATGTCTCTTGACGAACTCAAACGGCACATTTGTATATATAAATAAAAATCTTGCTAGCTAGCTAAGTCCGTTCATCAACACACAAACTACACAGGTCGTAGACGTCTACAGCAATGGCGTCTCCAGTAGCATTCTCGTTCCTCTTCTTCCTCGTCGCGGCCTTGGCCGCCGGCGCCGGCGCCGCCACTTTCACCATCACCAACAACTGCCCGTTCACGGTGTGGCCGGCAGCCATCCCGGTCGGCGGCGGCACGCAGCTGTCACCCGGCCAGACATGGACCCTGAACGTCCCGGCCGGCACAAGCGCCGCCAGGATCTGGCCCCGCACGGGGTGTTCCTTCAACGGCGGCGGCGGCGGCGGCCGGTGCGCGACCGGCGACTGCGCCGGCGCTCTGTCTTGCCGCGTGTCCGGGCAGCCGCCGGCGACGCTGGCCGAGTTCACGCTCGGCGGCGCCACCGACTTCTACGACATCTCGCGGTGATCGACGGCTTCAACGTGGCCATGGACTTCGCCTGCAGCACCGGCGATGCCCTCCGGTGCAGGGACGCCGGCTGCCCTGACGCGTATCACAACCCTGGTGACGTCGAGACCCACGCCTGCCGCGGCAACAGCAACTACCGGGTCGTCTTCTGCCCGTGAACACGATATATGCTTCTTGCTCCGTCAATTAATTATTATATATATTATTTGTGAGCTACTTGTCTGTATACGTGTGACCTCTATATATATCTCTCATACGGAGTACTCCCTCCGTATAGGATCGTTTGTCGTTTTGGATAAGATTATAGTCAGACATTAGGAGTATAAATCACGAATAACTTTTAAGTCGTTGAGTTTGGAAATGTGAAACCATATGAGAATAGATTTATTCCAATTTTTTTATATATAATTTTTTAATAAATATTTTTGTAAAAAATAAGGAGTTAAAGTTACGTTTTGGAGATCGTGTCGTTGTCCAACACGACATCTAAATCATATATGGAGGGAGTATGTACAGTAATATAGTACTCATAGCTACAAAAAATCAGTATAATGCAAAAGCATTTCAATATATATGAACCTAGCTGTATAGTTTCTTCTACGCAGTAATGTATATAACGTTTTTATAAACAAAATATATAACGTTTGGTTGATCAAACATACGTGCAGCAAATCCTTAGTAGATCTAACACGGCGGTGCAAATAATTTCATAACAAAATTCCCTCTCTCCTTTTATTTTGTGCACGTGTTTTCTTCTCGAGGAATTTTGTAAGGTTTGATTTATTTGATGGGATTTTTTTTGGTACAATGCCATTGGAACGAAGAATTAGTAACATATCTAGAATCTTTATTGAATTCATATATATGGAACGGCATGATCCGCTGGTTCTTTCACGATTCAGAGATCGATCCACTATATATGCTAAAAATACAGTACCAAATAAATTTCTCATAGCACCTATAATGCTGGGGAGTGGGGCCTGGGTGCGTCTAGCCATCACGCCGGCGATGCCGAACACCGGCGCCTGAAGAACCAGGCGCGCGTATTGGGCCAAGTGTGGACCGATTGTTTGGTCTAGTAATGCGTGTCCATTTGTTGGCCGAAGAGTGGAGCGGTAGAAAATATCAGTCTACATGGGCAGAGGGAGATCGAGAAGACATGTGCTGACATCACATGCATGGAAGGAAAGTTTAGAGAGAGAAAAAAGACATTGCTTTAAAACTAAACATCCAAATTAAATTTCGATTGCACCATAATACTAATTATAATAAAATCTACAAAACGATATTTCACTTGACTATATTTAGATGATATTTTTATACGAATATTTTTTACTATTACGAACAAATACTTATATGAAACAAACTATTGTTTTCTGTGAAAAAAACTAAATATGATGAACAAATTATAAAATAGTGCGAACATAAACATTGAACATTTGATCATATGACGTACAACAGAAAATTGAACATCATGAACAAATGATCCCCTGTTGTCGAATAATTTAATCTATAAAGAGAACAAATAGTCTATCAAAACGAACAAGGTACTCTACAAAGTGAATAAAATAGCTCCGTAATACGGAGAACAAACACATTCATATAGCGAACAAATTATACTTCCAGAAGAACATATATACACATGGCGAACAAATGTATACACATGACGAACAAATATATACACATAGCGAACAAAAATATACACATGACGAACAAATAAGTATTAAAAAGATATAAATAAAAAATAAATAATATGAAAAAATAAAAAGAATAATATATATATATATATATAAATTTATACAAATGATATGGAAATATATATAAAAACCGAATACGAAAGGAAAAAACTAAAACGAAATTTAAAAGAAAAAACAATATACGGATCTTTATTGAGTTGATTGCGTCGCTTTCACGCAGTCTAAAGACTCTAACGGGCCGAATAGAGCCCACTCGGCCACGCGCGCGACCGATCGTTATCTATCGAGCGCACGATAGATATAGCCGCGTTGGTGGGGCCTGGAGTTTATAATTATTTGGTTGCAATATCAATGTGCGGAATTTCCCGCATCCAAAGAGGAGCTCCGGAACCTGGCGTTGACGGCAATGGCGCTGCCGACGTCGCGATCGGCGAGCCTGAGGTATACAGAGATGTGATGGGCGGATTCAGGCGACCTCCCGTTGGGGTAGTATATGATGTACAAGGTGTGTGGCGGCGGAGCACACTCGGAGTAGCCATTGATCTTGATCTCGAGAATGTGGCAGCCGGTGGCCGCCGACGTCGTGGAGATGGACGAGGCACCCGCGGACTCATCTGATGATCTTGTGATGTGGACGGACGTGTTTATATATGGACCCTACGACCTTACCGATAGTTAATTAGTACATTAATTAGTTATTAGAGATTTTTTGGTAGATAGATATATATACTAGATCGAATATATATACCTACCCAACTTATCACCGTGATCCTTCTTGGAACACAACGCTGGTACATTATTGACCGAGATACCAGGGGAGGATATCGTTGGATAGGAGCCCGCCGTGCATGGACAATCCTCGAGGGGCATCGAGCTTTAGAGGCTGATCTGTTTACAACGGTGTCTTCTATATTTTATTCACTAAACAAATATTTCAATGTCCTATAAAATATTCCACCCTAAAAATCTAATCTACGTTGCAACGGTGTTGCACACTCCAAATCCTCATCGCCGGTTCCGCCGCGCCCAGCGCCGAAAGCCGTGGCCCCTCCTCCCCACGCCGGCGGCGGCCACACCTCCTCCTCTTCCTCGCCGGCTGCCCCCTCAGCTATCCATGCCGGTCAAGTTCGACCGGGGGCCCTCCGTCATTGCCGTCTGCGCCCCCGCTCGTCGTCGCTCAACATTACCCCATCGCTGCTCATCATCGCCACGCTGCTGGCGTTTGTCTTCTTCGCCTCCGTTTCGATCCGGCCACTTCCTCCTCTGCTGCCTCGCCCGCACGTCGTCGTCGTCGTTGTCGCACACGTCCATGAGCCCGTTCCCTGCCAGGGCGCACCGCACGTCGGGGGCGGAGGCGGAGGAGGTGGGGACGAGGTCGGCAAGGAGGCCGCGCAGGCCGCGGAAGTGGACGACGAGAAGGAGCGGCTGATCGCGTCGTTGCCACTGTTCACCATGGCGTCGGCGCTGACGGTGCTTCCCAAGAGCTCCCCGACTGCGCCGTTTGCCTCTCGTCGTTCATGCCCGACACCGAGCTGCGGCTGCTCTCGGCGTGCCGCCACGCATTCCACGCCGCCTGCGTCGACGCCTGGCTCCGCACCATCCCGTCGTGCCCGCTCTGCCGCGCCGCCATCTCGCTCCCCACTGCCGCCGCGGGGCCGGGGCCGGGGCCTGGCGTGCACGAGCCACTCGACGTGCGGGTCAGCGGCAACAGCAACAACAACCACCGTTCCTCCGCCGCCGGCGACAACCGCCGCACCTACTCGCTCGGCTCCTTTGACTACCGCGTCACCCAGCCTCCGGGTGGCTTCGCGAGCATATCGACCGCCTCGTCCCTCTCCGGCTGGTGGAGCACGCGGTGGTGCCAGAGCCAGGGCCATGACGACGGAGATTAGGAGGAGACCTGCAGAGTACATGAGCATATACAGGATGCCACTGCGACGGGGTTTGCGGGATAAAACGATAGTGTAGCGGTCCATGATGATTTACGGGACGCCGCTGTAAAAAGTCTTAGTCTCAATCAGCAATGGCGTGCCGTTGTACACATAGTATATTATGGGGGTTCGTTTCTCTGTAGGATCCAATAAGTTAGGCAACTACAAATGAATCATGTGTTTTTTCCTCCGGTAACTTGTCAAACGATTTTTCAATCTTTCGGCTGGATTTATCATAGATACAATACTGAAGTCTGAAGAGTGAAGATAGGGTTGATTATCAGTGCACATTCCACAACAAGTCAACAATTGACTTTTCAAAGGCTAGTTCTGTCCCTGGCCGGCCATCTATCTATAATGTTGAAAATAGTTTAGTCTACCTGGAATTCCAATGCATGCATTGATGGAAATAGTCAAGGATACTGCGTCCTCACCGCCGGCGCCAGCGCAGCCACCTTCACGATCACCAACAACTGCAGCTTCATACTGTGGCCGGCGGCCACTCCCGTCGGCGGCGGCTTGCAGCTCGATCCAGGCCAGACGTGGACCCTCAACAATGTCCCCGTCGGCACCTCCGGCAGGATCTGGGGCCGCACGGGGTGCTCCTTCAACGGCGGCGGCGGCGGCGGACACTGCGCCACCGGCGACTGCGCCGGCGAGCTCTCCTGCCGCGTTCCTGGGAATAACGCCACGGAGGCCGACTTCACCATTACCAGCGACGAAGATTACTACGACATCTCACTGATCGACGGCTACAACCTGCCAATGGACTTCTCGTGCAGCACCGGCGTGAACCTCAAGTGCAGGGAACCTGCATGCCCCGTCGGGTTCCTCTTTCGGGGCGACGACAGGAAGGTCAGTGAGTGCAATGGCAACAGTAACTACCAGGTGACCTTCTGCCCATGAATGAAGCACAATAAAGTTGATGAATAAGTTGATATATATGCCGGGTCATATATATGGCAAATTGGCGATATAGTAAGTTGATCGATGAATAAGGTGACGGTGAGTTTTGTCACGCAAATGTATGGTCTATGTACTCCATATGTATGCCACAAGTGAATAAACACGAGTGTTTGATTCTGGTTTTAAAGATGTAATTTGTGTATTAAGATTGTTGGCGCACCAACCAGTTCGTGCGCTAAAAGTTTAAGTCAATTTGAATGGGTCGGCTATAAGTATGTGGCCACGATGGAATTTGCTGTTCTTGGAAAGAACTAGAAGATTAAATCAAGTTATACTTGCAACACTAGCTATGCACTCTGTTCATACAAAAAAAATCAAATTAGTTAAAGTTCTGCTAAGTTTAAAGTTGATTCAATAAAGAACTAAAAGTCGTCGACTAGAAAACTTGACTATATATATATTGTCAAAGACCAGATAAGCTCCGAAACTACTACCTCCGTTTCCTAATACACATGACATTTAGGATAGAAAGTACTATTAAAAATAGGCTAAATCGATTGGTCCTCCTAACGTCGTATAAAAAAGGATGGAGGTAGTATTTTTTGGATTCATTTACTCCGATAACTATATCAATTGGATAAATTACCTCTTAACAAATTTTTTCCATTTTTTGTTTCTCCATGTCTCATTTATCCAAAGTTATTCAAAGTTTATAATATAATAACATGTTATGATGAATGACATGTTTCTCCGTATAGAGAATATATATATATAACATGTGTCGGGTAAAATGTCATTTAAAGTTATTCAAGATTTATATTAAAACTTTGTCGGGTAATAGGGGACATCATAACATGTGTTAAAAATACAATATGATTTTTTATAATGAATTTGATAGGTTAGGACATCTAATAAGGCCAGTCTCAATGGAGGTTTTATGGGGAGTTTCATGACATTAATGTGCTGATGTGGCATAGGAGAGAGAAGCGAGAGTTTCATGGTACGTGAGAGGAGTTTCATCACCATAAAACTTATTGGCTCTGTTACCTAGTTTCTGCTCTAGATAACCGTGTAGTGAAACAGTGCATTAGGACTGGCCTAATAAATTAATCTTTGTGACATAAAACCATATGAAAATTAGTAATGAAAATTTTGTCAGATAAGTTTCAAAATGGGTTATGATACCCACTAGCACCGTAAAACTATGAACTTAGAACTCCACTTCGGCATGAAGAAACAAAAACGAAATCTTTTTGAGTCGTAAATTGGACTAATTAATTAAAATAGTTGAGGGGTAAATTGAACAAATACTAGTTTAGGGGGTTATCTTGTCTTTGGCCATATTTTTTAGAAGAGTAATTTGGAACTTGTCAATACTTCAATGGCCATAACATAACTTTTGTTGTAGCCACCATTTGTAATTAGATTAGACTTTTTGATAAACTGCTTGGTAGACGTGTGTCAAAAGTCAAGGTTTTTTTTTTGAGCACATCAAAAGTCAAGGTTGAAACCCTCGAGTAGTTGACAGGACACACACACACTGAAGAAGACGTGCAGCTTATTGATGTTTCTACGAAAGTACATAGATCACATGCTTGCACGCATGGACGATCGTCTTATTCATTAATTAACTTATTATTTTCCCATAATTTTGTCATAATAACGCAGTACACACGCCATCGTTGTTCAATTCGATCACCGGCCTGCCGCGCCTCTCATGGGCAGAATGTCACCTTGTAGTTGCTGTTGCCACGGCAGCCATGGTTCTTGGAATTATCGCTGGGATAGAGGTACGCGTCGGGGCAGCGTGGTTCACGGCAGCGCAGGTTGAGGCCGTTGCTGCAGGAGAAATCCATGGCGAGGTTGTAGCCGTCGATGACGGAGATGTCGTAGTAGTCGTTGGCGCCGCCGCCGCCGATGGTGAACTCGGCCAGCGTCAGGGGAGGCTGCCCGGAGAGGGTGCAGGAGAGGGCGCCGCCGCAGTCGCCGGAGGCGCAGTGGCCGCGGCCGGCGCCGTTGAAGGAGCAGCCGGTGCGGCCCCAGATCCTGCCGCCTTTGGTTCCGGCCGGCACGTCGAGGGTCCACGTCTGGCCGGGGTTGAGCTGCCGGCCGCCGCCGACGGGGGTGGCCGCCGGCCACACCGTGTAGCCGCAGTTGTTCTTGATGGTGAAGGTGGCGGCGCTGGCACCGGCGGCGAAGGCAGCCGCAAGGACGAGGAAGAGGATGGAGGAGGTCGCCGGAGACGCCATTGGTGCGTGTGGATCAGGCCGGTGTGGAACACGTAACGTAACTGTGGAATGTGATGCTGTGTAGGAAGCATGAGTATTTATAGACTTGCTTGCAAGAGAGAACGATGTGTTGAAATTATTCAGGTAGGAGTATATTGCAACAAAGACATTAGGGTAGTAGAGAGGTTAGTCAATATTGGCTGGAATTGAGATGTTACTAATTTAATTTCCTACAGCAGAAGCAGCAGGAGTAGAACATATATAAGCCACAGTTAAGCTATGTACTCATCAGTATCACGTAATAATATTTGATGGCAGGTGCCCAAATCCCAAATACAACAGACTCTTAACAAATATATGTTCAACTGACAGTGTTAATACTAAGAAGTAAGCAGGCTAGGGAAAGCTAGGCAATATAGACTGTAACTAAGAAATTAGAAGAATCTGTTTTTAGATTATTCTTTAATTTGCACTCCCGTGTGTTAGATCAACTGGAATTTGTGGCGTGATTCATCTAGAGGCTCAGGAGACATGAAGTTTTTGTGTGTGTGTGTGCGCCTAAAAACAAATTAACCAAGCCTCAAACATAGATGAAATATACCATCTTAACATTTATGCATCAACTACATTTAGTTTACTCAACAAGCTTGAGTTGGGAATGCTCAATATATATGTTTCTCTGTATAATTAAAATAATCAATTTGGAAAACATGGTCCACTATATTCTCTGTGCACTTCCGTGTTACAGATCAGCTAGAATTTGTGGCATGCTTCCGTCTAGAGATGTGGAAAAATTATGCAGTTGTTCTTGACCGGGCATCGGTGGTGTCCTGGGGAGCAACCACTGACACAAACAGATAAGATGGAAAGTTTTTCTGGGTCATAGATTTCTATGAATTTTCGCGTATGTACGGCTGGTTGCACAATGTTTCTATGGAAATTTGCATCCACAAGTCAGCAATCAGCTACTGTTTGAAGACCTAATTCATTAGCTGCCCAAGAATTCCTACCATTTTCCATGTATCTGCTAAACTTTTTCCGCCTGTAGCATGTGAGTGTGTACGCTCCAGATAGTTAATTCCTTCTAGATTAGTTAATTCAGTTCTAGAACAACTAAAGGCCTTTGTTTGGTTCCAGGAAAAAAAGAGTCGTTCTAAATTAAGAACAACCCTAGTGAAAATAAAATGCCAAGGCAGTGGAATTTAATTTAATTTTTTTTCTGATGTCAAGGAAACGGTAAAATTCGATACAACACATGCAAGTACGCAACAGATGTAACACCCAAAATACTCAAATTTAAAATTTTTGGCAATTTAATTAATTATTTAGTGCTCTCACCTATTTTATAAAGGCTAAATAATAATTTTCTAAAATTTAAAATCAAATATAAGTATTAGAAACATTTATTGTTGCATTCATGCTGCTGCATTTATTTTTGTATTGCTTGTGATTCAAACAAGAATTTAAATATATTTAAATTCAAATTTGAATCACTTGGTTTGGAACTCTAGAAAAGTTGTTAGGACCGAGGCCCTTGGTTCGGTTTTGCTCCCTGAACTTTTCTTCCAGTCCACCATTGCTCCCTCTATTTTCTCCCCAGTTCGCCCAGCCCCTCCTCCTTTTCTTTTCTCGCGGCCCAGCCACTCCCCTCGGCCCACCCGGCCAGCCAAGCCGGCCAGCCGCAGCCGCTCGCCCCGCCTCCCTCCTCGCTGCCAGCCGGGCCCCACCTGTCAGGCGCTGACGCCAGCGCTGCGTCACCTTCCTTCTTCCCCCTCGCCCCCTTTCCATCCCGAGCGCCGGTGATGGCGCGGCTCACCGCGGTCGGCCCGCACGCCGAGGCCCTTCCCCGGCCTTCTTAACTCTCACTCTGTCGCCGCCACGAGGGCCCCACCTGTCAGGCGCTGACGCCAGCGCTGGCGTCACCTTCCTTCTTCCCCCTCGCCCCTTTCCATCCCGAGCGCCGGTGATGGCGCGGCTCACCGCGGTCGGCCCGCACGCCGAGGCCCTTCCCCGCGCCTTCTTAACTCGACCCGCACCGCACCCTCCCCTCACCCATCGCCCAACCCTAGCGCCGCCACGCCAAGTCACGCCGCTCCCGAGCGCAAGCACGCTCGCTGCGCCGGCCGACGTCGGCTCCGCCGCCTCGGTGCACCTTCGCCCGATCCGGCCGTGGAGGAGTTTCGCCAGGCCACGAGGACCCCGCCAAGCAACTCCAAGTCCCGTCCCGCGCTCCGGAGCACCACCGCCGGCGAGCACCGACGCCACCAACCGCCGCTCACCGTCGTCTCGTCGCTCCACCAACTCTCCGGCCAATTCTTCGCGCCAGGAGTATCCCCAGGAGGTAGCGCACCTCCTCCTCCTTTCAATTTTGCTGTAGTTGCACCGGCTAGCCACATCCCTTGATCGCCGCCGTCGGTCGTCCGCCGCCCGTCGTCGTCCGGTCGTTCCACTGCACAAAACTTCACTTGAACCCCACGGTAGCACTCACCATCGTCCCCAGCAGCTCCCGAGCCAAAAATCCGAACCAAACGCCCCCCGAAACTCCCTCCCCGCACTAGACCGGAGCACATCTCCGCCGCCCATCGTCGTCGGCATGATTTGCCGGCGAAAGGCCGACATGAACCCCCCGGGTGAACTCGCCTCTCTCCCCCGAGCTCGTAGGACCAAATCCCGCAGTAAATGGAGCCCCGTAGCGCCTGCTTGACCCAACTCCGGTGAGCCCCGCCGCGGGAGCCGGCAGCGCCGCCGCGACTTCGTCTTCCCCGGCGATCGCCAGCTCTGAGCCGTCCGATCTCAAATTAACGACCGAGATTAGATCGAGTCATACCCCTTCGCGTTTTAAATCCCGGCCGCCCGATCTCGATCCGACGGTCGCGATGCGGGTCAACTCCCGGGATACCGGTCAACCGCGTTGTTTTTGCTAAAGGGCCCCTCAGTTTTTCTGAAATTAACCCGCGGTCCATTTTTATTCAAAAATAATTACGGATAGGTCCTGTTTTATTCGTTTAGGCCCCTGGAAATTTCAAAACTTTGCCAGCAAGCCCCCGAATCTTAGAAACGCTATAACCTTCCCGTTTTAGCTCCGATTTGCGTGATTTTCACGCTCATGTGTTCGTAGCGAAGCGTAGATCATTTCTAGCTCCTGTTTTTGTACTGTTTTTACTGTTTGGTGTACTGTTCTAATAGATTAATTTTGCTATTCAGGTTCGGGGGCGGATTCTGGTGCGGAGGCTGTCCGCGATGGTCAGACAGAGCGGACCAACCAGATACTGGAGGATATGCTGAGAGCTTGTGCGTTACAGTATGTCGTCAGCTTGGATAAGAGTTTGCCGTATGCAGAGTTCTCCTACAATAACAGCTACCAGAAGAGTCTGCAGATGGCACCGTTCGAGGCATTGTATGGCAGAGGCAGCTACTGATGTTGTTGTGGGTACGTTTCTTGTTAATTCGACCCCTGCCACTATTCTATTCGATTCTGGAGCTTCGCATGCTTTCATTTCTGCTGCTTTTGTAAAGAAGAATATGCTAGCATTAAAGCCTATGATGAGCGCCATGATAGTGAGCTCGCCAGGGGGTGAGCAGCGGGCCACCCTACGGTGCCCCCATGTCCCCATCATAATAAGGGGGGTAGGGTTCAAGGCGAGCCCAGTAGTGCTGGAGACCCTTGGATTTGATATGATCCTGGGTATGAGCTGGATGACCAGATATGATGCAGTGATCAGGTGTGCTACGAGGACCATCCAGCTGACAGCAGAGTCCGGTGACAAGGTGGAGTATCAGGCAGCCAGTTCCTCAGAGCAAGGCCAAGCAAATCAAGCGGATGGGCCATTTATTGAAGATATCAGGGTGGTGAGCCAGTTCCCGGATGTGTTCCCTGACGAGTTGCCAGGTATGCCTCCAGAACGAGATGTTGAATTCGTTATTGAACTAAAACCTGGCACTGCATGTCTAGCCCTTTTTGAGCCTTCATAACCCGTGCTATACTTGCTAAGTAATTTCCATTACTTACACTTGCTGTCATTACTATTTTGGGCAAAATCCCGGACGGGTAACAGATTGGAGTCAGGCTGACTATGAGGTGGAGTTTCCCGAGGACTTGCCGTACTTCTGAGTTGGCGTTCTCCCAGTCAGAGTCCCTGTGGGATTGCGGCTACACTCGACTATGCTGTGGAGTTCTCCGAGGATTTGCCGTACTTCTGAGCTCGCGTTCTCCCAGTCAGAGTCCCTGTGGGATTGCGGCTACACTTAGAGAGAGTTTATTAGTCTTCCGTTGTCCATGTATTTCATTTATGCAAACCTCTGATGTAATCGCTACTTTAAGATGAGAATAAAGCATTGTACTTTGTTTTACCATATTTGTAAGCTGTATGTGTTACGTGGACTTCCTGGACACACATACAGTAGCATTTCGATTTCTGTGTAAATCCGGGTGTGACAACAGAGCACATATGTTTTTTTTAATTGAACTTTAGTTAAACAACACATGCGTTTGGATGTCGCCGGCCTCGTGAGCCCGGGCCGAGGCGCATTTTGGCCTAACAATGCTGTGTTCAGACTGATATGGATTGGGCCAGGCTCAATGAATTAGGGAAGGAAAGAAAAAAAAGAGGCCCAGGCCTAATTCGTGTCCGTTAGCATTTTTTATGCGCGCATACATAGGCCGTGTTTTTTGGGGTTGAAAATTTTTTCCACCCCGTTTGACCAATAATTAAGGGTATTAAATAAAGTCAGTTTACAAAACTATCTTCACAACCCCGAGTTAATTCACGAGACAAATCTAATGAGGCCTCTGACCGCACGATTAGAGGATAGTTACTGTAGCATTGCTGTAGCAAATCATGGACTAATTAGGCTCGTTAGATCCATCGCGTAAAATTACACTCATCCCTAAAAAGGTTTTATAAATAGACTTTATTTAATACTCTATGCATGCAAGATTCCCTTTAAAATATTTTTCTAGGGAAGTAAAGAAACACCGCCATAATCTCACTAGCAACTGAAAGAGCCTTGCTGCCAGTTGGCTCGCAGTCCAATGATAGAACGGTTCAGTGGGACCCTATCCATCAGGGTTCAAATCCTGGTGCTCGTATGTTTTTCTGAGATTTTTTCAGGATTTATCGGCACTATACGTTAAGTGGTAAGCGACGTTCCGTCGACAACGAGATGTCAATGGTAACTTCGAAAATCTTTAGATCTACCGGATGATCAGTCCTTCGGAGGAACTTATAGATGTAGGGTTTACGTTCGTGTATTCATAAAGGTGAGTGTGCGTACGTGTGTGAGCATCCGTGTTGTAATTCTAAAAAAAACTGAAAGAGCCTTCCGTCCTCCCAGTTGAAAGACCAATTCTGCATGCTCGTTTCTTTTTTTTTGTGTGCACACACACGTACAGCCTGCTCCCGTAAACAACTCTTAGAGACGACCAACAAAATTTCAGATTAACAACGTCACCATATATGCACTGTTTTTCTAGATATATTTTAGAAATTACCGGCAGCTTTTCTACAATGGTAGGCAACATGCTCGTCATCGCTGAGTTGTTTATGTTGACTTTGTTAATTTTAAAATATATCCGTTAGCTCTTTTAGTAGCGTTTATAACTATAGGATTTGTGTACACGTGTTCACAGTCTATGTCTATATTCTATTTTCAAGAAAAAAATTATATGCCAAATGCACTTGATTTCGGTGTGTCTCGGATCGGACTACCTTAATTTTTAAGCTACGTGACACTATATTAGTATATTTGCCATATTATGCATGCATCGCTTTGTTTTTTTTTCTTAATTTTGTTGCTGTGATGAGATCAGTTTTGCTGTGTTCATGATCAGATCGCACAAAGGATCTCAAACCAACGACATATGTACAAATTAAGATGAAAAACTGAAAGCTATGTCGTACTCGTATCCAACCAAAGTAGTGTCTGTCGTACATGCATGACTTTCCAGCCAAGTTGGCAGGCTTCCATTCAATAACTCAATGGATGTTTTTTTAGCTCAGCTCCGCGCACGGTGCATGCATGATGCATGACTACCAAGACATCAGTATTTTTTTTTGGCGAAATATCAGTACAAAAGCATATACTCATACGCACGTATATTTATCCCTATAAATACACATACGTAATTAAATTCTAGAATAAATTCAGGAAAAATACGATACCAGTACCGAGTCAATGACTCGAACCCTAGTGGACAGGTTCAACCATAAGAAACTCTACCAACCAACCTGCGATTAGTTAATTTGTCAGCCGTGCAACGTTCACGGCTCACGATGCAATGCGCTCTCTCAAACTGTCACTAAATTTTGGTGGACAATAAACATTGCTCCAATTTGGTATTATAAAGCCCAGTAGTACCAAGAAAAAAAAGGATAGCTCGACATGTTTCCAATTTATAGGCATTACAATCTTGACTGATTCCAGAGTCCAGTCAATCATTTATCACGGAGTCGTCATTAGGAAGGCAGAGAGGAGATCATCGCATAAACATATTACGTATTTGATGACTGAAAATCATACATCATCTATATTTTGAAAGGGTACACAGCACAATCCAGTGTTACTACAATGCGTAAACAAGCATGCACTCGTGGACGACTTTCCACAAAGCCGTCTTATTATTTGTCAACTTTATTTATTTTATTTCTCCGCTAGATATACTAGTACGCATATATATATATATTTATTTATTTATTATCTGCATCGATCGTTCGACGACCAGGACCAACTGCCTCATCGATAGATCAAGCGCAGAAGGTGACCTGGTAGTTGCTGTTGCCGCTGCACGCATGGGTCTTGGTGTCATCGGTCGGGAAGAGGTAGGCGTCGGAGCACCCAGCCGCCGGGCAATGGAGGTTCACGCCGGTGCTGCAGGAGAAATCCATGGGCTGGTTGAAGCCGTCGACGAGCGAGATGTCGTAGAAGTCCTGCGCGCCGCCGATGGTGTACTCGGCCAGCGTCGCCGGCGTCTGGCCGGAGACGGAGCAGGAGAGCTGGCCGGCGCAGTCGCCGCTGTCGCAGTGCCCGCTGCCGCCGTTGAAGGAGCAGCCGGTGCGGCCCCAGAACCTGCCGCTGGTGCCGGGCGGCACGTTCACCGTCCAGGTCTGCCCTTGGTCCAGCTGCACGCCGCCGCCGACCGGGATGCCCGCCGGCCACACCGTGTAGCCGCAGTTGTTCCTTATGGTGAAGGTGGCGGCGCTGGCGCCGGCGGCCAAGGCGGCGAGGAGGAGGAAGACGACCGGCGAGGAGGCAGCCATCGACGGCGAGGTGGCTTTAATTAATTTGCTGGGTGATGAGAATCGTGGGAGGCAGCATGCGTATTTATAGGCGGCCAGGGAGAGGATAGACGAGGGGTTAGAAAAGTATAAAGCAGCTGGTTAGAGAGGATGACGGTGACAAAAACTGCACTCATCAGTCGTATTGGATTGGATGAGAAGGACACGACATTGATGAGAATGAGATGCTGCCAATGCAATTGGAAATCGTCGTCGTTGTGGTGTTCCATTTCATTTCGTCTACCTCGATCGATATGATTTGCTATTTCATTTCTCGCAAGTTAACTGAATATATTATATACGAAACCTAGATATGATGATGGATTCACTCAAAAAAAATTATATAGCTTAATTTGCACATTAGTGTTCAATGTTGAATTGTTGCTGCTCAAAATTTATTTATAGATATTTATAGTACTAGGCAGAAATTTGTTGCATTTGTTAGAATTTGGTCTCGGTTGTTTTCATCTAGATAGCTCTAGAAATTTAATCCAATATAACAAGGAAAAGACATATATCGGTCATACTACATTACAGCAGTACTAGTTTTTGTTCAATACTGGATAGATGAGTTCTGAAGCATTGCCTCAAAATGTAGTAGTATAGAAACAAGCATTATTGGCATATACTGTATTCCATTACCGAACATTAGAATAATTAACATGAAAATATTTTCTCAGAAATTTGTAAGGGTTATAGCCTGCATTCATATGTACAAGTGGATGTGGATTGCGCCACATTTGTTTGTAAAGTAGAGCCCAAAATAGCCTTCAATTTCCGCGGGGCCAATTTGTCTGCTCATGATAAAATCTGTGGAAAATATGTGGTCCGCGGACAAGTACAGCATATTCCACGCTGCGGAGACCGAAAACTGGTCGCCGCGCGCATGCATGCGCCAATCACATCGATTCTGGACTTATGTATGTATTATTATTACATATATGATCGATCATTGAGTTGGTATATGCTACCACCAAGGCATCTATTCAATCCATCCCGAATATTTTCATCAATATCTTGCGCCTAGAATATGCCTTTGGGAACTGAGTGGACATCGATCGATCAGTTACTATTCAGCTAATATACCTGTGGCCGTTCAATTTTTTTCTGTGTCTTGTATTAGCCCCTTTGAAGTCTCCAACTCTAACGTGCCGCCCGGCACCAGCGGCAGGTTCTGGGGCCGCACCGGCTGCTCCTTCAACGGCGGCAGCGGGCACTGCGACAGCGGCGACTGCGCCGGCCAGCTCTCCTGCTCCGTCTCCGGCCAGACGCCGGCGACGCTGGCCGAGTACACCATCGGCGGCGCGCAGGACTTCTACGACATCTCGCTCGTCGACGGCTTCAACCAGCCCATGGATTTCTCCTGCAGCACCGGCGTGAACCTCCATTGCCCGGCGGCTGGGTGCTCCGACGCCTACCTCTTCCCGACCGATGACACCAAGACCCATGCGTGCAGCGGCAACAGCAACTACCAGGTCACCTTCTGCGCTTGATCTATCGATGAGGCAGTTGGTCCTGGTCGTCGAACGATCGATGCAGATAATAAATAAATAAATATATATATATATGCGTACTAGTATATCTAGCGGAGAAATAAAATAAATAAAGTTGACAAATAATAAGACGGCTTTGTGGAAAGTCGTCCACGAGTGCATGCTTGTTTACGCATTGTAGTAACACTGGATTGTGCTGTGTACCCTTTCAAATATAGATGATGTATGATTTTCAGTCATCAAATACGTAATATGTTTATGCGATGATCTCCTCTCTGCCTTCCTAATGACGACTCCGTGATAAATGATTGACTGGACTCTGGAATCAGTCAAGATCGATCGTTCGACGACCAGGACCAACTGCCTCATCGATAGATCAAGCGCAGAAGGTGACCTGGTAGTTGCTGTTGCCGCTGCACGCATGGGTCTTGGTGTCATCGGTCGGGAAGAGGTAGGCGTCGGAGCACCCAGCCGCCGGGCAATGGAGGTTCACGCCGGTGCTGCAGGAGAAATCCATGGGCTGGTTGAAGCCGTCGACGAGCGAGATGTCGTAGAAGTCCTGCGCGCCGCCGATGGTGTACTCGGCCAGCGTCGCCGGCGTCTGGCCGGAGACGGTGCATGAGAGCGCGCCGGCGCAGTCGCCGCTGTCGCAGTGGCCGCTGCCGCCGTTGAAGGAGCAGCCGGTGCGGCCCCAGAACCTGCCGCTGGTGCCGGCGGGCACGTTCACGGTCCAGGTCTGCCCGGGGTCGAGCTGCACGCCGCCGCCGACCGGGATGCCCGCCGGCCACACCGTGTAGCCGCAGTTGTTCCTTATGGTGAAGGTGGCGGCGCTGGCGCCGGCGGCGAAGGCGGCGAGGAGGAGGAAGACGACCGAGGAGGCAGCACGGGACGCCATTGATCGATCGTCTGAATTAACCCGATGATGTGATGCTATATATCTAGCTACTTAATTGTTGTCTATGTGTTGAGCTACAGCTAGAGCTTTGTAGTGTGGGAAGAGTTAGGGACGATGCATGCGTATTTATAGATGCAACGGGCTTAAAAGTCAGGGGTGGTGAAATGACAGAAATGTCCTTAATTGAGTCGCCAAAATTGGCTGACAGTCGAGCCTCCGTGACTCTGTCGTTTGATTTCAGCTAGCGAAGGAATGGGATCGATCGAGATAGAGTAGAAGCAAAAGTTGCTAACTTTTCCTAGTAGTATATTATTGACCCGGCCATGAAATAATAACAGAGATCTCGAAACGGCATGCAAAAGCTTTTGTGCTAGAAGTGATTTTTTTTATCAGGGCCACTACAATAGTTGGTGCTGAACTGTGGTGACATTGATCGCAAAAAAAAAAACGGTGGTGACATTTTATCTCTAATCATATCATCTCTTAAAGTTTAATTTCGTGCACAAACCAGCTCGGCCCAAATAAATTAAGTTAGGCACGCAATAGCCGCAATTAACGCAACGATAGGCGCATGGATATTTGACTGCGCAGGAGCCACTACTATTTAGTAGTATATACTACTCCGTATATGCTACTGTTACTTGTTAGAAGTTTCTTGCATTGCCGGACCTGTTCGCTTGGCTTATCGTAATTTGTCTAGATGCGCTGGAAATCTAACACCACGTGGCAAGAACGGCAGCACATAATATTGCTGTTTGCGTGTGTTCAAATAAATGGATATAAGAGACTACTAGTACTATAGCCTTTCCAGCTCCCGATTATCTATCGCGCGTACGTAGCTGGTTGTTGTATCCTGTGCTATATATATATACTATATATATATTATATATATATACTATATATATAATACTATATATATATATATTTATATATATTATATATATATATATATAGTACAATACTATATATATATATATATAATATATATATATATATATAGTATAGTACCGCACAAAATTAAACTAGCTAGTGTAGAGAAACTTCCCGTCTCTCTGCTAATGTTGACCTCGATCGTCATCATCATAAGATCCACGTAGCTAGAAGATCTCCGACTTCGGCTTGGCCAAGCTGTTCAACATCGATTCCAGCGTCGGGAACACCAGCCGCATTGCCGGGACTTAGTAAGTAAACACTTTTGGTGCCTCCAATTCTCCGATGACCAACTGTGGTACCACTCCCACTCCCATAGCTGTGTGTGCTGGCCTGATCGATATGCTGTACGTGTCATGGAAATGCAGCGGATACATGGCACCGGAGTACGCCCTGCACGGCATCTTCTCGGCCAAATCGGACGTTTTCAGCTATGGCGTCCTCGTCCTGGAGATCATCACCGGCCGGCGCAACGCTTACACGCATGCGTCTGGACCATCTGAAGATCTCCTCGCCTATGTAATTATTAAAACCTTCGAGTGGATCCCTCCTCCTACTCTTGTCACTTAATATAGCAGACTAATAATGGACGATTAAATCTTGTCACGCACGCATGGGCAGGTTTGGAGGCACTGGAGTCGTGGGAGCGTGCAGCCGCTGCTGGAGGGGTGCCCGGGCGAGGGGCGGCGGCCTCAGGAGATGCTGAGGTGCATCCACGTCGGGCTGCTCTGCGTCCAGGAGGACCCAAACCTCCGGCCCAGCATGGCGTCCGTCGTCATAATGCTCAACAGCCGTTCCATCACGCTGGCGGCGCCCACCGCGCCGGCTTACACGGTGCCGCGGCGTGCGTTCACTACTGTCACCGCGGACGCGCAGGCGCAGGGTGCCGAGAGGAGCACGGATCGTGATCATCCGAGGGTGGCGTCTCGGGAGCACTCCATCAATGATGTTTCCATTTCTGTTGTCGAGCCGCGTTGATATATAGGTCAGAACCCACCAGCATGGACGACGTAGATCCGTAGACGAAAACTGTTTTGTGCTCAAATCATCCCATCAAAGAAAATTGTTTTGTGCTCGAATTTTCATCTAGTTTTGAATCAGTGATGAGTATTTATGTTCCTTTAAAACCGTTGTTTATTTGTCCAAAGTGATTTGGTTATTTTGATGGAAACACCTTTTTTTAGATGATTTGATGCATTGGAAATAATATATGCCCCGGCCTGCAATGCTCCGTGCGGCCCCTAATGTATGCCATGTGGACATCACGTTAGGATCGGACGCCCATCTCTACTCTCAACTGGTTTAGCAGAGACAGGCTCGGCTCCATTCGGTGCGGATCCCCGTGGCTCGGCTTTGGCTCTAGAGCGGATGGACGAGGACGCGGGAACCGGTTGCATTGCCCACAGGCACAATTTTTCCCTACTCTCTGTCGCACGCCTCGGTCATCTGCTATGGGTGCTCTATCTGGCGTGTCCCCCGCATCCGCCGCCGCCACCGCGCCTTACACCCCAGCAGCACGGACTGCCCTTCCTAACCCGATAGCGCTCGACGCCCACCGCCCGTCTACCCCCGGCCGGCCAGCGGCGCACCACCCCCTTCTCCTCTATGGCTAGTGGCCATTGGAGGCCCCCACCCAGAAACCTTAACCCGCCGCCGCTGGCCTCGCCGACCACCCACGACAGGTGGGGCTGTCACCGCCGAGCCGCCTCCGTCCGACTTCTACCCCTCCGCTGGCTCCTGCTCCCTTGCGATCGCTGGCGCATGGCGGCACCAAGCCCACGAAGAAGATGGAGATCGCACAACACACGTCGACTGCACGAATCTCAAACACTGGAAGCCATGTAGGTTTCGGGGCACCGACGCATCAACCATCACTTGAAGCACCATGGACACCATGGTGGCACATCAAGGCGCTCGGCCCTTGTTCAAAGACGACGCCCCTCCGTGCTTGGCCGCATCCACGGTGGCCGCCACTACACTGGCAGTGGCACCCCCGCAAACCCAACCCAAAGGCCGTGTCGCGGCCGATGAAGGCCCTCAGGCCTAGTCATACCTCCGACGGTGCCCTCGACAGCCGCATCTGTGGCGGTTTCAAGCCCGCCGGCGATGGAACCCTCACCGGCCAGATCCACGAACCACGTCGCGGCCACAGACCGACGCCCTGGCATACATCAGGGCGCATGGAGCGCAGCGGCGCTGGGTTTCTCCAGCACCCATGAAGCGCCGGCAACCGGTGGACGGGGCACACCGGCGCACGAGGACCGAGCGGATGGAGAAGACGAGAAAGGGGAGGCCCGGCGCGCCCGGGGCAGCAGCGGTAGCCGCGAACGATAGTGGTTGGGTGTGGCGAGCCCCCCACCAACGGCGGCAGCCAAGGGAAGGAGCGGTTAGGGGTTGGGAACCCTAACCAGCACCTTCACCCGTTTATACGGGCCAACGGCCCCGATGGGCCGGTCAGGCCGGCTGGCCCGCGTCGTAGGCTACAACGCCTGCTGGGTCGGGCGCCTGCCGACGCTAAGCAGGCCTCAGCCTTCGGTTGGATCT
This sequence comes from Echinochloa crus-galli, assembly GCA_900205405.1. NCBI lineage: Eukaryota > Viridiplantae > Streptophyta > Magnoliopsida > Poales > Poaceae > Echinochloa > Echinochloa crus-galli. The sequence continues at coordinate 110,599 of OAMR01000787.1, read as the reverse complement.
GTGGCCAAGCTTGAAGAGGAAGGAGTGTGATTTATAGGAATGACGTGACGTTAGTACCTGTTCGTGGCTCGATCTTGTACCAGATGGTGGAGCTAAGTACCGGTTGGGACCATCGTCCCGTTCGTCTGGCTTATCAGTAGTCAACTAGCAGTATTTTTCTCTCTGCACAAATCAGTACCAGCCACCAGCCAGCGGTATTTTTCTCTCAGTACAAACCAGCACCAGACAACTACCACCAGCCAGCCGAACATGGCGCATCCAGTCAGTTCTTGGCAACTCAGTCCTCGTGTGAAATGAGTGGCTTCTTATCCTCCTCGATTTCCTGTACAATTTCCCAGCTGAGTGAGATTCCATAGAGACAAGGACATCTCTTTAGCTTGCAACGTTTATTGAGATAGTCGATGGTCTGGATTAGTTCTCGATGGATTCCTTGGAACTGATCTAGATTAGCTGGTTTTCTGTTTTTTTGTCCAGACCTGTATCCACCTCTGTCGCTTACGAATTGTTAGAGCCCCAGTCAATTGTTGTCTAGCTGTTGCATATTTCATCTATGAAGCGGTGCACACATTTTGTAGAAATTGTATTCCGAAAGCAGGCCATGTTCAGCTGCATTGCTTCAGCTGAACAAGCTTTGTAACTGCGCTTCAGACGCATTGCTCGAGTGACTTAGACCGCTGCTGTGGTGGAGAAGGTATTGACTTGTTTTGTAATTGTAACATGCTTCAAATGCATTGCTCCAGCGGCAGGGTAAGCAGATCACGTTCCCAGGAAAGCAACGAGCAGCAGCAAGCATAACGGTTCGACCCATAATATTCATTGGGTTACCAAGGATCAGTAGCTAACTAAGATGGATAATACAGTGCTCCTTTATACACTATATGGATTGATGTATCAAGTGCGGTTTGCTCCGTGGTTGAACCATCCCCATCTTGACTTTTTGTTTGGTAAAACTTGTCACTAAAGTTTGTTGCTCACTTTTTTTAACTGAACTTTGCTTTTCCAATTTTGCCCTTTGTAGGTCCCATGTCAGTTTTATTCGGTAAAGCTTCTTAAAGAAAAGAAATTTCTAAAATATTTCACTTCTTAAAAAGCAGAAAGTTCTAGAAAGTTCTTAGAAGTACTAACAATAGAACAAAGGGGTACTAAGATAATTTTTAAATAAGATAAATATGTGTATTGGTGTGCATTGATTGGTCAATAGTATAAGAATATTTTATACACTAAATGTGGCTCATGTAATTTATAGATTAATTCTAATAATTAGTGATTAGTATGATGATTGCTATACTAAAAAATTAGAATTATAGCGTCGTTTTTTATAGATAGACTAATTCCAATAATTTATAGACTAGTTCCAATAATTTGACACGAGTCAGAGCGTCGCTTTCTTCTTTTCTTCTTTCTAACTATATATACTAGGGAGTAGGCAGGCCCTGTCTCTCCACCAGCAGGCCCAATTATGTTCAGCCGAGCAGGCCTCTCCACCAGCAAGCTCAAAGCCGAAAACATTCTGGCCCAACTTACAGCCACACAAAGCAGCCCATCACGCAGCCAACCAACAACTCCATTTGTACACACGTCACTTTTCTACAAATAAAATATATATTATATATATATATATATATACTATACTACATTATATATATATAATATATATATAGATAGATAGATAGATAGATAGACACACACTACACATTGACAAAATAGCCTTCAATTTCAGCTCGGCCGGCCGGCTTGTAGTGTTGTGCTTATAAATTTTTATATGTGCAGAACTTCTGGATGGAAAAATTAAATGAATGTGGAAAATATGTGGCTGGCGGACCTAACTGGGAAGAGATTGATGAACGGAAATGGTCAAGAGATCTACAAGTCAGCAGTCAACCCTTTGGAGACTTGTCACAGCACATCCGTGCACGCATCAGGATTATTTCGTACCTATTTTCGTCGTATATATATAATCAATCCAGATAATTATATATACTCATCATATACTACTGCAGATACATACAAGGTAAGAAAAAAAATGATATCTATGTCTGTATTGGGGTTTCAAGGAAAAAATGTTCAACATGCCGTTTGTCCTCGTATGCAGGAGTATTGTAGGCCATTTGCTAGCCGGCCCAAGGCCCACTTGCACATAGTGTTGTTGGCCCATGACGGAGTACTTGGGCCTATCCACCGATTTTTATCCAGTTACTTTCTTCAGCAAAGACCTTTCTGCGTTCACATGAATCGGATTTCTTAAAAACAGCTGGTATTTCCTTCCCTCTCCGCATTTAACGGTCAGTTCGTCTGGATTATCAACATCAGTCAATAATATTTTTCTCTCAAAATAAATCAACGTCAGCCATCTATCACTGGCTAGACAGCAGTATTTTTCTTTTAGAATAAATCCGCGCCGGCCACCGGAACGGATCTGGCTCCGGAGTGCATCCCTAATCAAAGAGAGAAGAAAACGCAGAGGCGGCCAAATAAAACAGCCGGGCGCACTCCACAGCCCCTTGGGCCAATCAGCTTGGACATGCATGCGCGAGAGGCAGACCAGCAGGCCTCCGGAGGGGAGAGAACGCATGCATGACGGAGTAGTTCATAGTTTTTAGTGAAATAAAGATTCAAAGAGAGAAAACCCCACAATTTTTGTACAAGATATCTAAATAAAAATTTGATTGCGTCATTATATTTGTTATAACGAGATCTTTGAAATAAGACCATACTTAACTATATTTAAATAAAAAATTTGAAATATTTTTTGAACGTAGTATAATTTTATTTTTTTTCTTATTTGGAAGATTTCATTCCAAAAAGTACAATGGTGCAATCATATTTAAATTTGAATATTTAGTTTGAAAATATAATATTTTTTGTTTACGCTGGCTCACGGTTGATGCCTTGGCACGTCGTGAACCTGACACACCTGACCTAAGCCTTACACGTGCTTTGCGTGTTCTATAATAACTATAAAAGTATAAAAGAAACTTGAACAACTTATATTAAATAGCGTCCTATCATAAATATAAAAATAAAATTAATAATTATACAACACCCGCTATATATTAAAATATGACATAGTTTACCGTTGTCAAAAGAAAAAACAAGTGTTTGGCACAACTTATTACATGAATTTGTGGGACTAAATATATTATTCAAAATAAACTCCATTGTACAACCCATTTCTATATTTTGTGCGGATGTGCCAACATGCAGTCATATAGATCAACATGCAACATACTAAAATTGTTGCAGAACTATACAAGCAATTTAATTTGTAGTGGATGTTCTTCGGTTATCATTTATATTCTACTGTTACGTTAGGGCGCGCATAGCGCGTCTAATGTTCTAATATTTGGAAAGGATGATATTTTCGTTGAAATTTCTCTGTGTTATCACGTGCGCGCAGCTGGATGTATACTTGTGTGTTACACTTGCATTGTCGTATTGTATGTATACGGACAAAATAGCTAGACTTCATTTTTGCCGCGCTCAGCCAACCCTGTTGCTTTGTGCATTTGGCAATGCAAAAGTCTGTGGAAAATTTTTGCAAAGGCCTAACTTGCTAGATTTTGGATTTAATGGAAATGGCCGGATTCATCAAGTCACCAGTCTAGCCCCTTTCGAGACCTAATCTGTTTGTCAGTCACTGCTCATGATTGCACGTACACCGCAATTTTCCTCTCTTCTTCCACATACCCAAAACATTTTTGACGATCTTGTGAAATCCAATATATATGCTCCGACGAATGTAACCCGGCCATCATATATTTTGAGTAATTCACTAATTCTCATATGATCCTTGCATTGATATATATAATACTGGAGTAGAGAAAAATTTCAAGAAAAAAAACATTTTCTACGATCTTGCATTGAAATTTTCCTCTCTTCTTCCACATATACCCAAAACATTTTCCACGATCTTGTAAAATCCAATAATATATATGCTCCGATGAATGTAACCCGGCCATCATATATTTTGAGTAATTCTCAATTTCCCGCAAAAAAAGAGTACCACAAGGATGCGAGTATCATGATCCTTACATTGATATATATAGTACAGGAGTAGAGATCGAGAAAAATTTCAAGAGAATGAAGCTAGCTAGAAATTTACCTTGTTGATGATTAACAACTGTAGTTGACCGCTCAGTCATATTGTTCATGCATGCCATTGTTCACATATACAACACAATAATGTTCAACTTGAGTTGCGTCGTCGATCTGGAAATTTCAACGAAAACACCCATCATTGATCTTATCGGCATATATATATGTGAATGCACGCTCCCTATACTATTGACTACTCAACCTAATACGAGTGTCATTGCAATATCTCCCACAAACGCCTATAAATACGCATGCCCTTGCCTCCCATCTCTTCATCAATTCCCACAGCTCCATAGCTAGCTAATTAGCTTGGTCGATCGGGTAACAACAAGCAAGCAATGGCGTCTCCGGCTGTCTCCTCCTCGGTGGTCGTCTTCCTCGTCCTCGCCGCCTTCGCCGCCGGTGCCAGCGCGGCCACCTTCACCGTAAGAAACAACTGCGGCTACACGGTGTGGCCGGCGGCGTGCGGCTGGACCCCGGCCAGACCTGGACGGTGAACGTGGCCCCCGGCACCAGCGGCAGGTTCTGGGGCCGCACCGGCTGCTCCTTCAACGGCAACAGCGGCCACTGCAGCAGCGGCGACTGCGCCGGCGCGCTCTCCTGCACCGTCTCCGGCCAGACGCCGGCGACGCTGGCCGAGTACACCATCGGCAGCGGCGGAGCGCAGGACTTGTACGACATCTCGGTGGTCGACGGCTTCAACCAGCCCATGGACTTCTCCTGCAGCACCGGCGTGAACCTCCATTGCCCGGCCGCTGGATGCACCGACGCCTACCTCTTCCCGAAAGATGACACCAAGACCCATGCGTGCAGGAGCAACAGCAACTACCAGATTACCTTCTGCGCATGATTATTGATGAGCTGCCGTATTACACACAGAAATAAACGTGGCACTTATATATATACATCCACGTATTATTATCAAATAAGACGATGATATATAGTGAATTAATAAGTAGATAAATAAGACGACACACGTATATATGTGAATCGTCCATGAATAATGCGTGTGTTTGTACTTGGGAATGGACCTTTCAGAAATCCTAGTATATATATTTGTCCCGAAAATATATAATGATGTTGATGATTTTCTACCTCGTTCATGGCACGCTACACAGAACATATTCCCGAAGGAGTGAATTACATCGCAAGTACGTCTCTAAACTATTTCCGCATTCTCATCTGAGTCCATGAACTTTTAAAATAACCGTCTGGTTTCTTTAACTTTCAAGTGGTTCATTTCAAGTGTAAATCTTGGTCCATGATTGGACCTCGAGTGAACTTAGAATTAACCAACTTAAAAGTTAATCGACCTAGATGATCACTTTGAAAGTTCATGGACCCAGATGAGAATGCGAGAATAGTTTAATGACCTATGTTGCATTTCACTCTTTGGAAGACAAATCTTGACGCCGTAGTACTTCGTGGCATTAACTATGCCCAGGACGGAGGAGGTAAAAGTCATTTTTTTAAGAAGGGTCCGTTGAAATATGATTAGTTAGTAGACATTACCCCTATAAAATATTATTTCTGCACATAGTTTTCCTTCATCATCAATCTTTTCCATAACTTTTTAACAATTTTCAAAGCTGTATACACATAACAATGTAAAAAGTCGGAACCGTACCGTGTTCTTGCTAATAGATGATCCGATCTTTGTAATAATTTCAAAGAGAAGAAAATGTGTGTAGCTTGACGGACCTAACTTGCTAGAGTTTGGATTGAATGGAAATGGCCAGATTCATCAAGTCCAGGTCTACCCTTTGGGGGTCCTAATCTGCTGGTCACGGCACATGCACATACTACAACGCAATTTTCCTCTCTTCTTCCACATTTCAATATAGCACAGAAAATCTCCATGATCTTGT
>OAMR01000787.1:47447-90065 GCA_900205405.1 Echinochloa crus-galli | reverse complement strand
GATGTTAATTTGATTAATGTTTACTTAACTAGCTCTTTCTAATTAAAAGCAATTTAGAGTCAACCTCCGACTTTTCATAAATAAATGTTAACATTGATTAATTATAACAAAAGGTGTTTCTCTGAAATAACCTTCACACATTATTTAATTAAAATATATCCAGCATATAGTTTTATTTGTTTAATCACCAAATCTTCCGATAGTTGTACCTTTTCAACCGTAACTCAGTTCTCAGCAATTCTTGTGCTCACGTAACCATCGAACCAAGCCCTATCCTTTAGCGCTCTCTTTTAAAGCTTTCATTTGATTGGTGTATTGTTCTTAGCTGTATATTGTTTGTTTGCTTGTTTAGCACGCTGTGCTCGATGATTGTTGCGAGTAGAGGAAGGTCGTTCGAGAGATTCAAGATCAAGGGATGAAGAGTCTGAGCAGCGGTATAATGGATTAAAGGCAAGTTATAGCACGGACAATCCTTGTTACCTATCTCACTTTTAATACACTGTTCATTACATACGCATGTGTCTAATATTGTTTACCATTAAGGTTATTCCTAGCATTTATTTCCCTGTCCTGGTATTCCTATGGGTTTTTGCATATGGGTAGAATTATGCTAGGCGCTGCAACTCATACTTTGTTTAAATGTTAATTCTTGACATAATGGACCACTGTAACTTAATACTAAAACTTGCTTTTCACGGTGGAGTATCAGGCAGCCAGTCCAGCAGAGCAGGGCCAAGTCTATCAAGCTGAAGGGAAGGCGCTAGAAGACATCCGAGTTGTGAGCCAGTTCCCGGATGTGTTCCCTGACGAGTTGCCAGGTATGCCTCCGGAACGAGATGTTGAATTCATTATTGATCTAAAACCTGGCACTGCACCTATAGCCAAGAGGCCGTATAGGATGGGAGCGAAGGAGCTGGAGCAACTCAAGAAGGAGTTGGACGAATTTTTGGCCAAGGGGTACATTCGTCCGAGTGCTTCGCCATGGGGAGCACCGGTATTGTTCGTCGACAAGAAGTTCTCCCAGTCAGAGTCCCTGTGGGATTGCGGCTACGCCTAGAGAGATGTATTAGTTTTCCGCTGTCCATGTATTTCATTTATGCAAAACTCTGATGTAATCGCTACTTTATGTTGAGAATTAAGCATTGTACTCTGATTTTTACCATATTTGTTCGCTATATGTGTCTGTGGACTTCCTGGGCACACATATGGCCACATTCAGGATTTGTGTAAATTCGGGTGTGACAGATAGATATAATATGAGTCCTGAAGCTAGGCCTTCCCTCAAAATGTGTAGTACTATAGAAATAGAAACAAGCATTATTATTGGCATATATTCATTACCAAACATTAGAATATATAATTAACATGAAGATATTTTCTCAGAAATTTGTAAGGGTTATAGTGTGCGTGTTCATATGTCCAAAGTGGATGTGGATTGCGCCACGTTTGTTTGTATACAAAGTAGAGCCCAAAATAGCCTTCAATTTCCGCGGGGCCAATTTGTCTGCTCATGATAAAATCTGTGGAAAATATGTGGCTCTCGCGGACAAGTAGTACAGCATATTCCACGCTGCGGAGACCTAAAAACTACTGGTCGCCGCGCACACATGCATACACATGCATGCATGCATGTACGATGTATCCATCAGAAAATAAAATTCCCCCTTTCTTTCCACGTTCGTATGTATCTCGATCTGCAAACATTTTCCACCGATGCATGCATGTATGTGCCAATAATCACATCGATTGATCCTAGACTTATATTTGTATTATTACATATATGCTCGATCATTGATGAGTTGGTATATGCTACCACACAGGCATCTATTAAATCATATCCATCCCGAATATTTTCATCAGTATCTTGCACCTAATTAAGAATATGCCTTTGGGGACTGAGTGGCCATCGATCGATCAGTTTCTACGTACTATTCAGCTACTATACCTGTAGCCGTTCAATTGTTTTGTGTGTCTCGTAGTAGGGTAGCCCCTATGAAGTTTCCATGAATTGCATTGGTTGATGTTGATTGTGCCACAGGTAGTCTCTTCCTTACAATCAGTAGGCACAGGTCGCCTAGGCATATCCGACGCCGACTTCACTAGCTAGGTTGGCAAATCACATTTTTTCTGAGCTAGCCTCTCTTTCTCGATCGTCCGTAGCAAGCTTGTCATTATATTCTTGCTTCCATTCCACACCCTCCTGGCTCCTTCGTCTTTGGCAGCTTCCCACTGTTAGGCCTTGTTTAGTTTTAAAGTTTGGCATGCTAAACTTGGCATTTTATCATTAATGTGTCACTGTAGCATTTCGTTTGTATTTGTAAATAATTATCCAAACATTGATTAATTAGGCTCAAAACGTTCGTCTCGTAAAGTACAACAAAATTATGTAATTAGTTTTTGATTTCATCTACATTTAGCACTTCATGCATGTGCCGACATTTTGATGTGATGAGAATCTTTTTTTACATAGTGGAATTTTGTGTCAAATTTGGGGAAGTAAACAAGGCCTTAGATTTGTCGTCGGTATGTGCTCTCACCGGTCTATATACGTTGACATGTTGTGGCACTCAGTGTTCAGGATTTCGGCCGAAATTCGATGGTTTTCGGTCCTACCGGTATGGACTCGTATCGTGCCCATACCAGTAATACCGGGTGTTTTTCGGCCGATATTCGTAAATAGCTTCAAAACCTACCTATCAGTCCTACCGGTCTCCTCCGGTATTGCTACTCCATCGGGTAGCCAAAACACTGGTGGCATTAACTTCACCATCGACTATCTCCAATGGCTAGCGGCACACGTTGTCCCCTTACTGCCACCACCAATTGGCTACCTAAATTAACAGTTATCGACACAATAACCTTACTAAGGGCCTGTTTGTTTGCCTCCGTCTAAACTTTAGCCCCGTCACATCGGATATAAACACATTAATTAGGAGTATTAAATATAGATTAATTAAAAACTCATTACATAAACAAGGACTAATTTGCGAGACGAATCTATTAAGCCTAATTACACTATGATTAGACAATATAATGCTACAGTAAGCCTATGATAATTATGTGTTAATTATAGCTTAATTAGACTTGTTAGGTTCCTCTCGCGAAATAGATATGACTTATGCAATTAGTTTTACAATTAATTTATGTTTAATACGTCTAATTATTACTTATTTAAAGCTCTAAACTTTAGCCTCTGAATCCAAACGGCACATAAGAGCAAGCTAATAATTTAGCCTATTGTGGCTTTATAGAAATACCACGTCACTTACAGTTCATTTAATAGCCCTTTTGACCGAAAATTTAAAATAGCCTTCAATTTCCGCAGAAAAAAAACTTGTATCTCCTTGTCTACGTTAACGCTAGCTACTTCCATTTTGTATGTGTTTAGTTGTCTGGGAAAATGGGTGGGATTATAGTCGACCTGGAAGGATGAGCGCTACAAGAGTCAAGGTAGAAAAAAACTAAATAATGGCCAAAATATCCATGTGTTGAGCCGCCCATGTGCCCTGAGACGAACGAGACGGAGACGTGGCAATTGGAAATCGTTATGGTGCTATATATTTTTCTCATTCGATCGATGCAATTCCGATCCGTCGTTGAGCCAACTTCATCATCACAATTCACAAACTCTGTGAGTTGACAACTGATAGCTCGTGACACTTGAGTTGCTAGGGGAAATTAATTAGCCTAAATATTCAACGTGGACCAGCCTATTTGAAACTTTGTAGAAATTGTTTCACTGCCGTGTTACATTGGTTAGAATATGTCAGATGGTTCTAGATGTGCTGCAAATCGTATCCAATTTGACAACGCCAACAGTGGCAATACTCCTATATATATATACTATGTTGCGTGTTCAATGAATAAGTTGTTGCTTCAATATGAAGCACTAGCTAGTTACTTAGATATATTTTTTTTCAGAATTTTTTTTGAGAAAACAGGAGCGGCATCCCCTACTGATCGATTTCTACTGATTATATATAGAACAAAAAAGTTTACACGAACAAATAAAGCAAACAAAAGAAGAAAACTATGCCCGTAGAATATTTTTGTTTTGCTCTAACCATAGCAAATTTATTTTTTTAAGAAATTTGTAAGGGCTGTGGACATGCAGAACTAGGCGTTGAAGCAGAACTAGAAGCGGAGAAGATGGTAAATGTTGAGCTTCGATCACAAATGGATGACATGTCACAGAAACTGTAGGAAACAGAACGTGTAAGGATGAGGGACCAAGAGGAGATGGACATGAAGCATGCTGAGTTACAGGTGAAACTGGAGCGTTTGCTGGGTCAAAGTTGAAGTTTTGCTGCTGCGCGCACTGGTTGGTTTCTGGTGCTGTTCTGTTGCTTGTACCTATGTGTTTTTGCTGTTGCTGGTACCAAGCCATCCTTTTGTTGTTCTGTTATGTATCTGTTGCTGGTGCAATCGGTTGTTTTTGGTGTTGCAGTTGGCTTATGTGCTATGGTGAATCTGTTTGGATGCTAGAAGAAAGCATGCATGTGATGTGATATTGTATCTGTGCTGGAAAACTACATATTATGGGCTGGATTTGTTGAAATTTTGTGTATTTTAGGCTGGAATTTACTGAAATTCTGCGTATTATGGGCAGTAATGTGTATTATGATAAATGGGCTGAAAGTTTTCTGGGCTGTTAAGTAATGGGTCAAAAAAATTGTATTAGCTTATGGGAATATTTCATAAATGGGCCGTGATGAGGTCATGTCCACGTCAGCAGCCATCTTAGCGTCAATGTCATCGCTCACGTCATCTGCCATGTATCATTGGCCATGTCATCAGCCACATCATCCTACTCCTCCATATCATCAGCTACTAAACTTGTTGCTGATGTAGCTGTTTGATCCATGACAAATATTAGCACACATGACGACCATCTATGACATTTATTTTGGTCACTAAAGTTTGGTTTGGGCTGGGCTAAGTTGGTTGGAGACTATTTTATGACGAATTAGAAACGTCATGGATTGTTTCAATCTATGGCGTTTACAGCTAAAACGTCACGAGGCGTAATTTGTGACGCTTGATCCATGAAGTTATGTGAAATTGTCACAAATATTGTTTTATGACGGAATTTCAGTGATCAGTGATGAAAATTTTTCATCACGGATTAACATGTTTCTTGTAGATATGTGTGCATGGCTGTAGTGCTACTTACCGTTGATCCATAATAACATTTAATTTCGGCCAGACCAATCTCTATCCTTGTGCGTCCTAGAGCTGTTTTATAATGATTGGAGAGGTATCACCGATAACTGAAAGTATCTAGTGTAAATCAATGGTTGGTCCCACTATTTTTTTTTATCTGGGAGCACAAATTTGGTGCCTTTTGGTACTTTTGGGTACCTCTGGGTACTTTTTTTGTTTCTACCGTCCGATTTCTCGGAATGGATGTCTCTAATTAATCCCAATCATTTTAAAATTTCTCTAATTTAAATCTGTGTGGAAAAAAAATGGCTCGTGGATAAAATCCCCAGCAGCACGCCGTCCACTCTCTGGAGCCTATATATACGCATCATCCCAGGAGGAAGGAGCTTGTTATGTACTTGTGCGACATGGACACACACGTGCTTGCAGTGGCCGAACGAAGACCTTGACCCCCGAATCGAAAGGGTTGCTTAATTTGTTTCTACATACACAAATAATATCTTCTCATCGTTTTACCGGTCCATGGCGAACAACGTACATTTATCTTTTCTTTTTTTTCTCTCACTATGGGCGAACCCGAATTTCATTTTCAAATGGTAACGAAATTACAAAAGCGTTTTGAGGTACTCAAGAAACTACACAGAGGGTAGTGATCTTTGAGAGCTCTACCTGTTACCAAGTAATACAACGCAACCCAACTTTTATATTTTCTAGCCGAGTAAAATTACACGGCGGTGTCATCTAGGTCTCAAACTCAAGATTTTTAATATTTGGATCCCTAAACTTGCATTGTGATGTCATCTAGGTCCCAAACTCAAGATTTTTTATATTTGAGTCCCTAAACTTACACGACAGTGTCATCTAGGTCCCAAACACATGATTTTTTTAATATTTGGGTCCATAAACTTGCAATGTGGTGTCATCTAGGTTCCAAACTCAACATTTTTTTAATTAATGGTACAATAACTATTATTTGGCATTTGAAAATAACTAAAGAGAGCATCACCCAAGTAGTAAGGGATTGCCCCACAATATAATTGAATGATTGAGAAAGGTGAACACGAGTGACAAAAATTAGGCCATTGTGACTTGAAGATTGAGAAAAAGGTGCCAATTAAATCAACAGTAAAGGCTAGGGTTTGATGCCACGAACAAGGGTCGGCTAAACGCTTCTTTTTTTATCAACGAGATGAATTACTGGACCCAAATATTAAAAATTATGAGTTTTAAGACCTAGATGACACCACCATAAAAGTTTAGGATCTAAATATTAAAAATTATAAGTTTGGCACCTAGACGACACCATTATTCAAGTTTAGGGACTCAAATATTAAAAATCCCGAGTTTGAGACCTAGATGATACCGCCGTGCAATTTTAGGGGCCGCCAATAAATTTTACTCTTTCTGGCCTGCTTAATTACATATATTGGGTTTATTTGAGGAACACCCGAATATATCCTCCGTCCTCGTCATGGTACCATCAACAAGACAAGATCAACGTACAGCACATGATGTTACAAGGTACATATATATATATATATGCGTGCACGTTTGGACGGCGAGTTCTCAGTTCTCACAGCGTCTTATTCGTACATATATATCCCCAATCCCCGGCCGGCCTGATCACGGGCAGAAGGTCACCTGGTAGTTGCTATTGGCGCCGCACGTGTGGGTCTTCCTGTCGCCGGACTGGTGGTAGGCGTCGGGGCAGCCAGCGTCCCTGCACACCAGCCCCACGCCGGAGCTGCAGGAGAAAGCCATGCCGACGTTGAAGCCGTCGATCACCGAGATGTCGTACGAGTCCATGGCGCCGCCGATCGTGAACTCGGCCAGCGTCATCGGAGGCTGCCCGGAGAGGGTGCAGGACAGGGCGCCGGCGCAGTCGCCGGTGTCGCACCTCCCGCTGCCGCCGTTGAAGGAGCACCCCGTGCGGCCCCACACCCTGCCGGAGGCCGTGCCGGCGGGCACGGCGATGGTCCAAGACTCACCCGGCTTGAGCTCCCTGCCCCCGCCGACAGGAGTCGCCGCCGGCCACACCGTGGAGCTGCAGCTGTTGGTGATGGTGAAGGTGGCGGCGCTCGCGCCGGCCACGATGGAGGCGAGGAGCAGGACGATGACAGATGAGGTAGCAGCCATTGATGATCGATGCTACTTTCTTGTCGATTGTACGTCTACGTGTTGAGTGTGTTTGGCGTGGGTGTGGGGCGGACCGACTACGTATTTATGCGGCCACGAAGGACGAGGATTTGAAAAGTCAAGATATAAATAACCATGAGGTCAGTCTCAGTGGGAGTTTCATTGACATAAATTGACTGTCATGTCAGCATTTTTTATGATGTGCCACTGTATTAATTAAGAGAGATGTGAAATGAGTTTCGTGGTGATGAAACTCCATGTACACAGTTAACTAGACAGCTTGTGTCTTGCATATGACCTAGGAACTCAACAACAATTGATGAAACTATGCATTGAGAATGAGTTGTTTCATCCTAATTTTAAACACTTTTAAATGATGTGTCACTCTAGGTAATTGTATCCACGAAACTTTTATTGAGACTGGCCTAATATATATTCTTTCATGAAAGATCAGACGCTTACTACAACTATACACCCATATAAACATCTCTAAAAGACTGGACTAGTAGATTCGATCTTAAGACTCAACACATCTCGTTATTAATGGGGACGTTGACTACCATTCAAAGAATAACGTCGATAAATTTATAGAATAAATCTAAAAAAATATGACACACATTGAATCGAGGACTCGAATCTGGATGAACAGCTCCACCACAAGAACCTTTACCCATAAATTTAGGGATCAGTTCGCGGATAATATATACCCTTGAGTCGTCGATGCCGTCTGAGAACGAGAAATGTGGCAATTGGAAACTGTTATTGTGCTTATTTTTTCTGATTTGACCATCTGTCGTTGAGCCTTGAGTTATTGCTAGGGAAAATTAATTGGCCTACATATTCAACGGTCGCCATCATATTTGAAACTTTGTAGGAAAAAATGTTTCATTATATTACCGTGTTACAGTGGTTAGAATATATCAGTAGATCGATTTCTCTAGATGTGCTGAAAAGTTGATCCAGTTTTACAAGGACACAGCACATTTTGGTCATACGATATTACTAGTTCAACTTCTGACAACAATTGGCCGTGTGACCGTGTTGCCATGCCGAATATTACGAAATATATACTGGTTATTAAGATATTTCTCAGAAAATTTTAATGGTGTGTCCATACAGCCACCGCCTGTCGATTATCCTATGTTTTTTCTATATACATTAATCCAAAATAGCCTTCAATTTCCGCCGGGCCAAATTGTACCCTATAGCTAGCCTGTGCATCCTCGAGATAAAATCCCTGGAAAAAGTATGTAACTGGCAGACAAGTTCACAATTCAGCAGTCCACTGTCTGGAGACTGTATGCAACTATAACCATGCATCAGAATCATTTTTTCCAGTTTTTTTCCATGTACGTATCTGCAGACAGTCTCCATCATCATATCGGTGCATGGACGTTCCAATCACATCGATGTACACAATTCAAGCTAGGGTCTAGAGGCATACATGCATGTATTTATTCCAAGTCAAAAATCGTATTATAGTTTCATCAATATATATAGATACATATTGCCTCTAGAATACGCGCGCCTACCCAGTTCGGTGGAATGATATGGATTGATCGACTGGCAATTATGCATGGCCACCTAGCACCGATTCGATTACATATTGGCTAGAATGTGTCATTGGTTTTATTGGGATATGCTGTAAACTTAATCCAATTTATGGACAGATAGTCATACTATAATTAATCCAATTTGGAGCCTACTGTCCGGAATGCTTGCTACAATATATAGTGCTCCGCACTAGAGAAGCATGATTGGCACCACAATATGCATGAAGATATTTTTGCAGAAATCTCTACTGGCTGTATCGCTGTTTTGTTTTACTGTACCACATTATTTTGTATGTAAGTAGAATTGGTCCAAAATAACCATAAATTCCACCGACCTAACTTGTATATATACTTGTGACATCGTCATTATAAGATCCGTGGAAAACATTTGTGATTCGCGGACAGTATTCGTAAGTCAACAATCTACCATCTGGTCACCGCACCTGTATGAATCAAATTTAAATTTCCTTATTTTCCACGTTATGTGTAAATAAATGGTATTTTCTCTTTTCTTATCTTCATTACATTTTAGATCAAAAGATCACTTGAACTTAACTTTGATTCTTAAAATAGATGCAACGCACAACTAACTTATTCATTAATAAAATAAAGCAATTTTTTACCATCACTTTATTGATAATAACGGCAAGTGCTGTCATAAAGAAACAATTATACTGTATATTTTTTGATTAATTTTGGGCTAAGCACCTTTATTGTTAATTTTATTCAATGAAGATGGTAACTTGTAATCTTTAGGAGTTAATATGGAGGCTTCTTTTATTGTCTATTTTATGACGACAATACCCCCTCCATAGTGTAGTACAAGGCGTCTAAGGATTCAAATTGTGTGCCTAAAGACAAGGCATTATGGGTTTATTTAAGTCGGTGATCATTTAAATCTTTCTTGGAGTTAGTAGAATTAGTTTGTTATCACAAAATGCCTTGTATTTTTTAACTTTTCGCATTATAAATTAGGGATAGATATGCATCTTTTGCTAATTAATCTTGCTAATTTGTTCTAAATATTCTAAGATGTCTTGTATTTCAGGATAGAGGGAGTATGTAGAATTTCGAGTTATGTTACTCTTGCAAAGAAGGTGCACCTCAAGATGTGGACCTCGTACAGTTACGGCAAATTCCATTTTTTCGCTTATGATTGCACCAGCCATGAAATTAATACTAACCTCCATTTTTTGTTTTCTTGTCACCATTTTTTTACTTTAGAAATTTCTACAATAGGCTTTTAGATACTGTTAAATATGATCACTCACTACCAGAATGATCAACATCTGCACCGGGTGGGAAAGCCCTTTAGCACCGGATTTCCCACCCGGTGCAACTAAACCGAGGCTAAAGGGGTACCCCTTTAGCACCGGGTTGAATAACCGGTGCTAAAGGGTCCCTTTAGAGCACCGGGTGCAGCCACGACCCGGTGCTAAAGGGCCTGCCCCGCAGCGCCTTTAGCAGGGCCTTTAGCACCGGTTTCAGACACAACCCGGTGCTAAAGGGCCTGCCTTTAGTACTAATGAAGTATGTTCATGTCTCATGCATCATATATATAATATGGAAATCTCAAATATGTAATAAGTTTCTGTAGAAAATGCACGGTCAAAGCTGCTGCAGCTGTTAGGAAAACCAAATCATAGTTTAGGACCCCTCATGACGCGTCAACGCACAGAATGGCGATACAAACACGTACTGCAAATAGCAGGCGTGTGCAACTGACCTTGTAATTTCGTGCCCGTACTGCATTTAGAAAATTATTGGATTGTGTACTGTGTGGAGAGAGACGTCTTAGAATATTAATTCCAGGTACATATTTTGATGGTACACAAAATCCAGGAACATAATCGTGTACACGCAATCGTTACGATCGACTTATTCATCAACATTATATATGTATTATTCTAGCTCCCCTATATGGTGATTTGAGATGTATAAGTATCACTTATATATGCATAGGGCCGGCGCTCTGGAGCAAACTGCCTGATCAATATAATCATGGGCAGAATGTGACCTGGTAGTTGCTATTGCCGCCGCACGCATGTGTCTTCATGTCGTTGGGCTGGTGGTAAGCGTCAGGGCAGCTGGAATCCCTGCACGTCAACCCCACGCCGGAGCTGCAGGAGAAGGCCATGCCGATGTTGAAGCCGTCGATCACCGAGATGTCGTAGAAGTCCTGTGCGCCGCCGATGGTGAACTCGGCCAGCGTCAGGGGAGGCTGCCCGGAGAGGGTGCAGGCGAGGGCGCCGCCGCAGTCGCCGGTGGCGCAGCTCCCGCTGTTGCCGTTGAAGGAGCACCCCGTGCGGCCCCACACCCTGCCGGAGGAGGTGCCGGCGGGCACGCCGAAGGTCCAGGTCCCGCCCGGGTTGAGCTGCGTGCCGCCGCCGACTGGGGTCGCCGCCGGCCACACCGTGAAGCCGCAGTTGTTGGTGACGGTGAAGGTGGCGGCGCCGGCGCTGGCCACCAAGGCGGCGAGCAGCAGCAGGACGGCCGAGGAGGAGGCAGCCATTGATGCTGATTGTTCACTTTTCAGTGCTAGCTGAGCTGCTTTTGCTGGCTGGCTGAGAATTGTGGGAGGCAGCATGCGTATTTATAGGTGGGCAGGTCCTTCCTCCGTCGTCTCACAGTATAAGGCGCGCACGTACTTCAAAATTCAAACTTTAAAAGTTTTGATCTATAGTTAATCTTTCATAATAAAAACTTTATCTAATAACAGAATATTTGTATTTCAATGTATTTTTATATAACTATGATTTTGTTGCTACAATCATTATAGTATTGGAGATATTAATAGTCAGACGTTGGTATGGGAAACTGTGCCAAGTTTGACCGCGTCTTATATTTTGAGACGGATGGTCTACGTAGGTAGACACGGACAGTTTTAACTGGCCAGCCTGCTCAACTGTAGCCGGCCTATTTGACATCAATGAGCTACTAGATACTTATAGTGCTAGATATATAGAAATTGTTGCACTGCCGTCTTGCATTTGTTAGAAACTTTCTCGGTTGGTCCACATCTAGATGTGTGCTGGAAACTTAATCCAATATGACAAGGACGTCACATTGGCTATAAGATATATTACTTGTTCGATAATGGATGAGTACTGAAGACCTTGCCTGCCTCAACATGTATTGTATAGAAAAACAAGCATCATTGCCATATATTCCATTACCGAACATTAGAATAATTAACATGAAGAAATTTGTAAGGGATGTAGTAGTGTGCGTGTGACTTCATATATACAAGTGGCTGTGGTTTGCACCACGTTTGCCTGTATATGAATTCACCCAAAATAGCCTTCAATTTCCGCCGGGCCAAATTGTATTCTTGTGCATCTCCTCATCATATATGATAAGATATGTGGAAAATCTGTGTGTCGCGCACAAGTCTACAAGTCACCATAGTCATCGCTCTTGAGACCTAAAGCTGGTCGCCGCACATGCATCCATGTATCCATCAACAAAATTTTCCCCTCTTTTTCCATGTACGTAACTGCAAACACATTTTCTACTATGTATACTTTCTTGAATATATATGAAGTTTAAGAAGGAAGCATATTAGTCTAATTATTTGAATTAAGTTGTTTAATTTGTCCTAAACAACATATATTCGAGAACGAATGAAGTACCAATCACACGTTGATCCTAGACAATTTATACATATTATTATAACATTGAATCCATCTCGAATACTTTCATCGGTTCTTGTGCTTAGAATATGTCTTACAGAACAGAGTAGTGCGCCATCGATCAATCATTTATACTATTGGCCGACCTGTGACCGCTAGTTTTCTGTGGCTTGTAGAGTTGTAGGTCAAGTCCCCAAGAATTGGCTGCTTCCTGACGAGTCTGTATCTGGTGTGGATCACTGGAGCTTGATTGATAGTTTTTTTTAGACGAAGGAAAGTTCCGGCTTCATCCTCCTGGTCGAGGAATCAGTCCTAATTTATTACAAACAGTAGCAAACTGCTTTTTTAATGATAAAAAAATTATTTTCGGCTTCAGTCATCCTCAATTAAGAATATGCATCATTCCACAATTCTTACAAATGGATACCAACACAGCAAAGAAAAGCACACATCCAAAAGGACATATAGCTAAGACATCATATAATCATTGATAAAAAAACTCTAACAGACAGATCATGTAGTAGCAAACTGCTACATCAAAGTGATGAAAAAACTAGCACGGCATTCTCTCAAAACCCAATCCGTAGATTAAAAGACCATCCATTGGAAGTGAAAAATCTAAGCGACGCCATCTCTAAGGTGTGACACACCTTGATGAGGAGAGCTTGATCATCCTCACTTCGCTGTAACTTGGCCCAAGTTCGGAGCCAACATGTTCCCCTGAATAGTATCGGCACAAACCTGATCGAATAGCTTGGTTGATAGTAGCACCAGTGATCTATTCCTGAGCCTGTTAAATGTAAATAGCTAGAATTTCATCATCAGGACCCATCCTATATATAATTGCGAATTAAATAAAGCATAACTGTACAAGTAGAGTCAAAGTGCTTATGATAAATCGCTTATGATATATATATATATATATATATATATATATAGCCATAAAAAATATCTCACTTTATGTGGCTATGTTCATTTAGTTTGTGAGTGGTGATAGGATTTAATTTCAATTAATAACTACTCCCTAAATCACAAATGACAATTTATTTTCCCTTTTCTAGATACATAGTGTTTTTTTGCTATGTATAGAGACATCGCATATATCTAGATGTTGTTTCCTCTTTCTAGATAAATTCGTTTTGGCTTTTACCAAATTAAAATTCAATTTTCTCTGTCTTGTAGCCCCTTCTTTCCAGTCTCCAAGAATTGGTTGTTTCCTCACAAGTATGTTTTGGTGTGGAGATGGGTTGATTTTGCCACCGCTGGTGATTAATTGTAGGCTGACCATTTTGGTGTGTGTTTGGTTTGAGGAATGAATGGGGTGATGCATTATGTTCTCGCTGCTCAAAGTTTTATTTGGTTTGTGAAATGCTGAAATGCGTTGATCCATCATCACCTCATCCCTTACAATCTTTTTAATTAGTAGAAGCATGAGGAATAAGGTCGTCCCACTAAAATATACGAAATGAGTTCATGATGAATCACCTCGCAACGTAGGATGAGGTGATATATATGATTATTGAACCCAAACACACCATAAGCAACCACCGCCGTATATATCTACTATAGGATGGCAAATAACCTTTTGCTTGAGCCTGATCTATCTCTTTGTCGTCGGTTGTTGCATTGGTCATTCTCGATGGATCAAAGTCAGAGAAGTCAAAGTCAGAGAAGACGACGACGGCATCGTCATTGGTTACTTGCAACTGAATATTTCAGTACCAAATCCTTTGATGAACGTACATTTAATTTGCTCAGAATAAACCGCTGTATTGTTACGTTAACGCACTACGCATGTGTTGGCTCAAATTAAAGAGTCAAATTATGTTGAGGTCTCGCAGCAAGCACTACTGTGTAGGCGCGTTTTGGAGGGGCCGAGGAAGAAGGCATGACAATTCCACGTCCCTGCAGTTTCAATTCAATTCATATTCAGCTACAGGATTCAATTCAATTCAATTCATTCCTCAGCACGTACCAATCGAGACCTAGCAAATAGATAGGCCGGTGCAAATAGATTTTCTTTGTGGTTTCTGTGTGAAGCTTGCTGCGACCCATATCTAGATTTCCAGCCCGCAGCCCATCAGTCTATTTCCTGTGGACCAGCCCATTATGGGGCCCAGCCCAGCAATCCATTTCAACCAAGAAGACAAAACCCGACAGACGGTTTGTCCACCACCACCAAACCGAGAAGACATGACTGACAAAGTGTCAAGCACAAGCTGCGAATTTGACTTGGTGATGAAATGAAATCAGATGGATGGAGCTGAGCTGCCTGCCTATCCACCCACCCACCACCACTACACTACGTATGCAAGCAAACCCTTTCCTTCTCCTCTACCTCGCCGGCCGGCCCTCCTTTTTCCGGCGATATATACAAACACGTACGCCCTCCATCTTCTTCTTCGTACTACGCGCATGCAGTAATAGTAGTAGTAGTAATGGCTGCTGCCAAGCTCGTCCGCCCGCCGACCCTCGTCGTGCTCCTCATCACGACGCTGTGGACGTCCTGCGCGCTTCGTCTGCCGGCGGCCATGGCAGCAGCTGACACCGCCGCCGCCGCTGCGCTGCAACCGGAGGCGCTGCCGACGAGCGCACCAGCTACATCAGCAGGCAAGTAATGTCGCCGCTGCAGCTAGCTAGCTACTGCTCACCGGCGACGACTAAAATGTACGTACGTGCTTCCCCTGCAGCTGCAGGTGTGCCACCGTCGGCTGACCCATCCGCAGCGGCGCTGCTGCCATCGTCGTCCTCACCCCCGGCGACACCATCGTCATCAACCCTTTCTCCCGCCGCGTCGAAGAAGATCCCGCTGCCGAACCCCGGCGGCGTCGGCGAGCCGTACCTGCCGGGGGCGCAGGTGGCGTCGGCGCTGCCGGTGCCGACGCCCGAGGAGTTTCCCAGCGCGGACAGCCTCGGGTTCGGCAGGAACGGCGGGCTCGGGTTCGGCGGGCCCGGCGACGAGTGCTGCGGCGGCGGAGGGTACGGGTGGTTCGGCGGGCCCGGCGGGTTCGGGCCGGGCACGTACGGGTACAACGGCCCGCTGTACTGGGGGGCGGCGCCGGCGGGAGCGGCGGTGCTGCCCCTCGTCGTGGCCGCCTGCGTCGTCTCTGCGGCGGCCATGCTCGCTTATTAGGCGTCCTATGTACGTATTACCTGTAATTTTCTTACAGGAAATTAAGTATATACAACTCGCTCGATCTATGTATTTCATGATACACGTTGTACTTTGCTAACCACAATAATATAAAGTGGACACGTACTTTGGTTAAAATTTGATGAGAGATGTGATAAATCCATGCATATATAGTACTAGAGCTTTTCTCGATCAGCTATGATTTTTTATGAAATAAATAGTACATTTTTTGCTCGCTATGGTACTGGGGGATGCATGGCATCTGCACGCGTCGATCGGTGGCGGGTAGACGATCAAAATCTGAACATGTATGGCGACAGAGTGAGAGAGAGAGAGAAATAGGTTTGCCGGATGCATGGCTCCATATATAATCAGGAATGACTGACTCGATCCTAATTCCGAATCAATTAAGCTACTCGGCGTTATATTGGTTTGAGTTATTGGCACCATTCAGTTAGTCACCGGGCCATTCCTTTTCTCTAACGCAAACAGATGAAAACCCGCCCCTCTGTAAAACACCGGACGGCATCCATCCTCCTTTCACTGCTAGAAAACGCTATCAGTACCGGTTTCAATCCAACAATTATTTTACTATTTTACTATTCTTCGTATGAATCTATCTATAAAGCAATCAAAGAAAAGTGACCCAAACCCATGCCCACAAATCCACTGGGTTTAATACTTTACCCGTCAATAAACCCACAGGTAGAAAAAGTGACCCAAACCCATGCTTTAATAGAGTAAAAACCCATCGGGTTTCGGGCGCCCATTGCCATCTTGAACTCCGATGACTCCGACTCCGACGACGACATCAACGAGGTAATCAACACCGATGAGGTTGGCGCATCCTCCCTAATCCCCTACCTCGATGCCGTTCGCCGTAGACCCTCGCCGGTTCTGAAGCCCACACTTCGCTCCACCGTGGTGCAGCCTCCCTGTGGTGAGGGTGGACACCACAAGCGCCCTCAGCAGCGGGGGCGTCGCCCACCCCCACCATCGTCCCAGCTGGCCAAGCGTCGCTCCAAGCGGAGCAACCGCTGGCACGAAACGACGGAGATGATCGTTGGTCTACAGCGACATGGCCACCCCATGGTTGGTCGGATTGCCGCTGGCTATGATCGGGGCCGTGCGGCACAACACCCTCCTTACGTCGACCCTGATGGTTGGCAGCGAGTTGAGATGCGGCGAGCATCGTGGCGCGTGGAACCTCCGCACCGGGAGCAGCCTCCTTGGTTAGAGGCGCCGCGGAGGTGCTTCCCCAAGGTGCTCGATGGACGATGCTTGAATTGCCTCTCCTACAAGCATCGTGTTGCTTCATGTCATCAACCATCGCGATGCATGCGCTGCCATAGCCTTCAACACCACGCTTAGGACTGTAGGCAGCCTTGTCGCTCAAAGCTTCACCAGGGCCAAACTCGACTGGACGACCATGTTGCCCCTCCAGTTGGGTCTGGGTATGGTCATGCTCGCCCTTCGATCTCGAACGAGCGGGCATTGCCCGTGGCTGCTGACAGTGGCCTCGCCCTCACGCCCTCCGCCACCGATGCCTTGGCCATGGTCGCTCTGACCGCGACTATGTCCGCCATCATGGTTGCGCTTAACATCGAGGAGGACAACTTTACCCTTGAGCCTTCCTTCCCCGAGCTGTTCGTGGCCACCTTTTGGTCATCGGAAATCTGTGATCGGGTTTCGATGGCAAGTGCTTCGTTGGTTGCTGCTGCACCCCTGCGCCCCATCTGGAAGCACTAGTTGGGTGCTCGCTGGCGCCATCGGAGATCGTGGTGCCTTCTGTGGAGGCAAGCGCCACGGTTGTGGCACTGGAGGTCGACAATTCAACGGCTCTGGAAGACTTCATTGCTCATGTTACGAAGGACATCCCGGTGCCTCTTGCGGACAAGCCGCCTCGTCGCCGTCAAGTTGACCTTGTTCTCGTAGACGCTTCCCCTCGTCCGCCTTCTCCTGAGTCGTGTGGGCTCAAGCGAAGCCATCGCCAAGCCTTATACCCTCTCTCAGCTATCAAGCCGGTGAAGCGAGGGGAGGTGGTCCTGATGCGCCGGCTCGGTGAGGTTGGTGTACCCCTGCCCTTGACGGCTCTGGCAACTCAAGCAGCGAGGCAATTCTTCGATGAAGGGCATTTAGAGCAACACATGGATGCAATGAGGGACATGTTTCCGATGTTGGACAAGAGCAAGACCTCTCCCTCCTTGGGATGGAGTGTCGAATGAGGGTTCCGTGTCGAGCAACTCGTCTAGGTCGTTTTGGATGTGTGTAGTTTATGTTAGAGCTTTATTTTCGGGTTGTGTTCAGCTGGCTCGTCGGCTTGTGTCCATTTGGAGTCCGTTCTAATTGAGTTGTAACCCGAACTTTGTATCAATTGCTTCTTCGTCTTAATACAATGATACACTACGCGTGTATTCGAGAAAAAAACTCTAGGAGTAAAAGCCAAAGATCACATACCGGTGTGTTTGGATCATGTCCAAACCACGCCACAGGTAGCCACAGCTCACGGCGCCTAAGCGTAGCTGGTGTTTGCTTCATGGATGGAGTTACGGCGTGCCACAGCATGCTTAGGCACCACTAGTTCATTTTTAGTGCCACGGCTCGCCAAAAGTCAGGCGCTGCTTTTCAGCGCCGCACTTGCGGCACGGACGGAAGCTTGGCGTGGCATAGTCAGGTAATCATCCAAATACACCCCAAATCGGACAGACTATTGAATACTTGAATTTCGCAATTACGAAAACAACCATTTGTTTGCCTCACATCTAGCTTTGTCCAGCAACATCTCATCCTTGTATTCAAGGAGGCTGAAATGATCAGTCTCAACATCCGACGAAGCTCCATTGTTTGATGCACGCATGGCGACAGGGTCAGAGAGACGTGTATGTTGTTTGTGTTTTTAATTGCCGTGGACGGAGACACTACATTTTTGCTAGGACAATGATGTATGGGACACGGGGAAGCTCCGTCCTATAATTACTGCTAGTTGCTGGTCCGATTATGTTACACAGAATTTCTCGATACCTCCTATGCCTATGTATATTTCTATCATCAACTTCACTTTCCATGCCAAGAAACTTTTGGATTCTACAATTCATCTCTTCTGGTATGCGCCACACAATAATAATGTACCTAGGCCTTCATCTAAAAGAACAACAATAGCTGTAAAAGATGAATTGTACTTGGGCTACATTTTAATTAATCTGACCACCGTATCACAGGATTATTCTCTTTTCTTCCTCTTCCTGGCTTACCTAGGCCTAGCACAAGATGGATGATGACTCAACTACTGAACAATGCCTATGGTATATATAGGGATGTAGAGCGGTGCTTTAGAGTACTGCACAAGCTCTTTGTGAGGCAACAAGCACTAGATGCACCTACCTACTCCACTTGCTACTGCATGGCGAACCACAATTCAATGAAAGGGGGGCCAGCAGCAAACATCTATTGATAATGTAAAACATTAATTAGTAGGGAGAAGGATCTCATGAGTTCATGGCATATATGTGAACATTTGCCATGTAACTGTAAACCGAAATGAGGGCAGATTGAGATTCTGCACACAGTATAACAATAAAAAACAAACTCAAAAGGGAAGGATCACTAACAATTGGCCATGATTCCTTAGAAGACATACTACACCGGCATTTCTTTTCTATTCATACATTTGTTCTTCTTAAACTCAATGCCAATCAATGCCAATGTCGATTTGGCATGAAAAATCTAAGGTTTATGCCTGATGTCCGTAAAGTCTCGCTATTAGGCACCTTGCCTTGATGTGTGTTTATATGCCTGCCGATTAGTAAAGTAACATGAACATAAGCCAAAATCCAAGACAGGCTTCACTATGGCCAAGCCATCATCTTAACTCCGGCCATACTTGCACTACTCGTTTTAGCACTTACATATAGATGAGGTTACCTGAAATGAAACGTTACCATTATATATAGGAAGGAACATATGTAGGATTTTAGTAAGGAACGAGCAACACTGATGTTCTTGTTTCTTCATGTCCCATTCTGCGTGGTCAGCCGATCAAATTAAACCATGATCAGGTACTCAAGAACCTCCATTGCTTGGTGCACGACAGTGGACAGCCAACTGCTTCAGGGAGTGTGTGATTGTGTTTTAAATCGCTTTGCATGGAAACAGTACTAGGACACACGGAGAAGAAATCCATCTAGCACGGATCTACGCTCCAGCTAGTTCGGAGCCCAACTGTGTTTTACAGAATTTTCTTGATACCTCCTATGCCCATAATTTTCCATGGCTACTAGCACAAGAATGGCAAGACTCAACTACTGAAAGATGCCTCTGTGGTATATATATAGAGAGAGATCCAGAGCAGTGCTTTAGAGTGTTGTGTACAAGCTCCTATTCTACTGCATGGCACACCACCATTCAATGGAAGTGAGCCAGCAAACATCTCCTGAGGTCATCAGTATTAGAGGAACTCACATATATGTAAACATTTATCATGCAAGTGTAAACCGAAATGACGGACAGATGGATATTTTACACAGTAACAGTGAAAACACACAATCACGATGAAACGATTGATTTTACATGCAAGTTGCGGCGATAAAAAGACAAACGAACGCTAACAATTGGCCATGGTCCCTTAGAGGATTAGTTTCTTCCCAACTCTAGTCTTCTAGGACTAAAAGCCAAAAGATCACAGACCAAATCTGACAATTTATTAAATACTTGAATTACTCATTCATATTATTGCTCAACTTCTAAAACAATAACTCTTTGTGCTTCTCACAGCTTTCCTCAGCAACATCTCATGTTTACATAAGGCTTTGCTTGGGTCAGCACTTGATCGATTACAAGTTCATAGCAGTGTTCAATCCATTTTTAGTTTTGATAGTCGACACATTATTAAGACCACTTCTTGCTCAGTAGTTTTGATACAGTTAAGTCTGCACTGCCGAATCCATCCATGACGGCCTTAGCTGAGGGAAATTCTGCTCTGGCGGTGAAACTGGGATAAATGGATTTTAGTAAGATAACAAGCATGGTGGAATAATATATGGTTGAAATAAGCAATGTACATGGGAAGCTAAGGCAGTTTACCTGCTTCAAACAACTACGCATGCCATGCCAATGCACTCAGCTGCACGGGCGCCAAACTGGCTGCCCGTAACAAGAATGCAGTTTTGCACGTCACACCCAACATATTCAGACCCAGCTCGCAAAGCTGCTATTACCTTCTCAGAGCTGTCAATGGTAACTAGGCAGTGAAATTTAGATAATATTCTAGGCAGTGAAACTAGATAATATTCTTCCAGGGAGGTACAGTGTTAGCAATAACCTTTCAGATGCTGTGATGTCAACACTAAGTTTTAGGATCGAGGCAACCTCTTTTGCAATCTTCTGCTTCTGAGCGAAAGCTGTTGCAACACAACATTTGGATTTAACTTCAAATGGTCCTTGAACTGAAAATGAATGAGGCTGCAGTTTTTTCAATTAGCAATATACTCACCAGCCTTTTGGGCTTCCTTGACAAGTTGCTCGTCCAAACTGGATGCGACTCCTTTACCAAGAACAAGTTGTCCATATAAGCTTCCTTCAACTTCATCTTTTCCAACAATCTTTATTTTTGATGTTCTTTCAGGACCCAACTTTTTAACTATAGATCTAGAGCCAATAGGAAAGAAATGAAAAATTTGAGCAATTACAACATTGCCATCAATTAGTTTGAGATAAGTAACAAGAGCTGACAGGAGCTACTTTGTATACAGACTGTACCTGGAAACCTTTTCTCCATTTCTCCCATATGAAGCCAATATGGCCACAGGGACGCCCTCACTAAGTGCATCATCAATGAACCTTTGAATGATTTCATACACAATCAGACACATGGCAACTTAAAGTTCAAGATAGTCATTCATATCCTATGGCAAGACCAAACTACAGAGTACTGAAGAGAGATAAACGGTGTACAGAAAAAAAAACTAAGATCAGATAAGGACAGAAATAATAATTCTTATAAATGCTCGTGCATTGATGAAATCAAAGCATGAAGCATGTATATCAGAACAAAGAAACTTTTGTTTGAGATGTTGTGACTTCTATTCCTCCTTTTAGATAGCTACAAATGCCCCACATACAATCAATTAGGGGGTGTTTGGATCCATGGGCAAATGGCAAATGGCAAATGGCAAATGGCAAATGGCATCCATTTTGCCATTTTTTTGCCATTTGCCTCCAAACACCCCCATGGCAAAAGGGCAAATCAAAAATGAGATGGCAAAAATCTTTTGGCTCAACATTGTGGCAAAATTGGGCAAAAAGGCAAAACTTTTGCCATTTGCCTCCAAACACCCCATGGCAAAAGGAGGGAGAATGGGGTTTAAATGAGTTTTTGCCAAAAGTTTTGCCATTGGATCCAAACACCCCTAATGGCAAAACTTTTGCCATCTTTTCTTAAGGTCAAAAGTTTTGCTATTTTTTGCTCTTGCCATGTGGATCCAAACAGCCCCTTAGTAAAATGGTCCCGTAATTCTTGCAAACTTTTTAATGTCCGAGAACAAAGAGCGACCTTGCATATGTCTATGTAGACTGCATATTACAATTTACATGTAGTTGACTGGTGGCAGCAGCTAAGGTAGGGTATGGACAAACAACATCATAAGGGCCTCAAGTCCCTGTTGCCGTGTTCATACTGGTAGCATGGAAAATCTGAAAGGAATGGAACGCTTACATCTTCCAAAGCAAGAACGCAACAGTTGCTCAAGTAGTCTGGGATATCGGTGAGGGTATCAGGCTATAGGCCTAAGATGGAGCAAAAAGACTTGGTGAGATAGTTTCCCATATCAGGAGTCACTGTTTTAGTCTAGATCACAACTACTTTCTTCTTTTCCAGTTGTTCTTTTCTTAGCAAAAGTCAGTAGTTTGAACCATGTACCAGGCAGAGAGCAACTCAGAACCTCATGCTGTAACAACTTTTATTCTGTTTTCCTTCTTAATGAAGAAGATACGCAGCTCCCCTGCGTATTCTCGGAAAAAAGAAGGCGCTCTATCAATAATAACTATCCTAGATCATTCTATCTAGAGTGTTTTTAACAAAATGAGACAAGAAGGAGATTGAAGTCTTACTTTTCGACTCCAGGCCGTAGTGGTAAGCTATCAGAAGCTGAGAACTCTTCCAAAGCTTTCAACTAGAACAAGAATGATGCTCAAAGAAGTCAATATAAAGGTATTTATAATGAAAATAGGTGAAGGAGAAGAACCACTAGTCCATTTGGTATCAATTGTAAATTCAAGCTCTTGATTTATCACGCTCATTGAAATCAGATTAAGAAATTAGAGATTAGTACCAGTAACTAGTGGATAAAAGCAAGGAAAAAACTAGAACATATAACAGGAATTAAGTAAAGTAGCCCTGCTTTCAGGTTATATCCAAACATTTTCCTTTCCAACAGCAAAACTGCCAGTGAACTATGCTAAATAAGAATCAGTTTCTTGTCCCCCCATTCCTTAGTGGAATCATGCATGGATAATGTGCACACATGAAATTGGGAATCTTGGCAGAATACAATCAGGACTCTGACGATGAGGAAAAATATATATAAAAGAACACGCTACAAGACTACCAGCCATATAACAGCTGAAGCTAACTTGTGTCCAGGACAGATATATCATAAAGTAGCCAAGTAATGCTTAATATGCTTACCTTCTCACGAAGAACACTTTTCATAAATGATCCTTTCTCACTAGTTGGCAAAGATGTAGGCCAGCCAATCTGTGTTAAAAGTAGTTAAATTTCAAAACCGATGCATCAGCTGATGCAACCAATCAGCTCCATACGGCTATATTAAACAACAAGTAGTTTGTCACATGGGACACAGAAATAAATTTTTAATGAAATTTGACTATAGGCTACAGAAATTGAAATAATTGATTAGATGTTCTGTTTTTTCGCCCATTCTCTTTAAGCAAATCTAGATGACTACTTGATCGAGGGTACTAGGGGAAGAAATAGACCATACCCTATCAAAGAATAATGCCAGCATCCTTTCCTCATCACCACGAGCTTTCCTAGAAAACAATGCAACTTTAGGAAAATAGTCGACATAAAGAGAAGAGGAAGCATCCCCATCCAGTCCACTCTAAACTAAGTGATTAGACAAAAGGGAACAAAATAGCAAGGGAACACATTCCAATCCGTAATGCCACTAGTTAACACAGTGTTGAAGGAGAGACAGGACATGTGATGCTCAAGTTTGATGAGGCTAAATAATTCAATACGCACCTGACCAAATCAGCATATATTGGCTCAGTCCAATTTGCACAGTCTAGCCCGAGACTTTGAAATGCTGGTGGAATCAAATGTTAAGATGTATTAAAATCAAGAAAGGCAAGAAATGTGCATACTTATGCAGCTGCTAGACTCCTGCATTGTTTATCTACTGAGTTTGCTATTTTGCATTTCAACCTCGGCATGGCATATATCGAAGAAAAATAAAGTGCTATGGAAGAGTACTAGAACTTGACAAGGACATACATGAAGCATAGAAGTAGATTTATATATCTCGCACCTACATTGAAAGCTTGACGATTGCCGAAACGGTAGACATCTGCTAGAACTCTGGAGGCACAGAAACATGAAATTATCGATCAGAAACAGTGATTCTTCTCAGATCAGCAATGCAAAGGAGAGAAAGAAAAGGTATCACTATTCACTACCCCACAATAGCTCCAGAAAGACTGAACAAGGAACCATGGTGAATTTAGGACCAATAAACAATGAAGAAAGTGCTCGTAAGTAAATAATCAGATACCCACATCACTTAATACTGGCACTTGTCTCCGCAAATTATCCAGTTAAGACTGACGGCACGTTATGTCAACTACTGATTCCAACTACTTCCTATATATGTACAACTGAAATTCAACCACTTTCTACATATGACCGAGACTTTGAAATATTTCTAATCCCGGTGGGCAGATGAGCAATAGCAGAAACAGCTCTAGCTTCAGCAACTACCATGCTCTGGAAGCAGAAAAGGAGGAATTGGAATTCACGAACCCAGCACTAAAAAGGCAGGATTTTTAAGGCCCTCACCCTTCCACCTCCACAAGCAAGCCGAGCTTCGGCGGTGCCGGGCTCTCCGACGAGGAGGAGGAGCACCGGAGCGGCGGCGCCAGGAGCCGGCGGTCGGAACTCGGGGCGACGGCGGCGCGGAGCGGGGGGGATGCAGAGGCGGCCGATGAGGTCGGCATGGAGGCGGCGGCCTTAGCCGTCTCCGGAGAGGCTGGCGCCGGCGGGGACGCCCGGAGCGGGACGCACCGAGCGGCGGCCATGACGGGCAAGGTGGGCGTGTGGAGCGGCGGCGGCGAGCTATCCGGCGGAGGGAGAGGACAGTGATGATTGGTCTTGGTCGGTCCACCACCACCTGGGTGTGTGGGCCCAGGGAACGATGATATTAATGGCAGCTCTAATCACATACATCGCGCCGCGTTTTATGCTCGAGCTTGAGGACGAATCATCCATTGTTGATGTGATGGGTTATCACTTACATTGCTTTCGCAAAAAAAATTATTTATGGGAGGCCAGAAAAGTATTCCAATTTTTTATACAGGAGAAATTTCAATTGTCTAGCTAGACTGCATTATCAAATAAAGAATTGTATACATAGGGTCATTTCTAAATAAGTTGGGCACATGAAGGGACTGAAGTTGCTAGAATATATGCAATCAAACTATTTGATCAAGCCGGTAATTGGATAGCTAGATTGGATACCTGGCGCATAAGAATACGCAAATATCCTGGAAGAGTCGGGATAACATTTTGAGAGACGGTATAGAAATGTATGGTGCATCAAAGATTTGTAGCCCATTTGGCAGGAAGGCAGATGTGCTCTTGGGCTCATTTCAAATGGGCCTTCTTGGTGGGCGTTGCGCCAAATGGCTATTGGCCGTTGCATGCGGTTACTGCTTCCTCCGTAAAAAAAGAATGCAACTCCGGCGTATCGAAGAGTCAAGCAATTTTAACTTTGATCAAATTTATATAAAATAGTATTAATATTTATCATACAAAATTAGTATCATTTAATTAATCATAAAATATATTTTTATACTAAATCTATTTAGAGGCATAAATGTTAGTATTATTTTGTACAAATTTGGTCCAAGTTGAACTTGTTTGACTCCTCGATATATGAGAGTTGCATTCTTTCCGGGACGGAGGCAGTACAAAGCATGACACAAATACTTTCGGTGATATAGATTTACCTATATGCTAGTTTCTTCATTCGACTTCGAAATGTGGTCCCAAATAGATATTATTTAGATATTCGTTGATAATATCATTTCAAAATGCCAAATTCAACCCCTCTTTGACGTCTCAAGAACCAAACTTGGCCAAATCAAACTACCACGTGTACAAGGAGAAAAAAATAGTCATTACAAAGTAAATTAAATAAAATTAAAGTGTAATGGAGTTGAGTGAGTCATCATTCATACATATTGGGACTTCCTAGCATCTAGACGGTTCACTGCTACTGCTTTCACTGCGCACCCACCTAGCTAGGAATTAAGTGGAATCAGAGTGGAATCATGGTCTCAATTATGCAGTGATGTTGGCATGATTATTTCAGCAAAGTGAGTGACTAAAAATCCAGTGATTCAGCATCCCAATGCAAAGTGAAGCATAATAAGGAGTTCAGCGTGGCCTAATTGTCGGCATCGAACTACATATCAGATCGATATTCAGATCGATCTGGTTAGTACTCCAAGCATATACAGCTCCACACTCGTGTTCATACCTTTTTTATATGACGCTAGAACCAACTATTATGCCTGTTTTCTAGTACTACCTCCTGTCCGAAACGTCATCTATTGACGAATAATGAAGGTAGTACGAGAAATGTACGTAAAACCACTGTACGTACAAGCAAACGTGCGTACGTAGGTAAAGTCAGTTAATACTAATACCATATCCGTGCAAGCTAAGCTAGTATGATCCGTATTTACAAGTAGGCTGCACTTCATCCGTCGTCAGACCTCCATGATCCTCCCGAGCTCGTCCCAGGTGCTACTGCTTTCTCGGGAGGTTATCAGCTCGCTCCACCCTGACGTCGTCGATGGCGGCAAAGGAGGAGCTCCTCCCATCAATCCTGACGTTGTTGTTGTTGTCGTCGTCGTCGTGGCCGATGATGACACGCCATGGAAACCGTGCAACAAGAACGGCTGGTGATGATGGTTGTTAGTGGCATAAGCCTGGGTCGCCTCTGACGAATCAAAGCTGCTGCTGCTCGTCACCATGGAAGCCCTGTGCTGATGATGATAGCGGTAGTCATAGTAATACTGCAGCTGCTGATGCTGCTGCTGATGGATTATTCGTTTGCTGCCGTGATCTTGCTTCTGCTGCTGGTACCTCCGGTTGTACGACATGTTCCTCTTGAAGATCCGGCATATCGTCCATATCTCCTGTACGTGATTATTAGAGACATGAACAAAAGAATCAATCAATATGATTGTGTTTCAGTACGTTTATCTTTGATAACTGAACAAAAGTTGTTGATCTGAACTATTAGCACTGACTGCATCTTGGAGCTCGGCGGCCGCCGTCGTCAAGGAGGGGAGGCGGAACTCGTGCATCATCCAGTCGGTCTTGGTGCCCCTGCCGGCGCTGCCGCGGTAGTAGACGAGGGACTTCTTGAGCCCGAGGCACTCGCCGGCGCCGCCGTGTATGGGCTTGTCGATGCCGGTGGCCTTCCAGAAGCCGGAGCCGGAGCCGGTGACGCGGTTGGGCCGGATGCTGTTCCTGTACTTGCGCCCACGCAGGCAGAAGAAGTACCAGTCTTTGTCTCCTGCACCCTGCACCACCCCATGCAGAGCTTCATCTGCATATATATCCACACATATACAGTAAGTTCCAATAGTAACTTCCATCGAGAAATCAAACAAGAATTAACACAGCCATGCATCCATGCGTATATGAACAAATTAATGCATGATGGCACGAATTGAAATTAGTTTATTTACTTGGAAGATCCCAGGGGTCATGCTTGTAGATGTCGATCTCCTTGATGATGTCAATACTGAAGCCCTTCTTCTCCACCTTCCTCGCGAGGTAGAATCCTACAAGTTCCTGGTCCGTCGGATGGAATCGGAACCCCGGAAACACCAAGTCATCCTCTTCGTTTCCGGCGTCCGCTCCGCCGCCGCTCTCCTTGATCCTTTCCAACGGCTTCTTCTCCTCCATGATATGGCTGGCTTTAGATGCCTGTTCTTGCTTCTAGGGCTACATGCCATACATGGTGGCCAAGTGGAGGCTGTGTACGGGCTTGGTTAATCAGTGTATTAATATGTTTGGATTGCCTCTTCTTGATTGAAAGGTCCTAATTGTAAATGAGTGGCCATACGTTGAACTGAAGATATATAGAAAAAAAGATTAAGATGTCAGCAATTTTGCCCAAGTCAAGTCCATGGATTTGAATTTATTTGGCCTTATAGTTAAGTTGAACTTTCTCATTTCATTGCCTGCACAAACTATAGGAACTTTTTAATCTATACTTTACAAACTTTTTACGACTCAATATTTGACTTAGAACGCATCTTAGTGATGTATTTTTTTTATGGCCGAGGACTTTGATCGTTCTGATCTTTTGAGCTAGGAAGAATCTATTTCAGATGATGGTTAGATTTTTTTTTCTGTCTGAGCATATCAACACTATGTACGTTGTGCCAAGTCAAGGCAGAAGTCGTGACCTTTGACTAGGTATGAGTGTGATTGATTTGTTTAAGCTAGCTCTTTTTTGTAGTGGTCAATTATCTGCTCTCCTTTTTATTTACCGCTAACGAGGGTGAGAGTGGTAAATCGTATAGCAACTTGTCTTAGTTTCAGCCACGACTTTATTCACCGAGGCCAACCATAATTTAATTTACTGGATTTTCCTCTTCTGAATGCAGGGCACAGCTATGTGCCATTCCATTATAAGACAAAAAAAGTTGTTTTTTGCTACAAGTCACACTAGAAAGAAGCTCAGCGAAACAGTATCCTCAAATTGGACATTTTTTTAATTCTTAATTTGCAAATCAAACTTTGGACCCGAATGATAACTATCAGATATTTTGGAAAACATGTGTTCCTTTTTTCTTTGTTGATTGATCGGTGAGTTTATCTCTAGGGCCGGTTGCTGTCATAAATTTTAACCGTGGATGTCGCTCCAAACAGGAAAAAAGTTTCAGGAAGAGAAGCTGGGAGTAAAAACTTAAATCATACGGAATACGTGCATAGATAATTTTCCTACTGAGTTAGGGTTTTTTTTAGAAAGAGGAATATTCATTAATATCCCAGCCGCTGCATCAATCAATGCATATAGCTGTTTAATTATTATTACACGTTTATGACTTCAACAAGCCAAGGAACGAGGAAAACAAAATTATGAAGGAACAAGCTATAAATAAAATGTTCTGACTTTGACATCGTAACGAAACACATCAAAACACAATTCTATTTCGAAAATTCCAGCCATGTGCAGCAAAGATCTCCATGGCCACTGTCTCAAGCATTCTACCCCCCATAATCAATGCAGGTCTGTCGTTCTCCTTCTGTAGTAAAGACCATAATCGGGTCCAATGTGTTCCTTTGAATAGTACATGCAAATAAGAAGGCACTAGACCCTTGTCAAATACCACATCATTCGTGGATAATCAGATTGCCCAACACATGGCACTGGCTCCTACCAATATCTGAAGTCTAAGTTTTCTATTTATACCCGCCAACCAGCCATTAAATATGTGTTCTATAGTGGTTGGGGGAGGTAAATTAGTAGAAACTTGAACAACTCTCCAGACAAATGATGCAAGATGACAGTCAAAAAATAAGTGTTGAATAGACTCATTATGGGAGCAAAACGAACAAGATTCATTACCATGCCATGTTTACGAGCCAAATTGTCTTTAGTTAGAACTACCCCTTTAACTAGGTACCACATGAAAACTTTAATTTTTAGAGGAATTTTAAGCTTCCATAGTGTGTCAGGGAGAACTGCTTGTGTAACCGCTAATGCCCTGTACATAGATTTAACTATGAACACCCCATTTTGATGTAATCCCCAAATAAACCGATCTCTCTGATCCGATAGCTGTACATTCATTACCATAGTCACTATCTGATGCCAGGCATGCAAGTTACCTCCGATGAGAGACCGTCTAAAAGCCACGTTCAAGGGTATTGAGGATAAAACGGTCCGTACTGTAGCACTCTTTTTTCGTACAATATTGTATACAGAAGGGAATAAAACTCTCAAAGGTCGAGGTGTAATCCAATTATTCTCCCAAAATCTAGTTTGAGAACCGTCACCTATAGAAAACCTACCCAACCTGAGAAATTCATCTCTGACCTTCATGAGGCCAGTCCAAAACTGTGAATCCCCCGGAATTTGTTGGACCTGTGTCACCGTTCTATCCTTCAAATATTTTTTCCTTAAAATCTCCTGCCACACTCCATCCCCATTAGCCAACTTATATAGCCATTTACTAAGTAGACATCGGTTGTGCGTGTTTAAAATTAGAATCCCCAGGCCCCCTTGAGCCAACCTATATTTCTTTTTATGCTCATCACACTGCCAAAAAAACTAGATCTATAAAAGTCCAGCTTCTTCAGCACATCCTTGGGTACCTCAAAGAAGGATAGCATAAACATAGGAAGACTACTTAATACTGAGTTAATCAAAATTAAACGACCCCCTACCGATAAGAGTTTGCTGCGCCAACAACTCAACCGTTTCTGGATCCTTTCTTCCACATGTCTCCAATCACTATTACACTAGATTGATAGCTGTTATTGTAAGCAAACTCTGCATACGGTAAACTTTTATCCCAGCTTCCTCCATGCTTTAAAGCACAAGCCCTTAACATATCCTCCAAAATTTGATTCGTCCTTTCAGTTTGACCATCAGTCTGTGGATGATATGCCGAACTGAAATTCAATTTCGTATCCATTGACTCATGTAACTTTTTCCAAAAACGTGATGTAAACTGAGTGCCTCGATCTGACACTATCTTTTTAGGAACTCCATGCAAACACACAATCCGGCCTGTCTCTTATACACATCTAGATGTGTATAAGAGACAGGGTATATCCTCCCTCAAAGTCTCATCCATTGTGAAGGAGTTTGGTTCATGAGGCCCAAACAACTGCTTATAATATTCTGTAATATACACTTTCAGATTATCATCACCTACAATTGTTCCTTCATCTTGTTCTAATTGAATAATCTTAGTTTTTCTTTGTCGCCCGTTAGCCACAAGATGGAATTACTTAGTATTTGCATCTCCTTGCAATAACTTCGTTGCCTTCGATCGTTGGAGCCAATAGATCTCCTCTTCTCGAAGCAATTTACTTAGTTGCCCTTTGAGATGGTTCCTAAGTTCGACCTCGTGAGGCAACAACAACCTAGTCTCCGCTTGTATATCTAGGAAATCCACCTTTTTTAATAATTCAGATTTCTTTTTCCTGTCTTGTGAAATTATATTCCTCGCCCATCCCCTTAAATACTGTCTTACTCTTCTAATCTTATTCTGCCATCGATCCAGAGGAGTGTGGCCTCTATTCTCCGATTCCCATACGTTCTTTACTGTCTCATAAAAGCCTTCTTTTGTCAGCCACCCTAGTTCAAACTTAAATAATCTAGCGTTGCCTCGATGAGATGGCTCCCCTGAACTTAACAGTAAAGGAGTATGATCCGAGAGTTCTCGAGTAAGCGCGCAAACCGATGTCAAAGGGAATTTTAGTTCCCACTCCGTGGAGACTAAGACTCTCCACATAAATTGCCAACGTGGGTATCTCCGCATAATTTGCCCAAGTGTACTTTCGACCCAATATTTCTATTTCTCTCAAATTGAGTGTTTCAATAATAGAATTAAAGAGCATCGGCCATTTACTATTATACCTGGCATTGTTTTTCTCCGATGGGTTTCTAATAATATTAAAGTCCCCTCCTACCATGACCAGTAAGCCATCGCAACTAGTACAAGCCCGTACTAGTTCTGATAGAAAGGACTCCTTTCGATCCTCTTGTGCAGCCCCGTATACTGACATGAGAACCCAACGGAATCCATCTATCCTATTAGTTAAGAAAAAATGAATACGGTGGTCCCCCTCCTCTATCCTATCAATGGCAAAGGTTGATTGCTTAACACCTAACAAAAGACCTCCTGACATCCCCCGCGGTGAACGCCAGTGCCATAAAAAATCTCCACCTGATACAAAATTGTCTAAGCAAGTCGTAGAAAACAAGTTCCTATTTGTTTCCATGAGAGCTATAAAATACAGTTGATTCTCAATCGTGACATCATGTAAAAATGAGTGCTTGGCCAAGTCTCGTAGACCTTTGCAATTGCAAAATATGCCCTTCATTGGAAAACTATTTTCTTTTTTACAGCCCCTGTCCTAATTTTAATTCCTCTCTTCTTTACTCTATCTCTTGCTAACCTGACTGGGACATCAATTAAGGTTCCATCTAGATCAGCCTCGTCACCGTCCATAACCTCTTCTGTTAGACCGCCACACAATCGGTCTAAAGTTGAGGTGTCTGGTACGATGTCTTCCTCATCCTCAGAGTATACTTCCTCTTCCATGTTTACTGTTAATGGATTCTTAGTTCTCAATTCTTCTATATGTTTAAGTAAACAAACAGCAGAGTCTCTAGATTTGCCATTATCTCCTACTCCAATGCCTATGTTCCTTAACTTCCTCTCAATGCAATCATTAGGAAAAGTACAGAATGAATTATCATGACTTGTACCTGAGGTTTCTTCAAGATTCTTGATGGCGAATCTAATCCCAGCCTTCTCGATGGAATCCATATCGGCATCTCCCGCCGTTCTGATGCTACGGCGGAGTGGCGTGAGATGACCATCGCTGCTCGAAGATAGTGCTGCCATAACTGTTCTGCTACCGAGGCTTCCCTTTGCTATACCATCTGCTGCCACACCTGAGGCTAACATGGAGTCGAGGAGACCTCCCAGATCAGGCGTACCACCTCCCGTTGCTGAACCAATCTTACCTTCTTGTTGATTATTATTCTGTTTTTTTCCCTGTGAATTCTTGCCGCTAGCAGGTTGCATGCTTCCTGTACCTTGCTTGTTTGCAGATGTCTGCTGTGATCCTTTTCTTTTGACTAGTGGTGTCCTTTCCTGATTAACACTTGCCACCCCTTGTCTTGATTCTGTTAAACCCTGCTGATTGCCTACCTGCACCACCATATTAGGTATATGTGCAGAAACAAGTGTTGATGCTTGCACCACATTAAGTTTCTCTCCCTCTGTGTAGTTCACTAGCCACCGCATCTATACACCACATGCATCTCCCAGGAGATCATCTTGGTCCCAATCAACTTGCACATCGTCCTGACCATCTGAGTTGGAAATGGATTTCAACTTTTTATCAGGTAGATTTGCTCCACTCATTTTCTTACCATCTGCTTCTTCCGGCTCCTTGTGTCTGTCCTCCATTATTGTATCCTCCTTTGCAGCAAAGCCTCCATCTTCCTGATTCCCAATAGTTGTGGAGTTCTTACTCCTTAGGCCTATATTTGGCTGAAAAGCTTCTATCTCAAATAGCAACTGGAAGTATCTATTACCAATAATAACATCTAGGCGAGTAGGGATTGCCTCTGGTTCCAGTACTGCCACCACAATCCTCCCAAATTTATTTGCATTGGTAGTGATCATATCCACCTCTTGTGTGACGCCAAATAAAGTTCCTAGTGCCCAAAGCACCACGTACTCTCTGAGAATTGATGGTAAGTTTAAGACTCGCATCCAAACCACAGGTAAAGCATGACCAAAATATTCCTCTTCCTCTGAGTATTCTTCAAATTTCAGCGTAGCTCCACCTTCCAGTCCTATATTGAAACGAGTCGCCCGTATCAGATCCGTCCTTGTTGGGAAAAGCACCTTAAATGTATTATCTTCCTTCCTCTGAATTTCCCATTCAAAACGGTCTTTAATCGACAGCCGCAATGCCTCTGCCAATGCTGCCTCAGTCATGCTCTCTCCCATCACTGTCACCTTTCCAAATCTCGTGTCTTTCTTGACTGGTTGGATTGGTGAGTGGGGGATATGAAACGCAGCAAGGGCATCCACTGCATTCCCAACCAGCTGCACCACCGGCTTTGGCTGTTTTGGAACTGGACAACGGCTCAAAGCGTGTTCACCATTCCGACAAATGTCATTTTCTCCGATGGGTTTCTAATAATATTAAAGTCCCCTCCTACCATGACCGGTAAGCCATCGCAACTAGTACAAGCCCGTACTAGTTCTGATAGAAAGGACTCCTTTCGATCCTCTTGTCAAGCCCCGTATACTGACATGAGAACCCCCCATCCATCGACGATGAACCATGCAGCATTGTCTGACCGGCTTGAGTTTTGTCTGCCTCCAGAGGTGTCTGCTCTCTTACTTGCCCAATCTTCGAATTGTCCATACTCTTGTGACTCTGGTGATTCTCTGGAGCCTGCGACATTAGTGGTGGCGCCATGTGCTGCTGCTGAATATTTTTAGGCTGGTATTTGGTTACCGTTCCTAGCCCTGTCCGCTGCTGAAATGTGTTCCGGTGATAGCCCTGATATCTCCCCCTACTGACGTGGTACCCGCCGTAGCCTCTAGTAGCATGTCTCTGCTCCCTGTCATCGCTCCACCCCGGTTCGTAATGAGGTGGATAGTGCCCGAGATTTGGATTGAAACCATGATCCTGAGGCTCTGACCCATAGCCATGATGATTGCGGTTGTAGTTGTAACCACCACCCCCATATCCATGGCGATCACCCTGCCCATTGAATCCTTGCCGATCACCATTGCCCCTTACACCTCCTGCCCTACCCCCTCCACGGCTAGTTCCGAAGCCACGACCTTGTCCACCAACTCCTTGCCCTGGCGCAAGTCCAGCACCCCCAACAGGACCCCTGCTTCCCATTCTGGGCGCTGACCGTGCGACGTCGCAGAAGGATGGAATGCCCGAGGAAGGATTGGCGGCTAGGGTTTGGCGATTCGTCGCTTCAATGTTGCAGCGACCAGAGAGAAAACGCTCTGCTAATTGTCCTTGTTTTTTCCTTCGTGAGCCAGCACCAGATAGAGCCCGTACTGCCGGCCCAGTAGCGCATCCCATGCAGTCGCCGATACGTTGATTTCGCTCCTGTTTCGGATCCCCCGTTGCTGTTGAATTCGAAATCAAACTGTGCGTCTCCTCCATCTCCGGTGACTCCATTGCTCTGATTCTTGCCGGCGTCTCATGCAATAGCTCCCAAAGGTTCTGCTGCCTTGATGTCCTGCATTTTCTTCTATCCTGTACTTTGCAATCACCGAGTGTCATTGCTGGTGACACTCTCGGTGCTGGCAGTCGCCCCGACCATGGTCTGCTCGCTTCCGGCTCCGCAACTAGTGATCGGATGATGTTCCTCACTAGTTTCGCCGGATGATCATTTGTTGCCGGAGAAACCGACGCGTTTACTTTTCTCAGAACTGATGAATCACCAAGAGCATCATCAGCCTCCAGCAAATCTTCCTTTGTAAATCCATGGACCGCCGCGTGTCTCACTATATCAATCGTCAATGGCGATGAGCAATCTGAGTCTGCGTTCTCAGCTTCTTCATCATCTGCGAGTGACCAGAACTTGGACCGCGAACCCACGGGCCGGAGGTCTGCTGAAGGATCAGGCTGAGACCTTACTCCCCAGTCACCAACGGTTTGCCATCCGTTGTCTTCCTCCGGCTCCTTACTTTCTCTAGATTCCAGGTTACATGGATCGATTACCTTGTGATATCGTTGGCCTGATCGCTGCCGTACGTCGCTCGCCTGCGCAAAAAAAGACCGACGAGAATGGTGACACTTACTTTAAGCAGCACGCCGGCGAGGTTGAACTGGTTCCCATGCCAGGGTACCCCAATCACCACCGGATTGTGATTGACTCGCCGGATCTCCATCCACCTCGCCCTTTGCCGCGTCGTCTCCCTCTCTCTCACTCATTGGTCTGCCAGCTTACCTACTGAGTTAGGGTTGATCGCTAAATTTGTTGACAGATAAATTTTAATGCTTTTAGGTCAGGTACTCAGGTGGAAAGGTATGTGTGGATTCATCTCAAATTAGAACCCAACTTACATTCGGAATGACAAAATTTGGAGAAGCTTCAGATTAAGTAAGAAAATCACTCCACCTTTACTAGTTGTGAGGTTAGAACTGAAGAATCTCAGAGCATTCATACGACACAAACTGTGGCCATAAAATTTAGTCACTGCGAGTAAAGCGACATCCATGAGAGCAGATGCATGTCACCTCAACATGCTTCCAAACAAAAAGAAACGGATGCTGAACATTTCCAGGATTGGAAAAGTGTGATGGCTGAGCCCATCAGTTTCAGCCTGGATGAAAATTCAGTCAACAACTGTGGATTTGTATGAGGAGGAAAAACAATTTTTTAACCTGGCACTTGGCACTCGTAGTCATCCAGGAAATTTTTGCATACAGAAAATTCTGAGTCCCTTTTTTGTTTGCGAATTGTTAAGAAAACATTTAGGGCCCACAAATTGAACTCTCTAGACTGAATTGTTGCTTGTATGCATAGGATTGCATGACTCTCTTCCAAGAGTCCAATGGGTACATCATCTGTTTTATGGCGTAGCACTGTCCTGGTTGTCAAGATAATTCAGTTAAAAAGATCAGGCCTAATTTTTGCAAAAAATTATGAATTTCCGAAAAAAAATCCTTAAAAAATTATTATGTGCTCCCACAAGTTCTAACATTCCTCTATTTCTGTTACTCAGTTGCATCAATCAACGTTTTTTCTTTCTTTTGTGGTGTTTCTATTGTCATCCTGGATTCTACTAAATTTTTATCTTTCTTAATGCGAAGCCAAGTGGTTTCCACTTATTTTTGGGTATGTACAAATCTTGCAGTGCACATGATTTGTTTTTCATGTTGCTTACATATTATGCTCTTTGGAATATCCCTACCAAACAATAATTTGGACCATTTGAGTTGATCCAAACTGGATCTATATAGAGAGTTTCTTTATAGTTGGCATTTGTCATGATCCTAATTATAATTAGGCTATGGCAACTGTTTCATTCACAAGGTATGTTCCAATTAGTTGATTCTCTTTGACTTCCTTAGTTCCTTTGTTTTGTTATTTTTCTGTAGCACTGTCTAAATTACACCGCAAGTTATAGAGTGCGCATGTATCTAAGTACATGAATTGTAAGTTGATGGCAGATAGTGAAAAATCATTTTTCATGTCCGAAAGCTGAGTGCAAAAGTTATAATGGCCGCCAGAGTCCATTTTCAGCTAAGAGTGACGACTTTAAAATCCAATTCAATGGCTAAGTTTGGTCCCTACCTCTTCTTTTTTATGAAGTAGTTGAAGTGCTCAACTACCAAATTTGTTCCAACTTTGACGCCTTTTTGGATCAAACTATTCAAATAATGCCACATAATAGTAATAGTAATAATCCAAAAAGGACCGAGAGTTTTCTGTTGCACATGGATTCCAACTCTGAAGATTGTAGAGATTAGCAACTCCTACCTTTCTGAAGCTCTGATGCATGGCATGAAGTTGTCTACAAAGGAATAAGGCAAGATTACCAGACCAAAACTAATCACGTACCTTTCTGAAGCTCTGATGTCACCGCATGGTGCAGTAGATTCATCCTAATAATTTACTATTTAATTAAGGAAAGCAGGAGTGTTTAACCTCATATGTCATTAACCCTGATAAGAACACGTACTCATGCTAACCAAAGTGATCGGTCTCGTCGTCTTCAATTCTTTCTCTGCTTCGCCTCCAAAGTCAGCATATTCTGCTGCATGCTCGAGCAGAGGGAATCCAGAGCTAAGTAGATCGACTAAATTAGATGTCCAACCTTGCCGAAGCGACTGAACATTCAGACACAAGCGAAAGGTCGTTTCTAAGAATTCTACATGTCTTCATGTTGGCTGTGCAGTACAGGGACTAGAAATTAAACTGTGAGCACAGCAGATCATCAGAGAAAGACCAGGGGATCGGTGTGGTCTGTTGGTGACACAGCCGCATAGGACCACATGAATTCTGAGGAAAATGGCATGCAATTGTTCGGTAGCACCTAAGCATGGTATAATTTCATCTGTTTTGTTACTGAACTTATCAGTTTTGGCGGTGTACTGGTGATGGCGTTCATAGTGCGTTGAGACTTGAAACAGAGCACCAGTGATCACGATACATGCTTGAGTAACAAAGCCACAATAAGCTGGAGCAACTTGTAAGAGTCAAAAAGTCCCTGGTATACCATAATAGCCTTGAATATTCATCTTAGAGCTAAAGCTAATTTTGTCATAAACAGGGGTTTCAGTATGGTTGAAGGCTGAAGATCAGTGGAGTCAGTCGTTCATGTGTAAAAACAAACGGGTGTTTTTTACGGTGCGTCGGTGCCTTATACTATTACCCACCAGGGTTCAAGCCCTGGTGGTGGTGAATGTCGTGTGCCCACCTCCTGGTCTAACAGCGCAGATGAGTCCATCAGCCGCCAATGAACTGAGCCCGTGAGGTTACTGCCTGCCTGTTCCAGGGTTCAGTGGGCCCTATCTTAAGACGAAGTCAAGGGGACGTCTCTCTCC
The DNA here is from genome assembly GCA_900205405.1 of Echinochloa crus-galli. Lineage (NCBI taxonomy): Eukaryota > Viridiplantae > Streptophyta > Magnoliopsida > Poales > Poaceae > Echinochloa > Echinochloa crus-galli. The sequence goes on along the minus strand of OAMR01000787.1, from coordinate 51,842 downwards.
TTGTTTGAGTATTTTTAGGTGTAAGAAGATGTTTCAGTCTAAGAGAAATGTCTCATTATCTCCTAGATTAGATAAAAATTTCTTCCCTAGAATACTAATAATACAACTTAATTTTGGACTAGTCTAAGAGCAGACACAACATGCATCTCAGCCATCATTGATAGACTAGGTTGGCCTGTTTCTTTCTTTGGATCTCAGTGGATTGACAGGTCCTGTGCAATCTTCCCAACAGTTGACTAACTTGGGAAGCATTGTTGAGTGTAGAATGAGGAATCTGGCTGTTCATACAATCATACCAAATGAGCGATGAAAAATTCCACTGCGATTCAGAAATGATCACTCAAGTCAACTGAGAGTCGTCATCTTGTGGTTTTGTCCACAACTCAAAGGAGCGGTGTCCTTTAATTCTGCCATTGGTTACTGCAATGTCAATGTCATCACAAACTAGTATATTCACAGCTCTCTAATGAAGAGAAAATATATGTGCATTAGGTGTGTGTCTCAACTGATCGAGGATGCGTAGCAGCAGTACTGTGCTTATGTGTGTTCTTTTCTAGTTTCCTTGGCATATCGTCATTCTGATCCAGTGTAGTGGCAGTGATGCTAATGAAGAATATGCATCTTCCTTGCTCCCTCAAAATTCATCGAAATGCATGCTAACCAGTAGGGAGAATATATTCCAACGCACCCGAATTTCATCAAGTGCATGCTAGTGTATTAGGTCAAGGAGGTATCAATGTATGATGACTTGGAATCTGCCAATGGGGCCTAGCTGGACAAGTGTCACAGGAGATCGAGTTCCTCATCAGTGATCATTTAGATTGGAAAGTGCCTGATGATCGAATTGTATGTCAAGTTTTGGATTACCTCCACGTGCCAAAATATTACACATACGGAGTATTGTTTATCAAGTTCTCACAAGACAATGACCTACTATTAGAATTTAATCTCCCACTGCATCTAGAAGCATATGTAGAACGTGCATACAGAACCTTCTTGCCACAGCTGGGGGTGACACAACCACAATTTTTTTTTCAAGAACACGCAGGAGAGCTGCGCATCTTTATATTAAGAATAGAAATTTGAATGTTTACAACACGGGCCGTTAGGACGCCACAATTGGCACGGTTACATAGGTGAGATTATACGGCTAAAGATACAAACCGAGTTTGGGAGGGTAAGAAGGAAAAGCTACGAGCCTATTCCAAGCCTTGTCCCTACTGTTGCCGGCGCCGGCCAGCCCAGCGCAGCCACACAACCACAATTTGGTGGCCATGTTTTCTCTAATTTCTGAAAAGAAGAAGTGAAGTATTGTTGATTCTCCATATTCAAAACATGTCATTTTCAAGAAACTATGGAAGTGTCCAAATATAGTGAAACATATATCCTAAGAATCTGAATATATGAAGCAGCTTAAGTGAAGAAATTAAGCATTACCGCATCAGGTGCAACAGGGTGTTGCACTGTTGCTTTGATGGATATTACTCCTTCCTTGGTCTACGGTAGCCTCCACTGTGAACTGTCATCATTTTCGTTCAAGCAGAGCTGCTGCCTGTATTATCTTGCGACCATTCTTTTCTCGATGCCACCCATTTCCATTATTCCCACGCACTCCGACAAGAAATTTTGGAGTCGCATTTGTTGCTTGTTGTGTTTTTCCTTAATTGATTCTGAATCAGTTTTCAGTAGATAGGAAAATGAGAAGGAAACCCCACAAAAGGCTAGCTAAGACTTACTAATAATGACTAATACAATGGAGCGTCAAGCTGTCTGTATGTGGGGTAGTCAACAATGATATTTCTCAATTATTTATAGGCATGCAGTGACTTCATCAAGACGTGCTAGTCTAGATACTAACTGCTAGTAAGTACTGTGTACTTCCGTCCAAAAAAAAATACTGCACTTATTTTGAGAGAGCGTATTGTAGTAGTAAAGAAGGCGTAGCTGATTAATTTGTCGACTCATATAGAGCGACTCCATGATGAACTTAGCAATGTGTATCCATAGGAGTATATTGCAACAATTCTTTTTCTAAGTGCCACCCATTTCCACGCCCATGGATGCCGACAAGAATTTCGAGTTAAATTTGTGTGGGCGATCAATTTATATGTCATCAATCGCGTACAACAGGGTGGTTATATGATGAATTTTGTTCCATCTCCTTGCTCGCCTACACTCAGCTCATCTCTTGTGGCTGCGTCGTGCTTTCGGACGGTACGGTGGCAACATGTATGGTATGGTAGCCTCCACTCTCAACTCTATCATCATCTTCCAGCGCGCGCTGCCTCACAGTTCTCAAAGATGCTGACTTCAGCAGTGTGGATTGGATCTAAGTCAGGAGTACCAACACGTGATCATTCTTTTCTTGGTGCATCCCATTTCCAGTCCATTGCATGCCAGCAAGAACTTTGGAGCTGCATTTGTTGATTGTTGTGTGTTCTCTTCCCTGATTATTGTTTCTGAACCAGTTTTTAGTAGACGGGGAAATGAGAAGAGAGGAAACTGCTAGTAAAAGGCCAATTAAAGACACACATCGAGTGGGCGCATAAATGAGTAGTGGGGAGGCGGGTGGTCAATAGGATTTCTTGGAATATTTATAGCCACTGGCAAATATGCCCGTGCGTCACGCGTGTGCAATTGGTGGGTACGTGGGGCGGGTAAAGAAATTATATGATGAGAAAAATAATACCAAAACGATAAAAACTCTCTAGAAACATTTTTTTTCTTGTTTGCAAAAACTTTACACGTATTTTCCTTCAATAGACCTGACATGTGGGTCCTTTGTGAGGGGTGGGTAGGATATTTTAGTGAGAATTATTTTCAAAACAACTTGATGCTTATAGTATAAATAGATATGTGATTTCATTAAGACGTAGATATTAACATCTTTTGGACCATCTTTAGTAGACACTAAACAAATGGAATGGCCTAGCTTGGTGGTGGAGGTTCTTCATGTCAACCTGTATGAGGGTACGAATGTGTTTCTTTGGTCACTAAATAAAAATAGTTCCTTCTCAGTTTGTTCAATGTATAAATATCTTGTTAGTAGCCATGTGGTCACACAGAAAATTTGGAGAATGAAAATACCATTAAAGATTAAAGTCTTTATGTGGAAACAAGCATTGCAATTTTTAGTCAAGAGAATTCTCTGAAGAAAGGAGTTCTACTAACCAAGGATAATCTAGTTAGGAGAAATTAGAATGGAAACAAGCATTGCAATTTTTGCAGTTCGATTGAGTCTATTAATCATCTTTTCCTTGATTGTCTATATGCCAAATTCCTTTAGCGAGTTACACAAATAGTATTTGGGATTCCACCACCAACAAGCTTTGGCAATCTTTTTAATGGTTGGGCAAATTTGGGTGGACAGAAATCAGATCTAAACTTACTAACAGGGGCCGGGCGTTGTGTTGTACAATTTGGAATACTCAAAATGAAGTGATTTTTAATAAATGTTAACCTAAAACATTTTTGTAGGTTCTTTTCAGGGGAACATATTGACTCCAGTTATGGGCTAAGTTACAACGAAGTGAAAGTGCTCAAGACGCCCTCGCTTCAGCTTGCCGATTCCTAGAGACAGCTGCTCTACACGTTTCTTCTCTTCGCATGGATAGTCCTCTGGCTTAAGAATTGTTTTTTGAGTTTTTAGGTTGCTATGTTTCTTTGTGGTTATTGGTGTAGCAAATGCTATGCTTATAGTCATAGTTATGAAGGGAGTAAATTTTGTTGAAATTTTCAAATTGAGACATGATAGTCATAGTCCGTGTTTCAAATAGGATGGTAGCTTTTATTTATTTTAAAATCCAAGCAGGCACATCAAATTGAGACATGATTCACCATAAAATCCTCACAATTTTGCTCAGACATATAGACATATTATCATATTCATGTTCTTTGAATCCTGGCCAGTACATTCTATTGTCCATGCCACTCCAATCTTGTAAACTTACACTTGCATGGAAATAATTGGATTAGTGTTTTGACAGTACATTATTTGCATGACTGAATTATTCATTGTAGGGGTTAATTTATGGAAGGCAAAATGAATAGAAAATAAAGCCGAAAGACTGAATTTACTCGAAAAAAACAAACTAGTTAGAAAAATTACAGGGCTAATAATGTATATATGAAATGCTACAAAAATATATAGATATGAGTATATGACCAGGAGTACAGAAGGAAAAATTAAGGGTACATGCAGTGATGCAGAATAGTATCTCTACTCCTGATAAGACCGTGCTGGGGAAGCGCGACCGCACTCCATCTTCCGTCTGCCGTCTGTCTGCCCGCTTGCGATCTTTTTTGCGCCGATGTGTGGGCCCATATCGCCGCAGATCCATCCGCCGGGCTCCTCCAATCCCGTCGCTCCGCTCCACCCATCCCGTCCCTCCCTCC
>OAMR01000787.1:30668-45969 GCA_900205405.1 Echinochloa crus-galli | reverse complement strand
AACCCCCGCCTCCCCTCCCACCACCGCCCCTCCGCCTCCTGCCACACCTCCGCCACCGGTGAGCCTCCTCTTCACCCGCCTCGGCCGCCTCCTCCGGCTGCTCCTCCTCATGCAGTTCTCCCTCGCCCCACCGGCCTTCTTCCACCTCCGTCTCCGCCGCTTCCACTGCGTGCGTCCCCCGAATCCCCTCATTTCTCGACCCGGATCCCTTTCACGCTCGGAGATTCCATTAATTTGATTTAGTGCGTTCGTCTGCTAAACCTTTTTTTGTGTCGTTGCTGGCCTCCGGATGCGCGAGAGGAAGTGTGGGTGGATCACGAGCCCGCCCATGGTGTGCGCGCACGGCGGCGACTCCACCAACGCGTTCCCCAACTTGGTGGGTTCCCAGGGGAGACGGATTCGCTCCCAGTGAATTCGAATTTGTTTTTCTAACAAGGAGAATTTCCCCCATTTCATTGAGCTGCGGTATGTACATGTGTTGATGAGACTTGGTTTTCGGGGGATCTCGTGGTTCAGATGGAAGCATTTTGTATGGCCCTGGATGCGCGGATCAATTGCGTGGAGGTGGACATATCGAGGTCCTCCGACGGCATGCTCTTTGCACTGCATGACAGGTAATTGTATTGTGGCTTTGCTGGGGTGGTATAATCGATCATAAATGTATCTATGCATCTATCACAAACAATGGGAATCAAAGTTTTATGAATTCAAAACCATGCAAAAGTAGTTTGTGGTGAGTTCTTAATTTATTTTTATTCATCGAATTCTTGTTTCAACATTTAGTTTTGTATCTGAATGGCGTATGGATGGTTTGTTTCATGAATTATGCATGCATTAGATTTTGTGGGCTAGGAAGCATACGATTATGGTCTTATTTAGTGTTCATAGTACTTACTACCTATAACCTTGAGCACATGGCTATGATATGGTTGGTGATCACTCTTCTGCTACTGTTAATTGCAGAATGCATGGAAATATGATAAATATTATCTTGAGTTAAATTTTTGGATGTTCAGTACGATGAATGCATTCGTTAGCATAATAGCATGATTAGTTTTCTTTAACAACATGCTTGGACTTAATTCACAATTGTCACAGGCAGAGATCTTCAAAAAATGTCTGCTAATTCGACAGCCAAAATTGGCCACTGAAGCACAGATGAGGTGAGTCATTCTTTTAGTTTTAATCTCACATTATAACATCCTAAAATTCATGTGCTCGTGTGGTGCTCATTGTTTTAGTTTTGCCTGAAACAAATTACATCATTTTTTTGTTTCAGTTATAGCTTGCTGAGACATTTCATGATCATTGACTGATTTTGGAGCTGAGTTACTAACGAGTTATATTTTAGTTGTTTTGTAGATAAAAGCACTATGTACAAGGTTTCAGCTATTGAAAAGAGTCCAAAACAAGGATGTTCTTAAAGCAGAAGATGCTCTGGCAGTAAGCATTGATCCAACCAATTTAAGTTGTAGGAAATTTGGTACTTTTTGATTGGTAGTATTTGTAATCACTTAAGCTTTAGGCTAATTGTGTGAAACAGTGAAAGCTTAACCATAAATAAACCACACGAGCAAATGTTGCCTTTATCACTTTATTTTCTTATGTTTCCCAGACTGTGACTGATATGATTTTTCCATCGACTGACTTGTATCCCTGAGGCTCCACTCCATTTCTCGAGAGAGTATATTCTGGTCTAATTATCAAGCTTGTGCATGTTCTGATGGTCTTAGTCAGTGTATTAGTGTATATAACAATGGACTCTGACGTGGATACCTCTCTGTTATGATGCAGGATGCAATTGAGGAATGCTGAAACCTCTGTGGTGGACATGGTTGCTTGAAGAGCAATGGGCTTCCGGAATTGTTTGTCGTTTGTGTTCCTGGTTGCACCTATGAAGGAGACAATGTTGTTTTGCTTTTGCAGGTTTGTGTGGTATTAGCTTAGTTGTGATGATACTAATCAATGAACATGCTTTTAGCTGCTGTTATTGTTTGAGTATGTGTGGCCGCATAATTTATTTCCCTCCCTTTGAATCTTGTTTTCTTTATTTACTCTGATTGGTTCGATGGTATGCATGGCAATTGCCTTTGTTGGTGCCTGTAGGTTGCACGGATTCTAATGAAGACTGTTTCTCAATTGGCTTATGGGAAGCAACCTGTAAGTACAATGGCTTACATGAGCAAAGCACAATATTTGATGCAGTGCAAATGTGGTGTCAATACAGTAAATATTCAGGCTGGCTGCTGGCTCAGTGTATCATCTCACTGTCAAGTATATTTGATGTTTGTTACAGTCCTCTTGAGGAGGCTATTATCCTGTATTTATGATGGTAATAATCCATGTTTGATGACTCTCAACAGCTGAAGATTGGCTTAACCCTGTTGCCATACAAGGGGCATTTGAAGCTAGGGCTTTGAGGATAGTGGTAAACTGCGGCCAGAATGTAAGCCAAGCAACAAGCCAAGCGGAAGGTTAGCATTTACAATATAGCACAATTTTTTTTACCAAATTGTAGTTGCTAAAGTGTCTTTGGAAATCAAGTATGGTGATCGTATTATGACTTGCAGGTTTCTATGAGAGGTCTCCAGATTTGCTTGAGGCTGCAGTAGCTCACATCCAGTGGATTATTGTAACCAAGTAAGTATTAATTGTTGAACCATCTTAGTGAAGCCATGATTCATTGTATGAAAAGAAGAAGTGATGATTCATAGTTACTGTTTTGTGTTAGGTTCATCGCGAAGGTACGTGCAGCAGGACAATTCATAGTTACCGAGTGAAGGAACAGCTCCAGAACCTTTGCAATGTTTAGGCGTTGTATATTCTTCACAAGCACCTGGGAGACTTCCTGGCGACTAGGTGCATCACGCCCAACCAAGGAGCTCTCTGGCAAACGAGCAGCCGGGGAAGTTGTACGCGCAGTTAAGCGATTCCTCTGCTGGTTCTGTATACTGATGATGTGAAGTGAATGAATTGGAGATGCAATGCAACCACAACCACATGTGTGCGTCCGAATGCTGTTGTCCTGGTGGATGCTTTCAACTACACCGACCATTACCTGGGGTCTGTGCTGGGGCGGTACGACATGAACGTGTACAAGGCACTGTATGAGGAGGCATGGAAGGACCCTCTCAACGAGATGGTGGTGCCGGAGGTATACCACGACTACCTCTGCCCCTTGCTCAAGCAGCAGCAGCTCATGCTCTCCGCTAGGCTCTGCCCCTTGCTCAAGCAGCAGCAGCTCATGCTCTCCGCTAGACTCTGATGACTATCTCTCTATCATCTCGAATTCTCAGTGAACAAAAGGAGATGCATATGTAATTCATTTGCCTTGTGTTTAGTTAGACACGCAAGTCATATCATATGTTCAACTAATAAAGAGGGAGAGATTATATCTCTGCTGTTCAAGTGCAGCGTAATTGAGTGGAGTACTAGATTTTTATATCTGTAGAAAGAATTGTTCTTACCACGGAAAGAAGTGATTGAATTGGCACAACCTTGGAATCCTCTCTTATATACAATTAGTCGATCAATTGGCTATTTATATACCTCTCCCTTCCTAAATATATGACATTTAGAACAAGTAAATTATTGATTTTTTAACTAAATAGCTTATCTTAAATGATATATATTTTAGAACGGGTAGTAGTTATGTAAATATGTGAGCTATTGTGGGTTTCGGAACTCCCGGTTTTGTTATAATAATGATCCAGACTTTTTCGAAAGGAGTTAGAAGCACCGCTAATTCGTTCAAGTAGGAAGAAAAATATCTAAATTATAAAAGATGATATATTTCGTTCAAGTAGAAGAAGACTATCTAAATTATAAAAGATGGATATATTATATAAATTTAAGATAAAGGAGGTAGAACAGGAAGCTCTGATGGTTCACCTGTAATACTAAAATGAGGAACTAATCTTTATGCATTTTGGCTCGATTTGCGCCCGTCTAAGGGCCTGTTTGGTTAAGCTTCACCTGATTTTGATTCTCTATGGGAGCTGATTCTCTAAGAGAAATATTCTCTTTAATTCTCTATCATAAACTCTCGAAATAAGAATGGAAAATCACTTCACGGAATCAGAAAAAGCTACTTTTGGTCAGCTCCCAGCCCTTTAGTTCATTTCAGAGAATCACTCACAAAATCAGCAGAGAATCACTTCTCTCTGGAAAACTGTTTGTTAGAGCTCCTCCTGGATTCACCATAGAATCAGCTCTGTGAGCTCTGCCAAACATTGTGTGAGCAGTTTTCGTACACGAGAGAAAGACACCAGGTCGGACACGTACTATTTTTCACTTCACCTTGAGTTCAAACACGCCCGAAGACGCAACAGACGAGACCAAAACCATGTATGTCTTCTTTTTTTCACACATCCATGACGTGACGTCCGCTGAGCCATAGTGCGGATATCTTGCTGCTTGGAATAATTTTTGGAGCCGGTCATTGATCTCGCTCTGTCCTATACCCTCCTGCAGCAACGGGGTTCGGCAAGGTGGCGTCATGCAGGGTAGACACGGTGTCGTAGCTGGCAGAGCAGTTGGGGTCGTCCCTGTGACTCGGCGCTATAGAGGTTGGTGTTCATGTAGATAGGGCCATGTAGGAGGTGGCCACGGGAATAACGGCATGGATGGACCCTAGCTGGGCGAGCACCATAAACTGATATCACGGGATACGCAGCATATGTGTGTTCAAGAGCAAGAACTTCATGGGCGAGGAGGCATAGCAGCGGGTGCTCGCCAGCAGCGAGACCATATGTTGGCACATTGCCAATCCCGCACGGCGTGATTCTCTACCAACCGCTCATGTTCGCTTGGCCGATCGCAGCACAACAGCCGCTGGCTGAGTTGGCCCATAACTTTTTAGCTATAAGCATACGAAGGATCTGTATTTCTCTCGTTACAATGCACATGCATATTTGCTATATTGAAAAATATTACATAAGCTCAATACTGGATCCTAATGTTTGCTGATAAATACTTGAAAATTTTTATGTTATTGTACATTTCTTACAATTTTTTTTAAATCATTGCTGTATTTAACTACTAAAACATGTACGATTTATTTGAAGCTAACTCTGAATATGTAATTTTATTTTCCCTATTAGCTATTAATCCATTGCTATGTTTACTATATTTGAATAGAAAAATCATTTCAGTTTTAACCTTGATCGAATTAGTACAAGTATGGTGATCATACAATGCATGATCGCGCATATTGGTGACATCTAAACCAGTCATAAATAACGTTTGGTATGAAAATCACGTGAACGATGGAAAGTTCGGCCTTCGTGATATTAGATGTGCCATGAAAGTGTAATTAGGTCTATTTATATGGAATTTATGAAAAACATAATTTGATATTTAGTGGCACCGCTACCGTTCAATTAATAGCTTACACTATATATAAATTAATAGAGTCATAGCATATGCAGGAGAATCAACCACGATTTTGTAGCCCATCATCCGTGTCTTTGCGAAAAAACAAAAGTACTAACTTCCATGAACTTCGGTGCGATCCTACACCCATCAAAATTGAATTTTTCGTATGGTCTATTTTTCTTTGCTTCATGTATCATACCCGTAGCAACGCACGGGCACTTACCTAGTATATCATAGAAATCAAGTGTGGTATATTTACATGTCTTCTCAGGTGGAACCAGCCAGGCCCATGATGTATGATGATGAACCTTGTTCCGTTCCTTCCATGCTCGCTACGACGCTGCTCGATCGTGTGCCATCATCGTGCTTTCATTTGAGTCGGCGCAAGCACAACATGTATGCAAGGGCGGACCTACGTTGGCACTAGTGAGGACATAGGCTCTCGCTCAAGCATTGATGCTTAGCCAATGAATCAAATTTCACTATGTCCATGCTTTCTCAATCCAGCTAGCAATTCTTGAGGAGTGCCCCCTCTTAAATTTTGCTCTCGGTCTGCCCCTGCATGTATGATACATAGCCTCCACTCAGAACCCTGTCATCAATCATCATTTCTCTCACCACACGTGATTCTGCCTTTAGCTATGCGAATCAACGAAAGTGTCATGCGACCATTCTTTTCTCAGTGCCTCCCATTTCCATTCCCATGCATGCCAACAAGAACTTTGGGGAGTCACATCTAATTTTTTGCTTTTGTTTTTCCTTTATTGTTTCTGAATCAGTAGTTTTCAGTAGACGGGAGCATATGAGAAGGAAACCTAGAAAAAGCTAAGACGAATAATTGTAGTGTGTGTGGTGGTGAATACAGGATTTCTCAAATATTTATAGGCATGTGATTTCACGTACCAAGACATGTTAGGCTGATATTTTCCAATTACTCCATCCATTCCAAATTATAGGACATTTTAGCTTTGTTAGGTGTATAAATATAAATTTTGCTATATACGTAGACATGGCATATATCGAGGTGCATAACAAAAAACTATGTATTTAGAAAAGTCAGAACGACCTATAATTTAGGACGGAGGAAGTATTATTGTAAGTTGTAGTAAAGAGAGATATAGCTGTTCGGAGATGCATGGACATATATACATCTATCGATCATTGTCGTAGTAGTTAGCTAGTAGTTCTGAAAGGAGTAAATTGTTTCGAAATTACCCACAAAAAAATTGTTTTGAAATTTTCCATGTAAATTAGTTCAAATAGGATGGTTGTTTTAATTTATTTTTATGATCCAACCCGGCACAAATCAAATCAAAACAGGATTTCCCTAAAAAGCCTCGCAATTTTCCTATATCAGACATATAGAGACATCTTACCCTACTCATGTTCTTTGAATCCTCGCCAGTACATATATATTATCGTACATGCACTCCATCATTGCAAAACATTTGCATTGAAATAATTGGATTATTAGTGCATTATATACAGTTACGCAGGAGACAGCGCACATTAATTATTCAACAGCAATTACATGTACAATATTGTTTGAAAACGAGGTCACGCTATGTGTGGTCGATCTGCATACAAGAATCTAAACCCTTTTCACCTAGCTGCAGTCGCTCTACACCTAACTGTATAATGCACTCGTAACCGGCGGTAACGGTTGGCCGTCCATTTGGAGCAGGTTCCAGAACTGACCTGCGGTGGTCCACTCGATCAAACATGATGTGCTCGGCAGTTTCGGGCTGTAGGCGGCAAACACGTCTTCCACTATTTTCTTCTTAAGAAGGTTAGTTTTGCATTACCACATGTGGTCCATCGAACTGTTCTTCTCCATCGTCACCATCAGTCCCAGATCCATCTATAAGTTGCTCGTTGCAAGGGACGGCCTCACAACAAAACACAAGATCGTTGGGAGTTTCTGAGAGCATTTTCCCAGATGCCAGCCATTCTCAAAATTAATGTAAACTGTACAGATTTCTCACTGGCATGTGGATGCAAAGTCGCGGTATGGTGTGGTGTGTGTATATATATATGTGTGTGTGTGGGAAAAGTTGGAGGGATAAAAAAATATAAACACAGTAGCAATAAGTTTCACCATTGTTAATTATGCCTATCTTGCTAGGGCTGCGAAACATTATTGCCGGTAATACTAAATAGTAACTGATTTTATTTTTGGGAGTCCAGCTAAGTTGCATTATATTCTTTTGATTTCGCAATAAAACACGGAGATGCATATATATATATAGGATTTCCTTGCTTGTACATGACCCGGCCAGCAGGAAGCAACTATTGCTGTTACTCCTATCATTCCATCAAATACAGGAGATAAAAAGCAATGTCATACATGGCCACATTACCATGCTGACTGATGTGGGTATTACTAAATGAATATCTATCTTGAAAGTCTCCATGCTAATTCCAACGAGATATTTTGAAGAAAAGATAAGTTTACTATTACTAATTAGTACTATTTTTGAAGCCTTCGCATCAAAGACATGCTAAACAAAGTGATAAAATCAGTACTAGAAATTGGAGACTACTTTTAGAGCCTCCACATTAATCCCAAAAAAGATATATCTCTAAATTCTCACTAAAAATTAGAAACCACTGAAAATCAATTCTGTAGGATTTTGATCATAGATAATAAGAATGATCACTCACTACCAGAATCCTTCACATCCGCCCGCCTCCTCCGCCTCGGCCATTTTTGGACCCGGTGCTGATGGGGCTTCAGCACCGGGTCCAACGGCTAGGAGCGGGGGCGGCGCGGAGGTGCGTCCGGGCGGACACATTAGCACCGGGTCGTGGAAAGACCCGGTGCTAAAGGGTGAACATTAGCACCGGGTCGTGCCACGACCCGGTGCTAATGTGTCCGCCCGGACACACCTCCGCGCCGCCCCCGCTCCTAGCCGTTGGACCCGGTGCTGAAGCCCCATCAGCACCGGGTCCAAAAATGGCCGAGGCGGAGGAGGAGGGAGGATGGGATGTATATATGTCCGTTGCTTCATCGCAGGGCCTGGATTCAATTCCGTCAAGAACACCCGGGAATTCAACATGAAACACTAAAATGGAACATTGGCTTTCCGGTAAGCAAGTAATTTGTACATGTAGGCCTCGGCTAATATATTATATGAATTTTACTTAATTTCTTTTGGTCGACAGTGTGCCAAACAGGGGCCGGGAAATAATTTATGTGCATACTATGTTTGCGATTACATGTGGAATTGGGGACATAAAAAGCTTACACAACACGATATTATGGTACGTAATAATAAACACATTTCCATTATTATTAAGTGCACAATTATTGTCTCCAACTCGACGGATTAAATGTCTTTCAAATATTTTTAAATTATAGATGTTCAACCTGAAGGAAGAGTCCCTAGAGATAGAAAGAATTGACGCAATTGCAGAACAGCTCGTCGGATGGATCTGGGACGAGGTCGTCAATCCCCGAGGAGAATACTTCTCGCCAGTACTGGAGGACGTGCCGGACAGTGCAACAAGATAGTCGTCAATCTTAATTAAGTAGAAAATACAGTTTAAATATATATAACTCGAGTTGAGATGCATGAATATCTACTTTTGTAATATATATGTCTTCTATTTTGATGAAATGTCAGCTAGTATGAATATAGAGTCGGCCGAATACGCATTAGAATACATGTATTAGAATATATACGTATATAGACGTGCACGCATGGCTACTGAAAAAAGCAAAAAAAAAAAGAAATCCGGGGTCTTTAGCACCGGTTTCAGGCAGCAACCGGTGCTAAAGGGCCCCTTTAGCACCGGTTATTCAACCCGGTGCTAAAGGGGTACCCCTTTAGCCTCGGATTAGTTGCACCGGGTGGGAAATCCGGTGCTAAAGGGCTTGCCCACCCGGTGCAGATGTTGATCATTCTGGTAGTGACTGAAATCTATTCTTTTTTATAAACAATATTACCCCGGCCACGTACCTCAAGTAACCCTTGAAAATATATCTATATCACTCACCTCTGCTATATATTACGGTTCCCATCAAACGAGCGATCAAGCCTTCTAAATGATGCTACACTGTTTTATCTGAATATATTGCTCCGTCGACAAGGAGATTCACGTCAGTATACTACTGCCAACAATTCACTAGCTAGCAGAAATGCATATGGGGTTACATAAAGATAGCGCACTGTCAATTTATCACTACAGATGCTATAACATGGAAATATGTTCATAAAAAGATTACAATATTTATTTTACGTCCCTTAAAACACCATACAACATGTCTAAATTATTCATTTCAGGGATTAATGAAAGGCAATTTGGACAACAAATATTGTTCTACTAAATAGTCATTTAGCCTGTTTAAACGGCATTTAAATGCTACACACTAGCTAGTTGTTTCCGTTTAATCATCTGTTTAGCCCGTCTAAATTGGTTCTTAGCCTGATTATTGGCTGAATGATAAGTGACCGACTGCAGCGGTGTTGGAGAATGCAGTGTGAGATTTTGGGGGCAGCCGGATTTGAGAGGGAGGGGCAGTGAGATTTGAGAGGGAGGTGAGCGTGCGGCGGCAATTTGGGAGGGAGGTGAGCGCGTGCGCCGGCGATTTGGGAGGGGCGAGCGCGCGGAATGCAGAAGAGTGTGGCGCGCAGCGGTGAAAAGAGTGGTGGCGCGCTAGAGGAGAGAAATTGGAGAAGTGTGCTAGGGTTTGTTAATCTGGGGAGAGAGACTGGTCGGTGGGCCGCTGGGTAATGTTTGTGCATGATAGTGGGCTGCTTGAGCGCGCGAGAAACAAAGCAGGCCCGGTCCATATATTTCGACAGATGGTTCGATGAATTTTGTAGGATATAGCGATTGATGGTTTAATGGAACATATAAACGTGAATACCGACCGATTGTTGTTTGGTAAAACTTGGAGTCTCGATTGATGGTTCGTTGGACAGATATACTGACAAACGGTTTAACGGGAATTTCATACTTATACCAACACACGTCGGACACTATATTGGTGTTGTGGTATAGTGCTGTTTACCAACCAAAACACAACTACTTGAATCAAACAAACTATAATCAGAAAAATTGTAGGGCTCTCACAAAAAGATATAAACGCTTTTTGCAAAAGAAAGATATAAATGCTAAAAAACAGATATGCCCCCAGGTGCCAATAAGAGTGTCGTGATGCAGAGTGAGCGGGCACGTAGTATCAAGCACACAGTACGTGTACGTGGACGATCGATTTGCATGTCATCAGACGTATGCCGCTAGTGTGCGTGTATGTTGCTATCATGAATCATATTCCATCTTTTGCTCGCCTCTGCTCTCTTGTATGTATATATGATAGCCTCCACTCTCAACTCTATCACCAGTTCACCACCGTCTTCCAGCGGCGGGCGCTGCCTCACGGTTGTTCTCACACCACATGCATGATGCTGACTTCAGCAGTGAGAATCCGCAGGAATATCAGAAAAAAGCGACCATTCTTTTCTCGGTGCATCCCACTTCCATCCCCTTGCAAGCAAGAACCTTGGAGTTCCATTTGTTGGTTCTTGTAGCGTTTTGTCTTCCCATATTTTGTTTCTGAATCAGTTTTCAGTACACGGGGAAATGAGAAGGGAAAACTAGAAAAGGCTAAGACACTAATAGAATGGGTGCATACATGACTAGTGTGTGTGGGTGAGTGGGGTGGGGGGTCAATAGGATTTCTTGGATATTTGTAGGCACAAGTTATAGGTTAGTGGTTAGATATGATATTAATTACTAGTAGTACTAGTACTCCCTCCATATTGGTATTTAGATGATGTTTAGAACAACGACACGATCTCTAAAATATACGTACTAGTTATTCATTACAGCAGTACGTACTAGTTAAGAAGCTGTAGCTACTCTGTGCTGCAGGAACATATATATACTGACTAATGATCGTCGAAGTTATGAAAGGATCGGAGTAAATTTTGTTGAAATTTTCCCATGTAATAATTTAGTTCAAATAGGATTGTAGTTTATTTTATAATCCAAGGAGAGACATATAGTGATAATTGAACACATTATTGATGTTCTTTGAATCCTCGCCAAGTACATATATACTATTGCCCATGCCACGTGTTCCATGCTTTGTGAAATGTAAAATAATTGGATTAGTGTATTGTATACAGTACAGGTTTGGCACAGAGATTGTGCACATTCAACAGGAAGCGTTGTCTGAAAAAATAGCTCAATTGAGGATCGCGCGACGTTAGTTACATATGAATCTGGACGGTATCTTTGTTGCTTAAGGCGCCGTACGTCACCTTGCTGCAGGTCAATGAAAATATGTGGTGGAGTGAAATTCTCATGCATCTCGCTCATTGCAGCTCAATCGGAGGTCACCTCATTCTCAGTTCCATTCGTGTACGTGTTGTTGCCCGTTGGAAGGAAGGGACAACCTCACAACAACATAGAACACGCCAATTCATCGGGTATCTCTCAGATCATTTGCCCGGATGCCAGCCATTCTCATGATGTACGTATCTGCAGTCGATCTGATGAGCAACAATTGAACAACTCTCTCTTGCTTGATCAGTGGCTTCTTTGTCTCGTGATCGACTAATATCACTTGCTTATATAGTGGACGCAGAGAGTTGTTAGTTTGTATATATGCATCCATGTATATATATGCTTGCGATTAAATTCCTTCGGAGTACAGCCAAGTTGCTGTCTTTTGATTTCGCAATAAAACACGGAGATGCCACAGGATGTCCTTGGCCGCTGAAAAACTTACTCCTTTGTCATACGGTATTATTGCTGGTCACTTTTCAGGAAGGAACATGGTATCTAGCTAGCTGCAATTTCGATAATTTTTCGCTGAATCCAGCATATTCTCAGCATCTGTAGAACTTAGTCAGAGGAGCTGGAGCTGTTTCTTGCAGTTGTTAATTACTTGATTTGCAGGTAACATTTTTGACAGCACAAACCAATTTTGAGTTTTCCCTCTTTGAATCCCTCAAATAAGTCTAGCAATCAGCAGTAAAAGAGTACTGTGAATCCACACGAGTACCAGCATGCGACCGTTTCTTTTCTCGGTGCATCCCATTTCCATTTAGATTCCTTCCATGCCAACAAGAACTTTCGAGTTGCATTAATGTGTTTGTTCTTGTGTCTTTTTCCCTTTATTGTTACTCAATCAGTTTTCAGTAGATGGGAAAATGAGATAGGCAAGATTGCAATCCTGAACAACCTTGCTTGACATTATCAGGTATTCTTTATAATTTGTTAAGCAGATAATCCAGTCCAATATTCAGGGACGAAGCTTAGCACAAAACGAAACAACAACGAGTTGAACAGCAAGGTTCAAGCATCTTTTGCTGAAGAGTTGTTGACCTCAGACTACAGGGTATGCTTTCAAACCATAAGCAGAGCTCCAGATTCTCTACTTTTCTGTACAAAGGAGAGACATAAAAACCTCTATAATGACATCGACAAATCTGTAAACTCGTTGTGATATCCATTGTCGTCTAGCCCGGTTAGGATACCTGGCTTTCACCAGGCGACCCGGGTTCAAATCCCGGCAATGGAACTTTTTTTTGTCTCACTTTAGTTTTATTATTTCTGAACAGTTGAAGGACGTTTTGAACTAAGATTCTACGGTTCAATTTTCTTTCATTTTATTATTTCTTATTATTTCTTGAACAAGACTAAACGTTAAAATATTAAACTATTTTTAAATCAAAAACCACCTCTGAAACCACCCAAATGTCCAAATTTGCATGATTTTGAAAGTTGTATGGCTTATAATGTCATGTTTTATAGTAGAAAGTTGAAAATCAGACTTCTGTGATCATTAGAGGTTGCAAAAGGGAATTTGTCCTTATATAATTTCTATGGTGACTTCGTCCGTACTACTGCCTTGCAATTAAGTAACCATCATAAATAATGAAGTTGTTGTTTTTCAGAAAAAAAAATAATGAAGTTGTTGCCAACAATATGAGATCTATGTCCATCAATTACACCAGACAACCATAGCACTACATCACTCGGTAGAAAAATCAAACCATGGAAAGGATGATGGAGAAAGGACTACAGCGATTGCATTTGCATATATCAATCATTCAAGTTCAATTAAAAGTCTGATCTTCTGATTAAAAAAAGGTTTGATCTTTAACCCTCTACTATAAAGGCAGACACCATAGGCCATCTAACTGTTGAACTGTGCAAATTAAGGCCTCTAGGTGGTTTCGATAGTGATTTTTTATTTTCTGATTTAAAAAACTTGTTTAATCTTAAAAAGTCAAAAATAATATATTTTAAATCATAAAATTATAAAACTGGATTGGTAATTTATTTTATAATTTTAAATAAAAACGAAAAATTTTAAAAATGTAACCTATATGTTGGTGCTCTACTACAAATCAATAACTTAAATAAATAATAGATATGACTAGAAGTAGTAAACAACGAGGAACGAGAATAAATAGTATCCAAATAACTCCCAACAAACCACTAGCATATATAGGTTACATTTTTAGAATTTTTATGGTACATGTTTCATATTTTTTAACTTAAATTGAATTACTCGTGATTTTTAATATTAAAACATTTTTTATTTTTTTAAAAAATAAAAACCACCTCTGGAATCATCCAAATGTCCAAATTTGTACGATTTTGAAAGTTGTATGGCCTATAATGTATGGTTTTATAGTAGAAGATTGAAAATCAGACTTCTATGATTACTATAGGTTGTAAAATGGATTTTTGTCACACCCGGCCCAGTTTGTATGGCCCAGTAGTGGCCCTTGAGTGCGGGATGCACATGTTTAGTGCCACATTGCTAGTTGAGCAAGGGTGGAGGCAACTTATAAGCCTTTGTCTTCCAGCCATAGCACCTTCGGGTTAACCCTTTTACACGAAGCGAGGACGAAAGTGTAAGCAGGGTGCTATGTGTACGCGTGCGCGCCCCTCGGAAGGGCTGTGCGGGGCGGCTTTGGAGGGCGGGGTGTTACAAATGGTATCAGAGCCGACCCTCGCGGTTGCGCGTACGGGTCAGTGTGCGGGCATAGGGCGCATGGCGCGTATGGCCCGGGTAGGGCATACGGCATGGACTATGGCGCCGGCACTGGACGTACGGTCGTGCGCTAAGGGGGAACGTTCCTGTACATTTGCCCGGGTGGGTGAGTTGCGCCGACGAGGACGTCGGGTTCTTTGAGGGGGGGGTGTATGTCACACCCGGCCCAGTTTGTATGGCCCGGTAGTGGCCCATTAGTGCGGGATGCACATGTTTAGTGCCACATTGCTAGTTGAGCAAGGGTGGAGGCAACTTATAAGCCTTTGTCTTCCAGCCATAGCACCTTCGGGTTAACCCTTTTACACGAAGCGAGGACGAAAGTGTAAGCAGGGTGCTATGTGTACGCGTGCACGCCCCTCGGAAGGGCTGTGCGTGGCGGCTTTGGAGGGCGGGGTGTTACAAATGGTATCAGAGTCGATCCTCGCGGTTGCGCGTACGGGTCAGTGTGCGGGCATAGGGCGCATGGCGCGTATGGCCCGGGTAGGGCATACGGCATGGACTATGGCGCCGGCACTGGACGTACGGTCGTGCGCCAAGGGGGAATGTTCCTGGACATTTGCCCGTGTGGGTGAGTTGCGCCGACGAGGACGTCGGGTTCTTTGAGGGGGGGGGGTATGTCACACTCGGCCCAGTTTGTATGGCCCGGTAGTGGCCCATTAGTGCGGGATGCACATGTTTAGTGCCACATTGCTAGTTGAGCAAGGGTGGAGGCAACTTATAAGCCTTTGTCTTCCAGCCATAGCACCTTCGGGTTAACCCTTTTACACGAAGCGAGGACGAAAGTGTAAGCAGGGTGCTATGTGTACGCGTGCACGCCCCTAGGAAGGGCTGTGCGGTGAGAGCGCGCTGGTACGGTGCTCGCCACTCGCCGGCAGCCGGGCGCCGCCGCGCCGCGCCGCGGGG
>OAMR01000787.1:19168-30409 GCA_900205405.1 Echinochloa crus-galli | reverse complement strand
GACGAACACTGTCGAAACGAATCGATCACTCCAAGCTTATGTCGGGCATACGGCATGGACTATGGCGCCGGCACTGGACGTACGGTCGTGCGCTAAGGGGGAACGTTCCTGTACATTTGCCCGGGTGGGTGAGTTGCGCCGACGAGGACGTCGGGTTCTTTGAGGGGGGGGGTGTATGTCACACCCGGCCCAGTTTGTATGGCCCGGTAGTGGCCCATTAGTGCGGGATGCACATGTTTAGTGCCACATTGCTAGTTGAGCAAGGGTGGAGGCAACTTATAAGCCTTTGTCTTCCAGCCATAGCACCTTCGGGTTAACCCTTTTACACGAAGCGAGGACGAAAGTGTAAGCAGGGTGCTATGTGTACGCGTGCGCGCCCCTCGGAAGGGCTGTGTGGGGCGGCTTTGGAGGGCGGGGTGTTACAATTTTTTTTCCTTATAATTTCTATGGTGACTTCATCTGTACTACTGCCTTGCAATTAAGTAACCATCATAAATAATGAAGTTGTTGTTTTTCAGAAAAAAAAGAAATAATGAAGTTGTTGCCAACGATATATGAGATCTATCGCCAACAACTAGCACTACATCACTGTATAGAAAAATCAAACTAAGAAAAGGGCGATGGAGAGGACTACAGCAATTGCATATATCAATAATTGAAGAGAAAAATCAAACTTTCTTTATTTTGGACTGGTAAGTATATGGTGCAATGGTCATCCTATTCTCCATTACTATTACGACTTGTCAAAGAGAATACTGATCACATGTGAAAATATCATTGGGAAAAAAGGAAGAAAGAGATTGCATCTATATCAATAATAATTGATGAAAGGAATCTTTACTCTGGGCCTCATTTTGTTCCAAGCGTTTGCTTGGCAGACCCCTCGACGGTACACAACAAAGAAAACTGCACACAGTCAC
Source organism: Echinochloa crus-galli (assembly GCA_900205405.1). Lineage (NCBI taxonomy): Eukaryota > Viridiplantae > Streptophyta > Magnoliopsida > Poales > Poaceae > Echinochloa > Echinochloa crus-galli. The sequence continues at coordinate 29,489 of OAMR01000787.1, read as the reverse complement.
ATTATTGAGAGCAAGCACAAGAAAAAAGGGAAGGCCAAGCTTGGTGAGCTGCTCACAGCCAATTACAAGTTGCTCAAAGAAGCCAAGGGACAGATCATGTTCCTCAAAGCTGAGCTCGAGAGCATGCATGCAATGTCTTCCTGAAGAAGATCTCAGATACAGATCGAGATACCTGACGAGCAGGACAAGTTCTTGGCCAAGGAGGTCCGTGAGCTGTACGTCTTATGACATTGAGGTGATCGAGTGAGCGGCGTACAAGCTAAGGTACAAGATCGATGTCCCAAAGACAGACAACACAACAATCGATCTTCGCTTGTTGGCAGTCCATGCATGCTGAGACGGCGGGCCTTGTCGATCGGTATTGATGAGGGACCAAGGGATGAACTGATTCACTTCACTTGATGGATGAAGAGGGTGAGCCTGCACGTCAGCTAAATAAGGTGCGTGCTCTCTATCGTGGGATTTGGAGGTATAGGAAAAACTACACTTGCAAATGAGATTTATCGAAATCTTGATCAGAGGTACGCCACCCTCAAAATATATATATAGCTGTAGCACTCGTAGTAATTAATCTATGTTGTGTCGGTTAATTTTCTCTTTTTGGAGCTAGCTAGGGAGACGATGGTCGATTGGAGCAAAAAAAAAGCAGACAAGAGTGAAACAACAACATAAGTAGTACATACGATATATATATATCTAGCACGTGAAACGACACCACATTACAGACCATATACATGCATGTAGGCCTTGCTTGCTTATTAATTGTTCTTGGTGCATGCATGGCATGCACTTTTGATATATATAAAAGTCTACTATTTGGCTCCTGCTAAATAATATTTAGCACCCACGGCGGCGCCGCCCCTACGCCGGCGAGCGGAAAAAACGCGCGCAACTGCTCCTCCCACCTCCCGGGACGTGAATGTTGCGCTCTTTAATGCAGAAAATTCAACCATCGTTGAAAATACTCCGGCCTGCGCATGCAACCGTAAAAAGTGCATCTATTTACTCCTACGATATCTAACCAGCCCAATAAAACGTGTTGTGCCTCCTTTCTCTCTCCTTTATTTCAATCGAAAAAGTCAAAGCTCATCGACATCTCGCGTCGGCCTCCTACCGAGTGCCGACTCCCATCCTGATTTGCGGCGGCGTGGGCGCTGGTCGGCGTGAGACCCTCCGAGAGGTCAGCCTTCCTCTGTGCGGTGGTCTCGTTGCTGCGTGGGGATGCATAACCGGCAGTTGTAGCAGATCTGCGCGTGGACAAATCAAGTGCTGTGTGACGATCCACTATGCCCGAGCCAGATCTTCCCCTGATGGCTTCGTTCGCACTTGGCAAGGGGATTCTGCCAGCAGTCGTCCTCGTCCGCACCCTGACCGTCAATCACCGGTCATCGTCCATCTTTCTCAGTTGCTCATGGATGAGAGGTAGGTTCAGCCGGCTTTACCTCCATCATGGAATTACTCTCACTGATCCGCTAATGCGAGCAGGTAAATAGCATCACCGGCGGTTGCGGCAGATCGGCGCACGGTGGGATTGTCGATCGATGGACAGATCGAGTGCTGCGTGACGGATCCACGGAGCACGGTGGCCGTGAGTTACCGTCGCGGTGGAGTGTCGTCAACCGCGCATGATGGCCAGGGCCTCGTCGATGGTGTATTGCTCCCGTTGCAGCGCATCCGTTGGTATATTGGCCTTTGCAGGCGTGAATCGACGCAGATCGATTCTTGCAATGTTGTTTTTGATCTTGTATGGTTGTGTTCCTTAATTTGCTTTCTTTTCTTTTTTTTCCCGGATTTGCATGGGTACGAGTGCACGATGAACTGGCTTGAAGCGTACCTTTTTTGCTTTTGAATTTTGTTCAGAACTCAAGTATAAGCTTCTATTATTCAAATTTTAACACTCTGTACTTCATTTGGTGAAAAACTGAGCCTTTAGCTAGGCATGTGCTCCACTTGAATATTACTTCTCTCTTTAAAAAACATTGTTGTTTTCATAATTTATAGCAATATTTTTATTCGTATACGAGTAGTATGTATTACTACTATTTAGAGTAGTATTTTCTGCTTTAGCTAGGCACCATGCTTGTGTTTCTTTTTTTCAAATGGTGTCCGCATTTCTAAGAAAAATACTCCTATCATTTGAAAATATTAACACTTCACTAAATACTCATTTCAATTAGAAATACTTTTCTATTCAATTGAAAATACTCCTGATATCTCAATCAAAACTTTGTAGATTTATAAAAAAAATAATACTCCTCTTGTTAGTTGGAAATACTCATGAAATTTGAAAAATAATCCTCTTGTAAATTGGAAAATACTACTTGTCTTTAAAAAATACACTTGACACCTCTTATCAATTGACAAATACTCCTATCATTTGAAAATACTCCCACCATTTGAAAAAATATTAAAACTTCACTAAATAGAACTCATGCCAATCAGAAAATACTTCTTGAACCAATTGAAAATACTCCGGACATCGCAAACAAAAGCTCTTTACATTAAAAACAATACCACTCTTTTCAGTTGCCAATACTCATATAACTGAAAATACTCCTCTTGTAAATTAGAAAATACTCTTGGCATTTGAAAAATACTCTCGCCGCTTGTCAATTGAAAAATATTATTAGAAAAGTACAAAGTACATTGCAACGTGAAATCTCTTTCCGACTGCAAGAGCGCTAGTAGTGTTACTAAATGCCCCTAAAACATCTCATGCATGCAAGTCTTTGACCCTGCCCTGAAATTTCTCTCGCTACAATCACGTGATTGAACCGCACGTCTGACATCGCTCGCGTCACGCCACAGCTCCTCATACCTCAAGTCCTCGACCAAGAAATTACGACGATTTGCCACGCAATGTGCATCTATCAATGCAGCACCACGTGCCTCCGTCTACGTCGCTTTCCAGAATTCCAACAGTGTCTTTACGTGTACCTCCCGAGGATTCAGGATGAGTAAAGAACAGCATTAAAAATCAACCTTAAATATTTAGTTCCAATCGCGAAAGGGAGTATTTTCCAATGGCCGGAGCTCCGGCGAACACTGCGCCGTGATTATTCAGCACGCAGGGAGCTAAATAACCAGGTCATATATATATATATAGATATCTAGTATATATATATATATAATATATATATATATATATATATATATCTATATATATATATACTATATTATATTCCAAACCGTTGGGCCCCTTAGAGGTTCTAATCACGGAGCACGAAGGTCCCAAAAACGCATAGTTTCCCCTCCAAAAAATAACCTCTCCCGTTGGGAACGCATTAGATATTTACCTAAACCGGTTGGTCCTTGGGCAGACCCTACATTAGCTCCAAGACGCTGGTCTCTAACTAGAAAAGTAAATGCTTGAGCTTGAGAAGCTTCTGGCCCAGTGGGTCCGTAAAACTCACTTGCAATCGCCGTATTATTGAACCAGACAAAACAACAAGCGATAAAACCAAAAACGGATAAAGCAGCTAAACTATAAGACAAGTAAGCTTCGCCAGACCATACAAACGCACGGCGAGCCCATGCAAAGGGTTTGGTTAAGATATGCCAAATTCCGCCAAGTACACAAATGGAACCCAACCATACATGTCCCCCAATTATATCTTCTAAATCATCCACACTAACAATCCACCCTTCTCCCCCAAAAGGGGATTTTAGTAAATAACCAAATATAACACCGGGGCTAAGGGTTAAATTGGTAATTTTTCTTACATCCCCCCCCCCGGGGGCCCAGGTATCATATACGCCTCCAAAATAAAGAGCCTTGAGTACTAGAAGAAAAGCACCTAGACCTAACAAAATTAAGTGAATACCCAAAATTGTAGTCATTTTATTTCTATCTTTCCATACATAACCAAAGAATGGAAAAGATTCTTCAAGAGTCTCGGGTCCCAGAAGCGCGTGATAAATGCCACCGAAGCCTAAGACTGCGGAGGAAATTAGGTGAAGTACTCCGGATACAAAGTAAGGAAAAGTATCTAGAACTTCTCCCCCCGGCCCTACTCCCCAACCTAGAGTAGCTAAGTGCGGAAGTAAAATCAACCCTTGTTCATACATGGGCTTTTCTGGTACGAAATGGGCCACTTCAAATAGGTTCATTGCTCCGGCCCAGAATACGATTAATCCGGCATGGGCTACATGAGCTCCAAGTAGTTTACCGGACAAATTGATAAGTCTGGCATTCCCAGCCCACCAAGCAAAGCCGGTGGTTTCTTGGTCACGACCAGCTAAAACGAAAGTTCCATTAAAGAGCGTTGCCACGTGGTAGAACCTCCTCAGGGAATATAAGATTTTCATGAGGCTGATCCTGAGCTGCCATCCACGCACGAATACCCTCGTTTAAAAGAATATTTTTGGTGTAGAAAGTCTCAAATTCAGGATCTTCCGCTGCACGGATTTCCTGGGAAACGAAGTCATAGGCACGTAGGTTCAGAGCCAGGCCAACTACGCCAATAGCACTCATCCATAAACCGGTGACGGGTACAAATAGCATAAAGAAATGTAACCAACGTTTATTGGAAAAAGCAACACCAAAGATTTGGGACCAAAAGCGGTTAGCAGTGACCATTGAATAAGTTTCTTCAGCTTGAGTTGGGTTAAAAGCGCGGAAGGTATTTGCACCATCACCATCTTCAAATAGAGTGTTTTCCACGGTAGCCCCATGGATAGCGCATAGCAGAGCTGCACCTAATACTCCGGCAACTCCCATCATATGAAATGGGTTCAACGTCCAATTATGAAATCCTTGGAAGAAAAGGATGAATCGAAATATCGCTGCTACGCCAAAACTCGGCGCAAAGAACCAACCAGATTGTCCTAGTGGATAAATAAGGAATACGGAAACAAAAACAGCGATTGGACCAGAGAATGAAATTGCATTATAAGGCCGCAATTGAACAGACCGAGCAAGTTCAAATTGACGTAACATGAAACCTATTAGTGCAAAAGCCCCATGGAGAGCGACAAAAGTCCACAAACCACCTAATTGACACCAACGAGTAAAATCCCCCTGTGCTTCCGGGCCCCATAGTAGCAACAAAGAGTGTGCTAAACTATTGGCAGGAGTGGAAACCGCCGCGGTTAAGAAGTTGCAACCTTCCAAATAAGAACTAGCCAATCCATGAGTATACCAAGAAGTTACAAAAGTAGTCCCTGTAAACCAACCCCCTAAAGCGAAATAAGCACAAGGAAAGAGCAATAGGCCGGACCATCCTACAAAAACGAAACGGTCCCTTCGTAACCAGTCGTCCATAATATCAAATAGATCATTTTCTTCTTTAGTAACTCTACCAAGGGCTATAGTCATAGTGATCCTCCTATTCAATTACTTCAACCATTTCCGAGCACCTCATATTACTTCCAGGGCATACGATAGATTATCTGTGGACGATTTCTTTCTCGTTCAATGCCCTTTTTCAATGGTCTCGAAGATAGAAATTTTGCGTTTTTATCTATGGAGTCACAACCAAGGTCGTGGTAAAAGGGGGGAGGGAGAGGGGATGACAGAGATGTGCTTACCATGGACAGAGGCGCAGGAAGCCGGCCGGAATCTCATCCGCGGCGGAGGAACAGAGCCGGCGACGGGGTGCTCTCGGGGACGAGGTTCTCCGGCGGCGAGACGACGACAATAGCCGGCGGCGGAGGCGCGCGGAGGCGATGCGGATCCCGTGGTGGTGTTCGTTTCCTCCGGCGATGACCAAATCGGCCGGACTCCGTGGTCCATCTCTGGCGGCGGCGACTTCTCGGGGCAGGGCTCCTCCGGCGGCTCGGCGCGCCGGCGTTCTGGTGTTCCAGGGCGATGGGAGGTTAGCGCGGGAGGCAGAGGAGGTCACAACGAACTCAGAGAGGTGCTCACCGCGACTCAGGGCGGACGACGGGTGCCGCAATCGGAGACGGTGGCCGGCGGCTCGGGTCCTTGCGTGGGGAAACTCCTCCGGCGGCGCAGCGAGGCCGGGACTTGGCGTCGAAGCTTCGTATTGGTGAGGGGAAGCTCAGGGTGGCCTCGCTTTGGCCCGTCGTGCAGCAAATGCGGCGGGGAGCCGACAATGGCGGCGGCGGCGCTCGGCACAGGGAGCAGAGGGCGGCGGCGCTCGTGAGGCGAGGAGGAGAGCGGCGGTGCTGGGATAATGCTGGGAGGCGGGGGTGGTAGCTCTAAGTAGTCCAACGGAGGTGCAGGGAGAGCTCGGGTGGCAAGGCGGCGGGAATCTCGGCGGCGGAATTCACGGCGGCGGAATTCACGGCGGCGGCGGCGCTGCGCGTTGCGGACGGGAGTCGGCTCGGCGGCGCACGCGAGCTGGGCCGAGCAGAGCTTCTGGGCCGGGAGCGGGGTAGCGGGCTGGAGCAAGCCGGGCCAGGGGGGTGCTGAGCGCGCAACTGGGCCGGGGGAGAGCGCTGCGCGGGTTGGATCAAGTTGAGGGAGAAGGAGGTTGGGCCGGCGGGGAGCTGGGTCGGCAGCGGGTTGGGCCGGGGCGGTGCTGTGCTGGGCCTGCGGGAGAAGAGCTGGGCTGACCCGAGGAGGAGAGTGGAGGGGGCTAAAGTGGACCGAGGGAGAAGTCCAGGGAGCAAAAACGAACTCGACTGCAAGGAACTTTTCTAGGGCTCAAACTAATGCAATTCAAATGCGAATTTAAATTAGATTTAAATTCCTCATTGAACTACACACAACCAAAACTCAATGTGGCCAGCATGAATGCATCACTCTCAAAATTTAAACCTATGTTGATTTAATTTAATTTCAAAAACAATTTTTCTATACTAAATCCCCTAAAAATTATATAAAGCTTGAAAAAAAAAATTTAGAAAATTGAGAAAAATATTGTATTATTTATGTTGAAAATTCACATCCCAAAATTCGCAAATTTTGGGGTGTGACATTTAACCTTTGACGCCCTCCTGCGGCTAGCTACACACTGCTGTACGTTGTCTATGGAGCATCGCATCGCATGCCCTCCTAGCTCTCCTTCGGTTGCATGCTTAAGCTATTATATAGGTTATTAGCTATATGCATGTATTCGCCGCGCCGCGTCCCAAATATAATGCGCTAGCTTAGCTCCAATAGAATGGAATGGAATGGACTAGACTTAACTTTGGACTTGTCTACTCGATCTAGTGGAAAATACTAGCGTAGCATCCACTTATGCTTGCATGTCGACGTGGAAGGCACATCACCTGGATGTCGTCTCGCTCTCTACCCCGGCCTCCACTTGTGTGTGTTTTATTTTTACTACGACATAAGTATCTGCTAATTATTATTAATAATCCACATTATTACGTAATAGCAAATTAATTAAACACAACTTATTTGGTTTTTACAATATAAGTATAGTGAACGTGTTTGTTTACACAATAAGTATATATGTGTGTGCAGTTTTTTGTTACAATAAGTTGAAGCAGCTTTTTGTTTGGTTACATGTATGTATGTATATATATATATATATTGGGCTTAAGTGCGGGAAAGGAGAACTTGCAAAAACTAATTATACAGTTTTGTTGTACTCTGCGAGGCGAACATTTTGGGCCTAATTAATCAATTTTTGGACAATTTTTGACAAATACAAACGAAATGCTACAGTGGTGCAATGATTACGAAGTGACATCATACTCCCAAATTCACCTCAAAACTTCCTAAAATTCTCTCTCCAAACTTCACTATTCACCTATCACATCAATTCTCTCTCCTCGTGCATGGAACACTAAACGTGGCTAAATAAAAAAACTAATTACATGATTTTAATGTACACGACGAGACGAATCTTTTGAGCCTAGTTAGATCATGGTAGGACAATGTTTACCATAAACAAACGAAAAGTGCTACAGTGCGCTACCAGTATCGGGTGTGACATTTTCATCAAAATTTCCGTTCCTCTTTTGGAACTAAACACACCCGTTGATCAAGATCTGGCACAGTTGGTACGGGTGACAATGGAGCCTTCCTCTTTCTTGACTGGGTCTCAGACGAAGCAGCACTCAGATCCTGGATATCATTTCTTTTTCACCCTTGACACGAGCGAGATATTCAAACATCCATTCTGTTACTCTATGACAGAAGTTATCTTGGTCCTGGTCCTCGATGTGACTAACTAATGACCTAGACGTGGTTGATGCTGACATGACCCGCTGACATGCCAAACAACGATGTTTTCCTTTTTCATCACTGAAGGTGACTAGAAAATCTAAATTGAATTTGTTCTGTTCACCTCGCTCTGCAAGCTGTAAGCAAAGGACTCTATTAAATGTAGTCACATATATAATTCGTAGGTACCTATATAGCTTTATTGCCAGATAATATAAAAATGACTTGTTAACTACTTTATATAAATCTTTTAAGACTGACAGATAATATCATATTTCTAAATTAATGTAAACAATTGCAGGAGTGAAAGTGGCTTAGTAAATACTTTGTAAACTTTATTATTAGAGGAAAAAGACTAATCTAGATATAACATAGGCCGGGAAAATAATATGTGGAAAATATTGCATTTTTACAATAAAAACTAGATCTTGTGAAACAAATTCTATAATATTCAATTAATATTTAAATTTATTTTTAGATTTATTGAATCTTTGATTTGAAGATTGTATAACATATAAAAGTTTTGGAGGTATATGAGCTTTTTTCGTATTTAAATAATTTTTTCTCAGTTAAATTAAAAAAGAAACTATCACATGAGTCCTAAACCATCCTCATTGGGCTGAGGGTTTGAAAACAAACGGTATTGAAAGTTCCGGCGATTGGAGATATGATGCTCCGTCTTGTCCTACTCGATGAGAAGCTAGGATCAAAGGCATCCACCCAATGAGCAACTTCAGCTGAGGGGGCTGAGATCTTTGAAACAATATGCTCATGATTCCTATCATCTACAAAGCAAAAGACAAATCTTAGCTCTCTGAGCACCAACGCCACGACGATGAGCCACTACGAGCCACACTAACCTGAGCTCCATCAGCTACCCGTCGAGGGCAGACGGTCACTGCCAAGCGCCACCAGCCGGGTTAGGGGCCTGGAGATAGGAGTCAGGGCTTGCTGCGGATAGAGCGCACCGGCGGTCGTAGCACGAGGTGGCGGCTGGCCCGGCGGTGGTGGTGGGCGGAGGGCCAGGTCAGTGGGGGACCGGGTAGTGTCAGCTGCGGAGGCAGCATAGGATACAACAACCGATGGGTTAGCGTCGGCTGTGACGGTGGATGGCGGCGGTGGAGGCAGCGGGAGGGGAGGAGGTGATGGAGGACACGACGATTAGTGCCGCCCACACGCGTTAGCCTGGTCCAATTAAAAGTCCAATAAAATATCATTTGGCCTTCCAAGGTCGTTTGGACTCTAACATGGAATTCCAAAGCTTAGTAGCTTGAATATGGCCCAGGAAGGCCATTCATCCTGTCCTCCATGCTGCGAGGGTTCATCTAATCACATGTTTGAGGGTAATTAGGTTGTTTCATGTGAGAAGAAGTATCTCAAAAACTAATTCTTTATTATAGTATAGATTTGGATTATTTGATGCATTTAAACCCTATATTATTTTTAAATCTGAATTTCAAATCTTGTTGGATCATGTGCAGTGGTAGACATATCAAAATCTTGAAATTTGTGATGTGAAGATAGAGTCAAAATAAGTTATAAAGAAAATAAAATACAAGGCCCGTTATGGATAGTTTGCAGAAGTAGCGGCCCCAAGATCATTGGGGCTTATTTCCACCAATAAAACGCCTTACTGAAAGAGTTTATATAACAACTCATAGGAACCAGTTTGCTGTAGTCTGCTGGTGATACTCTTGGAACTATCAGTGCTAGACTTCACATCAACAGATGCTGTTGAAGGAAGGCGCCCAGCAGCAGCAACCATAAAACAACGCCTCAGTTCAGTAACTTTCTTATCTTGTTCTAACAGTAGTTCAGAAACATCGTCTGGCAGGTCCTTGAGCAAAGTGAACAGATCATCCATCGAATTATGGAGAGCCTTGATCTTCGAGAATGCCAGAGGAGAACCCAGTGGAACATGTTTAGCCATAGAATTCAAAAACAAATCCCGCAGCTCCATGATCAACTCGTCTTGGCGAAACACTATCTATTTTGCTTTCGATTTAGTGTCGGATTGGGACTCTTTTATTGCAAGAGCCGAGCAAGCTTTAATGTTATCTATACTAAAGTCACCCCAGATTCCTACAGCAAGTTGCAGGGGAATAACAACAGATTGTTGGCTGTGTTTAGGCCTTGTCTAGATCCCAAATTCCACTCCTAAATTTACTATGCAAAAAGAAGATTCCCCATCACATCAAAATGTCATAACATGCATGGAGTACTAAATATAGATGAAAT
>OAMR01000819.1:426875-447728 GCA_900205405.1 Echinochloa crus-galli | reverse complement strand
CTGTCTCTTATACACATCTAGATGTGTATAAGAGACAGGGTATATGTTTCATTCCATGCATAGTTGGGAGTTATTTTAGTTGGGAGTTACTTTATTCAAGGGAAATATTTTTGGTATTTTCATTTTAAATGCAAACTAAACATGAAGAGAAAGGGAAAATGCAATTGAGTGATCGAAGTGCTGAGTAAATCGGAACATACCTGGATGGGGGTCCTCCCCCAAGCTTGGACTTCTCACTGGTAGGGATGAAATCTTGACAGGTACTGGCTCAGCTGATCCGCTTGCTCGTGGACGTCATGCTGGATGGATGCTACCATCCCGCTATTCTCTTGATGGTACTGAGAATGGTGGGCTAGCGTGTCTTGAATTTCTCGGGTACGGTCGTGCATGACATCGACTCGGTCAGAGATGTAAGACAGCTCCCGGCCGTAGTCGAAGCGTGCGGACTGTGAGTATCCAGGGTAGTATGGTTGGGAGGTATGGTCATACCCCCCCAGCATACCGACTCCCGGACCACTTAGAGTCCGTGTCCTGGCCATAGTCCCATCGTCCTGAGGCGAAGTAGTTCGGCTCCTGGTGTTGCCCGGAGCCTCCTGCTCCGGACGTCCCAGCACCGGTGTACGTGTCGTAGGTGGCCTCGAAAGCAGAAGTATGTCGGTGTGGCATGGGAGGTGCATCCTCCGGCTCCTGTGAGGTGGCGAGCCCAGCATCACGCCTAGCTCGCCCCCTCGTGACTGGTTCGTCACCTGCAACGTTGTGCCGAGCGGGCTCTCTCCAAGGTGGAGGATCGTCCGACTCGGTCCTCAACTGGAGAGTTAGTTTCTGCGTGGTATACAACTTTAGTGCTGCACAAGGCAAGGGCACTTCAGTTGTATAGCCACGATAAATCATGGACAACATTGCATCAGGCGTCCGCCGTATCATGTGGGCTTGCACGAAGTGCTCGGCATCCACGACGGAATGCGCTGACTCGATGTACGTGAGCCGGGCGCCCTGAAGAACGCCCAGATGGTTGGCAAGGCGAGTGACTAGAGAAGTCATCGCCATACTACCCACATGTTCTCTCCGTGTGATGCGGGTTATTTTTAATTTGTGCTGCTTCAGGGTTCGGGTATACTGAACTCGCAACTCAATAGTGTTGACAGGGCGCAAGTCCGCTCGGGGAAACACTGTCATAGACACCCAACGATGCATGAACCGCAAAGTGGGTTATGAATACTGTTCGTGCGTGGCGCATGACAGTTGGTGTTCCCCGAAATCTTTTTCCAAAAAGCCACCCGATCAAACCTTTTCAAAGCTTTGCTCAGGTCTAAAGAACAATGGCTTGAAAATCCGAGACCCGAGCTAAAATCCCTCCAAGAGCAGAAGAACTCTTGGTTGAAGAAACGGAAACGAATCCCCCCAGACTCAGAAACCAGAGTTGAAAGAAAATCGAGGGTGAGAAGGTACGAACCTTGTTCGTTGATGTGCCAGAAATTCTCCCAGCTAATGGCTTGGAAAATTTCCGTGAATTCTTCGTCCATACCCGTGTCCCTGAGCAACTCCTGCTCAAAAACACGGCTGTGCTCGAACTCCTTCAGCCGAAGCTCGTTGAAGGTGTTCCGCTCCCGCTCGTTCCTGAGGACGATGTCGTTGATGCTCAGAAGCTGCCTAGCTGGGGGTGTGGCATGACCCCATCCCGAGCCGGCTGCTTCTTGCTCCTCCGTGTCCATCCGACTCGAGCCTCGGGACGGAGCGGGAGAACTCCCAGCATCGTCCGTACGGCGGTTAAGCCGGGTGGAGTGACGGAGTGCGGCGATGAACTTCGACATGATCCTGCAAAAAGTTAGTGCACAACAACTACCCGAAGGACTGAATATATGGTTAGCACAAGAAAATCAAGTCAGTCGTCCGAGAGGGTTAGTCATTCTTGCGGGGATGAACACCACCACAAAAGGTTAGTCGTGGGTGTCGGTGACCACCACAAAATCGTCCAGAAGAAATTCAGCACAAGGATCACACAAAGCAAATATTTTTTTTGGAATTTTCTAGTTATGCAAGTGAACCAAAACTTGAGCAAGATCTTGGGAAGAACTTGAGCAAGCACTTGAGCAAAGAAATGAGAGAGAGGGAGAGTGCTCCTAGCAGAAATTTCAAAATGGAAGTGAGTGAATGAGTGTGAGAGGTAACAAGCAAGGGAGGGGCTGCATTTATAGGCCGAGGGGGGGCCTTGGGTTCGGCCGAAGGCTCTGGTTCGCGAACCAGGCCTGGTGGCCAGGGCACTCCCATGTGAGTGCAGCACTCCCATGCCTTTGATTCCACTCCAAAATTGGTGGCCACAATTTCCAAGGACATTTAGTGGATTTTGTGGTAGGTAAGATGGAAATTTGACATGACCAAAGTTGGAATTAGTGGAGTCACCCCATGCTGCCATGTTGATGATAAATGGTGAGTGTGCAGCCATTTTTAGTGGGGTAGACATGCTTGGTGCTGGTTGGTGGTGATGGTCAATAAATGGGGATGTTCTAGAAGGGATGAAAATGATAAAAGTTACCAATTACATCCACCCTAGGTAAAATTTCAGCATGCGACCATTTATTTAAATGCTTGCAAAATTTTCTACTCTCTCTCAATTTATTTACTCAGGTGGTTCGATTATTTTGGAAAGGGAAACATGCAAATGCAATTGGAAATTAAAAATTTGGAAGGGAAATATGAGATACATACTGGTTATCCTCGCGGCGAGCGCTCAGCTTTTAAGTCCGCGAGCGGGACTTCTCCTGTCTTCAGGTGCTCTTGTCATCGTCCGGTCCCGAAGTGGATGACTCGGACGATGCAACCTTCTTCCGCCACATCTTCTTGCTTTTCTTCTTTGTCGGTGTTGGTGGCGGTGGGATTGGTGTCTCTGGAGAATTCCAGAGGGCTTGCTCTTCCTCGTATTTCTTCACGAGGTGGTCCATTTCTTCTGTGCTCACTTGTTCCGTCGGTCCGTACCACTCGGGCTGCTCTCCACCGAGTATCTCCAGCTCTCCACTGATGAGAGCCTTGAGGAAACACTCGGCGCTCCTCTGCTCCGGTGTGAGTGGTTCTACCTTTTTCTCTTCCCGTGGTTGGAACTTGAAATACGTCAACCTTCCGTCGATACGGAACGAGACTTCTCTCGCGTCCATATCGATTCTAGCCCGGGCGGTGTTCAAGAATGGTCGGCCCAGGACAAGGGAAAACGAGTGGTCATTTCTCGTGTCGAGGACAACGAAGTCCACAGGAACGTAACGTCCCCAGATGCGGACCGGTACATTCTCGGTCACCCCCTCGGGGTAGCGGATGGTTGAATCCGCAAGCTGAACCTGGGCAGTAGTAGGAGATAGAGTAGGGTAACGTAACTTTTTAAACAATACCTTAGACATGATGTTGACACTGGCCCCTAGATCACAGAGTGCATCATCAATGCGACGATTCCAGATCGTGCACTGAATGATGGGTACTCCGGGATGCTCCTTCCTATCCGGAGAGGTCTTGATGATTGCCTTCTTTGCAGCTCTTGGCAGGTAGGTCCATTTTGGTGTCAGCACTTGGATTCGCGAGACCTTCCCTGCGTGGTTAGTACGGAGAATACTACGAGACATCCTACCATGTCTCATAGTGATAGCATTCACTGTTTCGAGGGGAGGTTCGGGTTGCCCCGGAATCTTCCCCGATTCAGCGACAGGAACAGCAGCAGCTAACTGAGCAACTTGAGTTTCTATCGTTTTATTAAAGCTCAGTTGATTTTTCATGGCAGAAGTGAATGATTCCATCCTAGAGCCTATGTTTTCCAGAGTTTTATCATTAGAAGAGAGCTTCTTGTTAATATTCTCAGTTATTTTCATCTGGCCAAACACAAGATCTCTAAGAGACGGCTGATTATTGAAAAAGATGGAATTGTATGAGTTACCTTGTTGTGGCCTCTCGAACGGGAGGTTTGGGCGCGAATTCCAGCCTTGATTGCCGTAGTTGTTTGGTCGGTACCCGTTGTTGTTGGAGTTGTTGACGTAGTGGGCATCTTCTCGCGTTTCGGGCCAGTCATTCCCCGAATAGCCAGTGTTACCACAGACTTCGCAGGTCATGCGAGCGTCCATGGCTTGCACCGTTTCTTGAGCAGGGGCCTCCAGCTTCTTCATCAGGAGGTCCATCTTGGCAGCGAGCATGTCCATAGCTTCAACTTGGTGAACTCCTCGGGTCTTTGGTTGAGTCCGGTCATCGTACCAGCCTTGGTTCTCAACCATATTCTCTATGAGGGCCTTCGCACGACTCTCCTCAAGAGAGAAGAACGAGCCTCATTTTGAGATTTTAAAATAGTGGTAGAACTTAATCACATTTTATTTGTAATTGTTTATGCATAAATTATATCATCTGCATACCATGGTGAGGACAAGCAGAAATATAGTCCTGGAGGCGATCCCATGCCTCCGGGACTGTTTCATCTTTTAACTGCTGGAAACTAGCAATTTTGTTCCGGAGGGCGTTGGTTTTCCCAACCGGAAAGAATTTTAGCAGAAAAGCGCTAGTGCATTTGTCCCAGGAATCTATAGCCTCGCGGTTAGCATAAAACCATTGCTTCGCCTTGCCTAATAGTGGGAATGGGAATAAACGAAGGCGAATGGCATCGGTACTTACTCCGCGGATGGTGAAGGTGTTGCAGATCTCCAGGAAATGCTGGAGATGGGCATTGGCATCTTCGTGTGGCTTGCCGCAGAATGGGCTAGCCTGAACCTTGTTGATGAGGGCTGGCTTGAGCTCAAAGCTGCCATCTCCGACTGGCGGAGCTGGTCCGACACATACGTTCTCGCTCGATGGAGCGGAGAACTGACGGAACGTCTTGGTTGCCATCCTCGATGTAGCCTGGTCGACGACGGGAAAGACTGGGTTCGTCGGAAAGAGTTGCTTCTGAGGAGGCACAACACGGGGTCGTACTTTCCTCACAAGTGACTCCGGATTTTCTTGGAAGTTTGACGGTAGTTGGAAACCAGTCATGCACTGCTCTGTTCCACAAGGACCAACGAACAGAGCAAGGGTAAACCCGCTTGCGTAGCGGTACTCAACTAAGGTAGCTCGAGATAAAAATTCAATATCTATTAGACCTTTGCCAAAATCTAATAGAGCCGGTAACTTGCCTCAAGCTAAACCTTAGTCTACCGCATGGCTCATGATCTAACAAGAAAGCCTTCTTATACCAAGCTTAAATCCACCGCATGATACTAAGCATGATACAAGGTTGTCGATACTTACGGAGGTCGACGGATCGATGATTCCTCTCGAAGAATTCGACGACACGACTAAAGACTCGAAAAGGTGGCGCGAGGCCGGTTTGTTGTGAGACTGTTCTCTCTTATTACAATCACCACGGGTTTATATTTATACCCTGGTTTTGACACTATTCCTAGTCGACTACGATTACAAAACGTTTATTTCCAAAGAAATACGTCGAAGCGCCGTATTCATCTCATATTCTTCATCAAATCGGCTTCTTCTTTATATTCGATCCACGTCATCACGCTTTCCCGAATACTTCCGTTTCCAACTGTGGAACAGCTCCTTTGCCGAACGATGGCGGATTCCCGACCGCAGAGCATCTTTTGCCGAATGCTTTGAAGAAGGCCTTCCTGCCGAATGGAACCTTTCTACAAAATCTGGCCCACTTGTCAGCCTCTTTCAGGTGCCAATTTTTGGTGTTAACACTCTCGGGCTAGGATAGATATGGAAGCGAGAGAAATCTCGTTCCGTATCGACGGAAGGTTGACCTACTTCAAGTTTCAACCTCGGGAAGAGCAGAAGGCAGAACCACTCACACCGGAGCAAAGGAGCGCCGAGTGTTTCCTTAAAGCTCTCATTAATGGAGAGCTGGAAATACTCGGTGGAGAGCAGCTCAAATGGAACGAGCCAGCAAAGCCGACGACTACAGAAGAAATGGACTTCCTCGTAAAGAAATACGAGGAAAAGCAAGCCCTCTGGAATTCTCCAGAGACACCGATCCCACCGCCACCGACACCGAAGAAGAAGAACAAGAAAATATGGCGGAAGAAGGTTGCATCGTCCGAGTCATCCACTCCGGGATCGGACGATGACAAAAGCAACTGAAGACAGGAGAAGTCCCGCTCGCGGACTTAAAATTACCTTCCAATTTTTAAATTTTCAATTGCATTTGCATGTTTTCCTTTCTAAAATAAATGAACCACCTGAGTAAATAATTTGAGAGAGAGAGTAGAAAATTTTTCAAGCTTGGTTTAAATAAATGGTCACCATGCTGAAATTTTACCTAGGGTGGATGTAATTGGTAATTTTTATCATTTTCATCCCTTTTAGAACATCTCCATTTATTTACCATCACCACCAACCAGCACCAAACATGTCTACCCCACTAAAAATGGCTGCACACTCACCAATTATCAAAAACATGGCAGCATGGGGGGGACTCCACTAAAATCCACTTTGGTCATGTCAATTTTGCATCTCACCTAACACAACCCACCAAATTGTACATGCCCTAGTGTTGGAACTATGAAAAAAAGTTGTGCTGGTGGGAGGCAAGGTGTGCATGCAGCACATGCAGCACCCAGGCAGTTCGGCCGAACCAGGCCAGCTGCTCTCCCGCGCACCTATAAATGGTGCCCCTTGCCTCCTTGCTTGCTGCACCATTCACCCACTCTCACACTCTGAAAATTGCTGCTAGTAGCTCTCTCTCTCTCTCAAGTTCTTTGCTCTTGTGCTTACTCAAGTTCTTCCCAAAGTGCTTGCTGAAGTTTTGGTTCACTTGCATAACTAGAAAACTCCAAAAATATGTTGCCTTTGTTGTGATCTTTGTGCTAAAATTCTGGACGATTTTGTGGTGGTCACCGACACCCACAAGAACGACTAACCTTTTGTGGTGGTTTTCATCCCCACAAGAACGACTAACTATCTCGGACGACTGACTTGATTTCCTTGTGCCAACCATATATATTTAGTCCTTCGGGTAGTTGTTGTTGCACTAACGTTTTGCAGGAGACATGTCGAAGCTCATCGCTGCACTCCGTCGTTCCACCCGGCTTAGCCACCGCACGGACAATGCTGGGAGTTCCCCAGCTCCATCCCGAGGCTCGAGCCGTATGGACACGAACGAGCATGAAGGAGCTGGCTCGGGATGGGGCCATGCCACGCCCCCGGCCAGGCAGCTCCTGAGCATCAACGACATCAACCTCAGGAACGAGCGGGAGCAGAACACCGTCAACGAGCTTCGGCTGAAGGAGTTCGACCACACCCGTGTGTTTGAGCAAGACTTGCTCAGGGACACGGGTATGAATGAAGAGTTCACCGAAGTTTTCCAGGCCATTGGCTGGGAGAATTTCTGGCACATCGACGAAGAAGGTTCGTACCTGCTCACCCTCGAATTCCTTTCTACTTTGGTTTCAGAAACTGGAGGGATTCGTTTTCGGTTTTTCAACCAAGAGTTCTTTTGCTCTTGGTGGGATTTTAGTTCGGGTCTCGGATTTTCAAGCCGTTGTCCTTAGACCCGAACAAAGCGCTGAAAAGATTTGCTTGGGTGGATTTTGGAAAAAGATTTCGGGGAATACCAACTGTCATGCGCCATGCACAAACAGTATCCATAACCCCACTTTGCGGTTCATGCATCGTTGGGTGTCTATGACGGTATTCCCCGGGCAGATTTGCGCCCTGTCAACACCATTGAGTTGCGGGTCCTTTTTGCCATGGTTAAGCAAATGGTTAGTCAGTGAAAGACATGGTTAGTCACTGGCTGTTTCACATTTCTCGTGTGGGTAGCATGGCGATTGTTGGCGGTCGTTACAACCCAAATCCGACCACCAATACTCGGGATAGAATGAGAGACTATGCAACATTCCATGCACTTAGGTTTTATTTCTAATAAAGTTCCACGAGTTTTGGTGAGTGTCATGTTTGTAGGTACGATATCACAAAACACGTGCTATAGGGGTCGGAAATGACAGAAACGGCCGAACGACATGTTCGGCCGGTTATCCCCCTTAGCCGTACAGGCCACCAGGAGCCGTCCACGTCACCGCCAAGTCATCCGATAACTGTGCAAGCCATGTAGGACTCCCGCCAACTCAATTCGGGCCGCACCAAGTCATCCTGAGCCAAACCAACACGATCCAAGCAGCAAGGAGAAGGCCTAGGGGGTCCATGCACCAGAGGCGGTGCTGGGGAGGCCGGCCAGGGGCCAGGCCCAGTTCGGCCGAACTCCTGGCTTCGGCCGAACCGCCCCCAGTGCATGGAACCGACCCCAGCAGAAGATCATGGCCCTTGGTGCAGATGGCGGTTCATCCAACGTTCGGAGCAGTGCATTACTGGTTTCCAACTACCGTCAAACTTCCAAGAAAATCCGGAGTCACTTGTGAGGAAAGTACGACCCCGTGTTGTGCCTCCTCAGAAGCAACTCCTTCCGACGAACCCAGTCCTTCCCGTCGTCGACCAGGCTACATCGAGGATGGCAACCAAGACGATCCGTGAGATCTCCGCTCCATCGACCGAGAACGTACGTGTCGGACCAGCTCCACCAGTCGGTGTAACATAGTAGATAACTGTATTGATAACTCAAATGTCAACAAAAGATAAAGTAAAAGATACAAGAGCTATTACCAGAGCTTCTGAAGACGACTCCGGAACCTCCGAGGCACAGCTCGACTCGACTCTAACTCCCAACTAAACTATCCTAACTCTACTAAAGAGAAAAGTGGAAATGGAGCTCTTGGCTTGTGGTGTGTGTTTAAAAGTGAGTGTGGCCCTCTATTTATAGCTGCATAGGACGGTTGAGAGGAGTAGGAGGCAAGGAAGCCAGGGGGTACCCCCTGATCCTTCGGTCGAAGAGAGGCGGTTCGGCCGAACAGGTCGGTTCGGCCGACCCCTCGATCCACCGCCTCTGTCCTGGATGGCCAGGATGGCCTCCTGGCGTCGGTTGCCAGTTCAGCCGAACGGGCCCGGTGGCCCAGCTGGCCTCCGCTCCACCGCCTCTGGTCTTGGACCACCCTGGGCTGCCTCCTTGCTGCGTGGACTTGTGTTGGTTCTGCCAGGATGAGTTGGTACGGCCCGGGATGACTTGGCATGGCCCGGGATGAGTGGCAGTCGTCCACATGCAGATGAGAGTTATCAATATAGTTATCTACTTTATTCTACTTTTGCCTTATATAGTTGCTTCTACTTTAATCTAGTTGCTTCTATATTGTGTTTAGACTATAGTTGGCTCTAGTTCCTAGTGATCTTAGTTCTAGCTTAAGGAATTTAAATTCGCATTTGAACCGCTTTGTTTTGAGCTCTAGGATAGTTGTTAAAGCCCGAGTTCGTTTCCCCTCCCTGAATTCATCCTCAGTCCAGCTTTGCTCCTTCTTCTCTCTTCCTCTTTTCCCTCTGCTCGGCCCAGTGTGGCCCAACGCGCCAGCCCACCTCACGGCTCCATCCGGCCCAACTCAGCACTTCGGCCCAGCACCCGCGCCCCGGAGCCACACTCACCGACATGTGGGCCCCGCGCGAACAGTACCTTTCTTCCTCCTTCTGTGTGTCAGAGGCTCTATAGTCCGCAAGAAAGACAGTAGACTTATTCCAGACCTACTAGTGCTGGCTCTTTAGCCACTGTATCTCTAACCACTTGGCCTAGATAGATAGAGTACCTAGGAATCCTTTATATCTTCTCGTTGTCCTCCCAACTATCTATACCTTCTCTCATCTATTCAAGTATCCCTTGAGCTGTGTGTCCGGTATATCCACTCCTATCCAATACCGTTTATCCCCTGTCTTGTTTAGTCGTGTACCCTTCTCTGATAGTCTCGAATATCTGTTCATTAGTATTCTTGCCAAAGCTCCCTACTGAAATATAAATTACGATACCTCGGGATACTCCCAGGTGAAGTGCTACAGCGGTGATTCTATGCGCTTGCAGAATATTTACATATTTTACTAAGCCATAAGGAAAACCACTGAACACTTCTTGCATCCAGTACCGGGATTCCCCAATTCTGATATTGGATCGTAAGAAGTGCCAACAAGCATTTCTGGCGCCGTTGCCGGGGAAGCATTTGGCTAGATTACTTTTGAATTTTTATCTCGAGCTATCTTAGTTGAGTACCGCTACTCAAGCGGGTTTATCCTTGCTCTGTTCGTTGGTCTTTGTGGAACAGAGCAGTGCATGACTGTTTTTCAACTACCGTCAAACTTCCAAGAAAATCCGGAGTCACTTGTGAGGAAAGTACGACCCCGTGTTGTGCCTCCTCAGAAGCAACTCCTTCCGACGAACCCAGTCCTTCCCGTCGTTGACCAGGCTACATCGAGGATGGCAACCAAGACGATCCGTGAGTTCTCCGCTCCATCAAGCGAGAACGTACGTGTCGGACCAGCTCCGCCAGTCGGAGATGGAAACTTCGAGCTCAAGCCAGCCCTCATCAACATGGTTCAGGCTAGCCCGTTCTGCGGCAAGCCACATGAAGATGCCAATGCCCATCTCCAGCATTTCCTGGAGATCTGCAACACCTTCACCATCCGCGGAGTAAGTACCGATGCCATTCGCCTTCGTTTATTCCCATTCTCATTATTAGGCAAGGCGAAACAATGGTTTTATGCTAACCGCGAAGCCATAGACACTTGGGATAAATGCACTAGCGCTTTCTTGCTAAAATTCTTTCCGGTTGGGAAAACCAACGCCCTCCGGAACAAAATTGCTAGTTTCCAGCAGTTAAAAGATGAAACAGTCCCGGAGGCATGGGATCGCCTCCAGGACTATATTTCTGCTTGTCCTCACCATGGTATGCAGAGTTGGTTCATAATCCAAACTTTCTATCACGGGCTGAGAAATTCTGCCCGTGAGTACCTGGATGCTGCTGCTGGAGGCTCGTTCTTCTCTCTTGAGGAGAGTCGTGCGAAGGCCCTCATAGAGAAGATGGTTGAGAACCAAGGCTGGTCCGATGACCGGACTCAACCAAAGACCCGAGGAGTTCACCAAGTTGAAGCTCTGGACATGCTCGCTGCCAAGATGGACCTCCTGATGAAGAAACTGGAGGCCCCTGCTCAAGAAACGGTGCAAGCCATGGACGCTCGCATGACCTGCGAAGTCTGTGGCAACACAGGCCACTCGGGGAACGACTGCCCCGAAACGCGAGAAGATGCCCACTACGTCAACAACTCCAACAACAACGGGTACCGACCGAACAACTACGGCAACCAAGGCTGGAATCCGCCGCCTCCGCCCTTCACCGTCGTCGGCCGCCTCCACCGCACCTCCCACGACTTGAACCACCCACGTGAGCTCGCCATGCCTTCCTGATCCCTTACGGCCAAACCCCACAGCAAATGGAGCACCACAGCACCGAAACGAGCTCGCTCCAGCGAACTTCGACCACGGCAGGGTCAGCACCGCCGTGTCCGTGGTCGCCGGCGGCGAACTTTTTCCCCCTTTGAACCACAACCGTCCGATCTGTTTCCAACAGCCTGGATTAGATCTCCCAAATACCCCTTCGCGTTTTAAATCCAGGCCGTCCAGATCTGATCCAAGGGCCGAGTATCGGTCAACACCGGTCAGCGCCTGCACTTTTTCTAAAGAGCCCCTGCACTCTCTGGTAATCAACGCGCAGTCCAATCCAATTCAAAAATATTCACAGGTAGGTCCTGTTTTATTCAGAAAAACCCCCTGAGCTTACAAATAATAGAACTCGCGGTCCGTCCCTCATCTTTTTACGCCTAGGCCCTTCGGTTTATATGCATAATTACGTATAGGTCCTCGTTTTCTTACAGATTAGTCCCTGAAACTTCAAAACCCCATAACTTTCTCGTTTTAGCTCCGATTAGTGTGATTTTCGCGCTCATGTGTTCGTAGTGAAGCGTAGAATAGATCTAAAACCCTTTTGTGTACTGTTTTCTCTGTTTGATGTACTGTTTCTAATAGAATTGTTGATTCGAGTCCAGTCGGTGAGCCGTTGCCGTTGGAGTTCGAGTACGTTGAGGACTTTCAGGAGCCGGACTCACAGCAGCAGCAGCAGCACTTTGAGGAAGGCAAGTTATAGCACGGACAATCCTTGCTACCTATCCACTTGTACTACATTATTTACATTCATGCATTTAAATTGATGTACCCTAAGGATATTCCTAGTTTGTTATTCCTGTTACCTTGACTACCTTGGGTTATTGCATTATGGGTAGACTTTTGCTAGGCGCAGCTACTGTCACCTTTACTATTACTGTTAATCTTGATATAATGGTTCACTGCAACTATAAATGTTAAAATATGCTTTTTAGCAACATGGTTAAGGGAACTAGGGCGTCAGCTGCGTGCCAGGCCCTAGTGTCTCTCCGTAAGGACCGTTTCTTAAAGCGGAAACCCAGGAGCCTGTTGCCACCGCCAGAACTATAATGGCTCTGGTCTTGGTCAAGTAGCTTGTACGGCTCTAGCTAGATAGTGGTTACCGATGGGCCGACGGCGTTTATGAGAAACATGGGTGAGAGTATGTCTTGATCCACCGAGGACGGGTGATCCGTCGGCTATGTCCCCGTGAGGCACAGTCCCGTGTGGGAGTCTCAGAGATTGAGAACTCCACACGTTGCGCTTTTATTTATGTTGTTGGTATGTTTTGTTGCGCATTGGATGCCATTGACCCCCCTATGGTGAGACTCCATAGGCTATTTGCTATGCGCAGCTACTGTCACCTTTATTATTAATGTTAATCTTGACATAATGGTTCACTTCAACCTTTAATGTTAAAATATGCTTTTTAGCAACATGGTTAAGGGAACTAGGGCGTCAGCTGCGTGCCAGGCCCTAGTGTCTCTCCGTAAGGACCGTTTCTTAAAGCGGAAACCCAGGAGCCTGTTGCCACCGCCAGAACTATAATGGCTCTGGTCTTGGACGAGTAGCATGTACGGCTCTAGCTTGACAGTAGTTACCGATGGGGCCAGCGGCGTGGTGGGAAGCATGGGTGAGAGTATGGTTTGATCCACCGAGGGCGGTTTATCCGTCGGCTATGTCCTTGTGAGACACAGTCCCGTGTTGGGAGTCCTTGGACTGGGAACTCCACACGTTGCGCATTTAATTATTTGTTGGCATGTTGCCGCGCGATGGACGCTAATGACCCCCCTATGGTGGACTCCATAGGCGTACGTCATTCTCGGTGCCTGGGCCATGCTGCCTGTGCTGTACCATAAGCGGCCACTGTCTTGTTAGGGTGTCTTGTGAAAAGCCTCGTAGCGTCCCTATGCCGTCACACCTCGGTAGTGTTGATGTGCGTGGTTGGGTGCAAAGTTCCTTTGAACTTTTACGCGACTGGTGGGTAAAGGGTGAAACCTCTGCAGAGTGTACAATCTATCATGATAGCCTTGCTCAAGGTCATGAGCGGCCTGGCGTTCCTTTTCGAATAGAACTTGATGGTTATTATTGTTGTTTAATGACTTACACTATATAATTGGGTTACAACTGGGAGTCCTTTTCACTTGTAGTAAATTGGATGCAGTTAAAATGAATCAACTAAAAATGCTAATGCAGTCAAACCGAGTCAAACCTTTTGGCCTCATACCCCGTGCTATACTTGCTAAGTAACTCTGTTACTTACACTTGCTTTATTTATGTCATTTTGCTGCAAAATCCCGGATGGGTAACAGATTGGGCTGTGCATGAGTCTGCTGCTGAGTTTCCGGAGGATCTGCCGTTCTACTGAGTGTGTTCTCCCAGTCAGAGTCCCTGTGGAGCACGGCCTCGTTTAGGGAGAGTTATTATTAGTCTTCCGCTGTATTGGTTAGTTTATTTATGAAGCAACTCTGATGTAAACTCTCTCATTAATAAAGCATTTATTTTCAGCATTTGTGTCTCTGTTATCATATTTGTTGACTATATGTGTTCTATGGACTTCCTGGGCACACATATAGTAGCATTCGGGTTTCTGTGTAAATCCGGGTGTGACAGATTGGTATCAGAGCCGTGCTGACTGTAGGAACGCAGCTTAGCTAGAACGGTTGGAGAAATCTTAGGAGACCACCATGATTCAGTGACCGAATAGTTTTTCAAAAAGAAAAAGAAGGAAAAAAAAATCAAATCAATCTGCTGTCGAGTCTTGTGTGAATTATGTCTTTAGGTGCTTGATTTTGTTGTTATTATGCTCATGCTTGATTTGGATTTTTGTAATGATTGTGATGGGAGTAGACGCGAGTCTACGACCATCTAGATATTGGATTAAGGTTTAAGGACATTAGTGCTTACATAGAGGGGGGATTATTTGCTTTCCTTTACCCTTTATCGGTTAAAATCCTCTATCGCCAGACTCATGGCCTGACACAAATTATTTGCTGATAATAGATGGTGAACACAAGGAGGAACGTTGGTGCCGGTGGGAGCGGCCAGAACCCGAACCCGAATCCACCGCCTCCACCACCGCCACTCACCATGGAGCAGATGATGCAGATGCAGCTCCAGTTGACGCAGCAGATGGCCCAGACTATCGCCTTGCTGCAGCAGCAACAGCAGAATCCACCTCCTCCGCCCCACTTGCCGCCGAGAGACAAGAGGGGCGAATTTCTGAAGGGACGGCCTCCTACCTTCACCAAGGCCAGCGACCCCCTGCAGGCTGATGATTGGCTCAAAGCTGTGGAGAGACAGCTGGACATCGCACAGTGTGATGACCGGGAGAAGGTGCTGTACGCTGGAGGACAACTTCAGGGACCGGCATTGGACTGGTGGGATTCATTCCAGTATGGCCACCCCAATCGTGGTCAGATCACTTGGCAGGAGTTCCGTGAGGGCTTCCGCAGGCACCATGTACCGGAGGCACTAAGAAGAAGGAGTTCCTGGCGCTGAAGCAGGAAGGGATGAGTGTCACTGCTTACCGTGACAAGTTCATCGAGTTGGCCCGTTACGTTCCCGAGGACGTGGACACTGATGTGGCAACCTATGTGGCTCTATGTGACACATGTCAGAGAGTCAAGGCTGAACATCAGAGGCCAGCAGGATTGCTCCAGCCTTTTCCAGGAACTGGTGGACGGCGCCTTCAAGCTGGAGCACAAGCGCCGTGAGATCGAGGAGAAGAAGAGGAAGTTCCAGGGCCAGCAGACTGGGAGCAGCGGCCGCCCCCGCTTCACTCCTCCGCAGGGGAACCAGCAGGTGATGGGCCAGCAGCGCCCCCAGGGTCAGTCCAGCTTGCTGAACCGTAATCAGTTTCAGCAGCGCCCCCAGTACCAGCAGCGCCCTCAGTACCCCCAGGCACAGCAGCAGCGTTTCCAGAATCAGCTGCAGAATGCACCAGCTCAGCGCAACCAGGCACAGCCAAGTCGTGCTCAGCGCACCGGCCCAGTCAACACTGCACCAGTAGGACCGAGGGTGTGTTTTCACTGTGGAGGGCAGGGACACTTTGCCAACTTTTGTCTCCAGAAGGCTCAGAACGCCGGAGGCCAGAACAACAACCAGAGGAATGGCCAGCAGCAAGCACAGAACCCCGCCAGAGGCAAGGTCAACCACATGGGTGCGGAGACCGCAGAGGCAGCTACCGACGTGGTTGTGGGTACGTTCTCTGTCAATTCAACTCCTGCAACTGTATTATTCGATACCGGAGCTTCGCATGCTTTCATATCTGCTGCTTTTGTGAAAAAGAACATGCTGATGTTGCAACCTATGGGAAACCCAATGATAGTCAGTTCTCCAGGAGGGGAACAACATGCTACATTACGTTGCCCCTATACCACTATCACAATAAGAGGGGTAGACTTTGGGGCTAGTCCAATAGTCCTAGAGACCCTTGGATTCGATATGATTCTAGGTATGAGCTGGTTAGCCAGATATGAAGGGGTGATCCAATTCTCCAAGAGAGCAGTGCAACTGACATCCAAGACCGGAGAAAGGGTGGAATATCAGGCAGCTGGATCCATGGAGCACAGCCAAGTCAACCAAGCTGAGGGTACAGCTCTCGAGGACATTCGCGTGGTGTGCGACTACCCGAATGTATTCCCAGATGAATTGCCAGGTATGCCCCCAGATCGCGAAGTTGAATTCGTTATTGATCTAAAACCTGGCACTGCACCTATAGCCAAGAGGCCATATAGGATGGGAGTAAAGGAGCTGGAGCTGCTAAAGAAGGAACTAGAAGCTCTGCTGGCAAAGGGGTACATACGTCCAAGTTCTTCACCGTGGGGAGCACCGGTGTTGTTCGCGGACAAGAAGGATGGTACACAAAGGTTGTGTGTGGACTATCGAGCCCTCAACGAAATGACCATCAAGAACAAGTACCCACTGCCAAGGATTGATGATCTGTTCGATCAGTTGAAGGGAGCTTGTGCGTTCTCCAAGATCGATCTCAGGTCGGGTTACTATCAGATGAAGATTCGGGTGTCGGATATACCCAAGACGGCATTCACCACTCGGTACGGGTTGTATGAGTTCACAGTCGTGTCCTTTGGATTGACTAATGCTCCTGCATACTTGATGTACCTGATGAACAGTGTGTTCATGGACTACCTCGACAAGTTCGTGGTGGTATTCATTGATGACATACTGGTCTTCTACAAGAATGAAGAAGAGCATGAAGAGCATGAGGAGCACTTGAGGTTGGTGATGCAAAGACTCCGGGAACATCAACTGTATGCCAAGCTGAGCAAGTGTGAGTTCTGGCTAAAGGAAGTTGCATTCCTGGGACACGTGTTGTCCAATGGAGGGGTGGCAGTTGATCCGAAGAAGGTCAGTGATGTGTTGAGCTGGAATCCGCCTCGGGATGTTAGCGAAATCAGGAGTTTCCTTGGGATGGCCGGGTATTATCGACGGTTCATTGAAGGTTTCTCCAAGATTGCTAAGCCCCTGACGGCGTTGCTGGAGAAGAATGCCAAGTTCGTCTGGACAGAGCAGTGTCACGCCAGCTTTGACGAATTGAGGAAGAGACTGACAACAGCCCCAGTGCTGGTTTTGCCTGATCTTGCCAAGAGCTTCTCTATCTACTGCGATGCATCCCATCTAGGATTGGGGTGTGTACTCATACAGGAAGGCGGAGTTGTGGCATATGCGTCAAGGCAGTTGAGGAAGCATGAGCAGAACTACCCGACTCATGATCTGGAGTTGGCAGCTGTTGTACATGCTCTGAAAATTTGGAGGCATTACTTAATTGGGCACAAGTGTGACATTTACACTGACCACAAGAGCCTCAAGTACGTCTTCACTCAGTCAGGCGGGTCCTCGTACGGCCTGTCTCTTATACACATCTGGTTGGAGTTGATCAAGGACTATGATCTGGAGATCCACTACCATCCCGGGAAAGCCAATTTGGTGGCAGATGCTCTGAGTCGAAGGAGCTATGTGAACAAGAACACTGGACACTGTCTACCGGAAGAACTCAGTCGAGAATTTGAGAGGATGAGTCTGGGATTGGTGACCAGCATCACAGAGATGACAGTGGAACCTACACTGGAACAGGAGATTCGGAAGGGACAGCTTGAGGATGAGCACATCAAGGAGATTGTGGGGAATGTTGCTCTAGGAAAGGCCCCTGTATTCCGAGTTGATGATCAAGGAACTTTGTGGCATGGGAAGAGGATATGTGTGCCAGACATAGCACAGATCAGGGACACGATCCTAAGAGAAGCACATGACTCTGCCTATTCGATCCACCTAGGAAGTACCAAGATGTACCAATTGAGGCACAGTCCCGTGTGGGAGTCTCAGAGATTGAGAACTCCGCACGTTGCGCATTTATTTTTCTTGTTGGCATGTTGCCGCGCGATGGACGCTATTGACCCCCTATGGTGAGACTCCATAGGCGTACGTCAATCTCGGTGCCTTGGACTCAGAGAGGATTTGACTCCATTTGGGTGATAGTGGACCGCTTGACCAAGGTGGCACACTTTCTTCCAGTGAAGACCACCTACTCAGGTGCCAGATTAGCGGAGCTGTACATAGAGAGAATTGTATGCTTGCATGGAGTGCCGAAGCGCATAGTGTCTGATCGTGGCACTCAGTTCACATCGCACTTTTGGCAGAAGCTTCATGAGTCGATGGACACTAAGCTGCATTTCAGTTCAGCTTACCACCCTCAGACTGACGGGCAGACAGAGTGGACCAATCACATCTTGGAGGACATGTTGAGAGCATGTGCACTGCAGTATGGTGTTAGCTGGGACAAGAGTCTGTGCTATGCAGAATTCTCATACAACAACAGCTACCAGAAGAGTCTGCGGATGTCACCATTCGAGGCTCTGTATGGCAGAGAGTGCAGAACACCATTGTTCTGGAGCCAGACTGGGGAAAGTCAAGTCTTTGGGCCTGAGATACTCAGAGAAGCAGAGAGGCAAGTGCAAGTAATCAGGCAGAATTTGAAGGTGGCACAGTCTCGGCAGAAGAGCTATGCTGATGTCAGGAGGAGGGATCTCAGCTTCAAGGTCGATGACTTTGTGTATCTTAAGGTGTCACCGATGAGGGGTGTGAAGAGGTTCAATGTCAAGGGCAAGTTGGCACCTCGTTTCATTGGACCCTTCAAGATACTGGAACGGATGGGCGAAGTGGCATACCGGCTAGAGTTACCTGAGAAACTGGCAGGAATACATGATGTGTTCCATGTGTCTCAGCTGAAGAAATGTTTGCGGGTACCTGAAGAGTCTGAGAAGGTGATCCCGATGGAAGGGCTGAGTATACAAGAGGATCTCACCTATGAGGAGTATCCAGTCAAGATTCTAGAAGGGTCTGAGAGGGTGACAAGAAACAAGGTCATCCGGATGTGCAAGGTTCAGTGGAGCCAATCTGCAGAGGACGAAGCGACTTGGGAGAGAGAAGAAGACCTCAAGGCCGCTTATCCACAACTCTTCACATCCACATCCGAATCTCGAGGACGAGATTCACCTTAAGGGGGGTAGGTTTGTAACACCCAAAAATAACCTATTTAAAAATTTTTAGTAATTAATTAATTATTTATTATCATGTTCATGTTTAATATAGGTTAAATAAATAATTTCTGAAAATTAAAATCAAATATAAGGCCAATCCCCACTGCGGCCCAGCGTCGCGCTAACCCCCGCTTCCTCCCCGCTCCTGGGCCGCACGCCAAGCCGGCCCAGCCCACCTCACTGCTCCATCCGGCCCAACTCAGCACTTCGGCCCAGCACCCGTGCCCCGCCGCCACAGTCACCGACACATGGGCCCCGCGCGAACAGTACCTTTCTTCCTCCTCCCGCCGAGCCCCGGCCCGAGCTCGCCGCCGCGGCCCAGAGCCTCGGCCCTCCCGCACCGTGAAGCTTCGCCGAAGCTTCCCCCAATTCCCTTCCCTCCTTCGCGCGCCCTCTTTCCTTCCCCGGCTCGCTCCCCGCTTGGAAGGTCATCCCCTCCTATGGAAAGATACCGCCGCCGCCCGATCCTCGGCGTGCGCGCTACGCCCCCTCCCGAGCCCTAGGGTCCTCTCGGGGCTATAAAGCGGCCTCTAGAGCCCCGAGAACCCACACCCTCCCCGAGCCGCCACCCTTTCCCACCACTCGCGCCGTCGCCATTGCCGCCGCTTGAAGCTCGGCGACGAACTCGCCGCTCCGGCAACCACCCGCCCCGGCTGAACCCCGGAGCAGCTTCGCCGCTCCACGAGGAGCACACCGAGCCCTTCCGCGCTAGTCCCCGCGCCCCGGAGCTTTTTCCCGTCGCACACCGACGACCGCCGCCCGCCGGTCACCGTCGGCCCGTCGCGTCGTCACCCCGCCGACCAAATCTTCCACTCAGGTAGACTCGCCTTTCCTTCCTGTTTCGCCCGAGCCGCTTCCCGCTTAAACCCGTGCACCGTAGCACCCCCAACCATGCTCGCCGGAGCTCCGCCTCCGCCCTTCACCGTCGTCGGCCGCCTCCACCGCACCTCCCACGACTTGAACCACCCACGTGAGCTCGCCATGCCTTCCTGATCCCTTAGGGCCAAACCCCACAGCAAATGGAGCACCACAGCACCGAAACGAGCTCGCTCCGGCGAACTTCGACCGCGGCAGGGTCAGCACCGCCGTGTCCGTGGTCGCCGGCGGCGAACTTTTTCCCCCTTTGAACCACAACCGTCCGATCTGTTTCCAACAGCCTGGATTAGATCTCCAAATACCCCTTCGCGTTTTAAATCCAGGCCGTACAAATCTGATCCAAGGGCCGAGTATCGGTCAACACCGGTCAGCGCCTGCACTTTTTCTAAAGAGCCCCTGCACTCTCTGGTAATCAACCCACAGTCCAATCCAATTCAAAAATATTCACAAGTAGGTCCTGTTTTATTCAGAAAAACCCCCTGAGCTTACAAATAATAGAACCCGCAGTCCATCCCTCATCTTTTTACGCCTAGGCCCTTCGGTTTATACGCATAATTACGTATAGGTCCTCGTTTTCTTACAGATTAGTCCCTGAAACTTCAAAACCCCATAACTTTCTCGTTTTAGCTCCGATTAGAGTGATTTTCGCGTTCATGTGTTCGTAGCAAAGCGTAGATTATTTCTAAAACCTTATTTTGTACTGTTTTCACTGTTTGATGTACTGTTTCTAATAGAATACTTTTGCTTGCATGTATTGTCTTGTATGGATGCCTTGTGTGGATGCTTGTGTGGTGATTCGAGTCCAGTCGGTGAGCCGTTCGCGTTGGACTTTGAGTACGAGGATTTCCAGCAGCCGGAGCAGCAGCAGCAGCAGCCTTTTGAGGAAGGCAAGTTATAGCAACGGACAATCCTTGCTACCTATCCACCTTTGTACTACATTTATTTACATTCATGCATTTAAATTGATGTACCACCGCGACGATGGAAGAGCTCACGGACGAAGAATGGAAGCGGTACCTGATTGCTGAGGAACACTTCAAGGCGCAATTCTTGAAGGGTTTCGAATCTAATAGATTCATTAAGTTACCTTGTGTTGTTTGGGTTTTACTTTATGTTTAATTC
>OAMR01000819.1:413033-424450 GCA_900205405.1 Echinochloa crus-galli | reverse complement strand
GACCAGGCTACACCGAGGATGGCCAGCAAGATGATCCGTGAGTTCTAATGATGAAAATAACTGAAAATATTAGTAAGAAGCTTTCTGCTAATGATAAAACTCTGGAAAACATAGACTCTAGGATGGAATCATTCGCTTCTGCCATGAAAAATCAACTGAGCTTTAATAAAATGATAGAAACTCAAGTTGCTCAGTTAGCTGCTGCTGTTCCTGTCACTGAGTCGGGGAAGATTCCGGGGCAACCCGAACCTCCCCTCGAAATAGTGGATGCTATTACTATGATACAGGGTAAGATGTCTCGCAGTATTCTCCGTACTAACCATGCAGGGAAGGTCTCAAATATCCAAGTGCTAACACCAAGATGGACCTACCTGACGAGAGCTGCAAAGAAGGCAATCATCAAAACCTCTCCGGACCGGAAGGAAGATCCGGAGTACCCGTCATTCAATGGACGATCTGGAATCGTCGCATTGATGATGCGCTCTGCGATCTAGGGGCCAGCGTCAACATCATGTCTAAGGCATTATTTAAAAAGTTACGCTACCCTACTCTATCTCCTACTACTGCCCAGGTTCAGCTAGCGGATTCAACCGTCCGCTACCCCGAGGGGGTGATCGAGAATGTACCGGTCTGCATCTGGGGACGTTACGTTCCTGTGGACTTCGTTGTCCTCGACACGGGAAACGACCACTCGTTTTCCCTTGTCCTGGGCCGACCATTCTTGAACACCACCCGGGCTAGAATCGATATGGATGCGAGAGAAGTCTCGTTCCGTATCGACGGAAGGTTGACGTACTTCAAGTTCCAACCACGGGAAGAGAAGAAGGTAGAGCCACTCACACCCACTTACACCGGAGCAGAGGAGCGCCGAGTGTTTCCTCAAGGCTCTCATCAGTGGAGAGCTGGAGATACTCGGTAGAGAGCAGCTCGAGTGGTACGGACCGACGGAACAAGTGAGCGCAGAAGAAATGGACCGCCTCGTGAAGAAATACGAGGAGGAGCAAGCCCTCTGGAATTCTCCAGAGGCGCCGGTTCCACCGCCACCGACAAAGAAGAAAAGCAAGAAAATGTGGCGGAAGAAGGTTGCATCGTCCGAGTCATCCACTCCGGGACCAGACGACGACAAGAGCACCTGAAGACAGGAGAAGTCCAGCTCGCGGACGTAAAAGCTGAGCGCTCGCCGCGAGGATAACCGGTATGTATCTCATATTTCCCTTCCAAATTTTAAATTTCCAATTGCATTTGCATGTTTCCCTTTCCAAAAATAAATGAACCACTTGAGTAATTAAGTTGTGAGAGAGTAGAAAATTTTGCAAGCTTGGTTTAAATAAATGGTCACATGCTGAAATTTTACCTAGGGTGGATGTAATTGGTAACTTTTATCATTTTCATCCCTTCTAGAACATCTCCATTTATTTACCATCACCATCAACCAGCAACAAACATGTCTACCCCACTAAAATGGCTGCACTCACACCAATAATCACAAACATGGCAGCATGGGGGTGGTTCCACTAAAAACAACTTTGGTCATGTCAATGTTGGATCTCACCTAACACAACCCACCAAATTTTCATAGCCTAGTGCTGCACCCATCAAAGATTCATGTGCTGGTAGGGGAGCATGAGTGGGCAGCACCCACATGGCCGTTCAGCCGAGTGCTCTGGTTCGACCGAACCAGGCAGTTCGGCCGAACCAGGCCGGCTGCCTTCCCGCGCGCCTATAAATGGTGCCCCTTGCCTCCTTGCTTGCTTCACTCACTCACCCACTCAGAAATTCTGCTAGGAGCTCTCTCTCTCTCTCATTTCTTTGCTCAAGTGCTTGCTCAAGTTCTTCCCAAAGTTCTTGCTCAAGTTTTGGTTCACTTGCATCTCTAGAAAACCCAAAAATATTTGCCTTTGTGTGATCCTTGTGCTGAAATTTTGTTGGACGATTTTGTGGTGGTCTCCGACACCCACAAGAACGACTAACCATTTGTGGTGGTTTTCATCCCTGCAAGAACGACTAATTTTCTCGAATGAGTTCACTGTCATGTCCTTTGGCCTGACTAATGCTCCTGCATACTTCATGTACCTGATGAACAGTGTGTTCATGGACTATCTTGACAAGTTCGTGGTGGTGTTCATCGATGATATTCTGGTTTTCTCCAAGAATGACGAAGAACATGAGGAACACTTGAGATTGGTGATGCAAAGACTCCGGGAACATCAATAGGCTGGAGCAGCTGGCTTGGGTGGGGGCTCTGCTGTACCCCAAGCCAGGCAGCTCCAGAGCGAGAACGACATTGTTCTCCGGACGGACCGGGAGAGAAGCACCTTCAACGAGCTCTGGCTGTGTCACACCCGGATTTACACAGAAACCCGAATGCTACTATATGTGTTCTATGGACTTCCTGGGCACACATTGGAGCTTCGCATGCTTTCATATCAGCTACTTTCGTGAAAAAGAACTTAGTGGCATTACTGCCCATGAAGAATACTATGCTAGTAAGCTCGCCAGGGGAGAACAGCGAGCCACTTTACGCTGCCCCTGTATCACCGTCACAATAAGGGGGGTAGACTTCGAGGCCCGCCCGATAGTCCTGGAGACCCTTGGATTCGATCTGATCCTGGGTATGAGCTGGTTAACCAGATTTGATGCAACTATCCAGTGTGCCAGGAGGGCAATACAACTGACCGCCAAGTCAGGAGAGAAGGTGGAGTATCAAGCGACCAGTCCATCAGAGTATGGTCATGTTAACCAAGATGAAGGCAAAGCACTGGAGGACATTCGCGTGGTGTGCGATTTCCCGGATGTGTTTCCAGAGGATTTGCCAGGTATGCCCCCAGATCGCGAAGTTGAATTCGTTATTGATCTTAAACCTGGCACTGCACCTATAGCCAAGAGGCCATATAGGATGGGAGTAAAGGAGCTAGAGCAGCTTAAGAAGGAGCTAGAAATTCGAATTTGAATCACTTTGTTTTGAGCTCTAGAAAAGTTTCTAGGCCCAGAGTTCACTTTTGCTCCCTGAATCTTTCCCTTGACTCATATTTGCTCCCCGCCTCTCATTCCCTCGAACCAGCCCAACTCCAGCTCGGCCCACTCCACCACTCCCCCTCCAACACCTCGGCCCAGCCTGCCAGCGGCTTGTCACTCCAGCCGCGAAACGTCTGGGGAACATCAGTTGTATGCCAAGCTGAGCAAGTGTGAGTTCTGGTTGAAGGAAGTGGCATTCCTGGGTCATGTGTTGTCTAATGGAGGAGTGGCAGTCGATCCGAAGAAGGTCAGTGATGTGTTGAGCTGGAATCCGCCTCGGGATGTTAGCGAAATCAGGAGTTTCCTTGGGATGGCCGGGTATTATCGACGGTTCATTGAAGGATTCTCCAAGATTGCTAAGCCCCTGACGGCGTTGCTGGAGAAGAATGCCAAGTTCGTCTGGACAGAGCAGTGTCAGGCCAGCTTTGAAGAGTTGAAGAAGAGACTGACAACAGCCCCAGTGCTGGTTTTGCCTGATCTTGCCAAGAGTTTCTCTATCTACTGCGATGCATCCCGTCTAGGATTGGGGTGTGTACTCATGCAGGAAGGCAGAGTTGTGGCATATGCGTCAAGGCAGTTGAGGAAGCATGAGCAGAACTACCCGACTCATGATCTGGAGTTGGCAGCTGTTGTACATGCTCTGAAGATTTGGAGGCACTACTTGATTGGGCACAAGTGTGACATTTACACTGATCATAAGAGCCTCAAGTATGTCTTCACTCAATCGGATCTGAACATGAGGCAATGCCGGTGGTTGGAGTTGATCAAGGACTATGATCTGGAGATCCACTACCACCCAGGCAAAGCTAATTTGGTGGCAGATGCTCTGAGTAGAAGGAGCTATGTGAACAAGATCACTGGACACTGTCTACCGGAAGAACTCAGCCGGGAATTTGAGAAGATGAGTCTGGGATTTGTGACTAGCATCACAGAGATGACAGTGGAACCTACACTGGAACAAGAGATCCGGAAGGGTCAGCTTGAAGATGAGCACATCAAGGAGATTGTGGGGAATGTTGCTCTAGGAAAGGCCCCTGGATTCCGAGTTGATGATCAAGGAACCTTGTGGCATGGGAAGAGGATATGTGTGCCAGACATAGCACAGATCAGGGACACGATCCTGAGAGAAGCACATGACTCAGCCTATTCGATCCACCCAGGAAGTACCAAGATGTACCAAGACATCAAGGAAAGATTCTGGGATTTGTGACTAGCATCACGGAGATGACAGTGGAACCTACACTGGAACAGGAGATTCGGAAGGGACAGCTTGAAGATGAGCACATCAAGAAGATTGTGGGGAATGTTGCTCTAGGAAAGGCCCCTGGATTCCGAGTTGATGATCAAGGAACCTTGTGGCATGGGAAGAGGATATGTGTGCCAGACATAGCACAGATCAGGGACACGATCCTGAGAGAAGCACATGACTCAGCCTATTCGATCCACCCAGGAAGTACCAAGATGTACCAAGACATCAAGGAAAGATTCTGGTGGTATGGATTGAAGCGTGATGTGGCAACACACGTGGCTCTATGTGACACATGTCAGAGAGTCAAGGCTGAACATCAGAGGCCAGCAGGATTGCTCCAGCCTTTGAAGATACCTGAATGGAAGTGGGAAGAAGTTGGCATGGACTTCATCACTGGTCTGCCTCGCACTCAGAGAGGATTTGACTCCATATGGGTGATAGTGTACCGTTTGACCAAGGTGGCACACTTTCTACCAGTGAAGACCACTTATACAGGCGCCCGATTGGCAGAGCTGTACATGGAGAGGATTGTATGCTTGCATGGAGTGCCGAAGCGCATAGTGTCTGATCGTGGAACTCAGTTCACTTCACACTTTTGGAAGAGGTTGCATGAGTCGATGGACACAAATCTGCATTTCAGTTCAGCTTACCACCTTCAGACTGATGGGCAGACAGAGCGGACCAATCAGATCTTGGAGGACATGTTGAGAGCATGTGCACTGCAGTATGGTGTTAGCTGGGACAAGAGTCTGTGCTATGCAGAATTCTCGTACAACAACAGCTACTAGAAGAGTCTGCAGATGTCACTATTTGAGGCTCTGTATGGCAGAAAGTGCAGAACACCATTGTTCTGGAGTCAGACTGGGGAGAGTCAGGTTTTTGGGCCTGACATACTCAAAAGGGCAGAGGAACAAGTGCAAGTGATCAGACAGAATTTGCAGAGGGCACAGTCTAGACAGAAGTTTTTGTATTGCTTGTGGTTCAAACAAGAATTTAAATTTATTTAAATTCGAATTTGAACTGCTTTGTTTGGAGCCTTAGAAAAGTTGTTAGGCCTGAGTTCGTTTTTGCCCCTCCAACTAAATTCTCAGCCCAACTCTGCTCCCTCTACTTCTTTTCCCAACCAGCCCAACTCGGCCTGCACCACGAAAGACGGCCCAGCAACAACCTCGGCCCACTCCACCAGCTCCTCTCTCTCCCGCCTAAACCCAACCCGCCTCACTGCCCCTGGCCCAGCATCACGGCCTCCGTTCCAACCCAACAGCACCGGCCCACAAAGCCACCCCACCCAGCCGGCCCAACTACTCACGTTTCCAGCCCAGCTACCGGCCCGTCTTGCACCCCCTCTCCTCTCACTGACGAGCGGGCCCCGCCCGTCATCCCCTTCCTTCCGACCGCACCCGAGCCGGGCTCGAGCTCGCAGCACCGCACGGCCGCGCCTAGCCCAGGCCTTGGCCCACCTCCGCACCGCCGCAGTCCACTCAGGACTTTCGTGGAAGCTTCCTCCACCATTTCCTTCCATCCTGGAGCCGCTCCACGTTAGGAAGGCCATCCCCTCCTATGGAAAGACGAAGTGCAGAACACCACTGTTCTGGAATCAGACTGGAGAGAGTCAAGTCTTTGGGCCTGAGATACACAGAGATGCAGAACGCCAAGTGCAAGTAATCAGGCAGAATTTGAAAGTGGCACAGTCTAGGCAGAAGAGCTATGCTGATGTCAGAAGGAGGGATCTCAACTTCAAGGTTGATGACTTTGTATACCTCAAGGTGTCACCGATGAGGGGTGTGAAGAGGTTCAATGTCAAGGGCAAGTTGGCACCTCGTTTCATTAGACCCTTCAAGATACTAGAACGGATGGGCGAAGTGGCATACCAGCTAGAGTTACCTGAGAAACTGGCCGGAGTACACGATGTGTTCCATGTGTCTCAACTTCATGTACTTGATGAACAGCGTGTTCATGGACTATCTGGACAAGTTCGTGGTGGTATTCATTGATGACATTCTGGTTTTCTCCAAGAATGAGGAAGAACACGAAGAACATCTGAGAATCCACAACTCTTCACATCCACATCAATCTCGAGGGGACGAGATTCACCTTAAGGGGGGTAGGTTTGTAACACCCAAAATATTCAATTTTAAAATTTTTGGCATTTAATTAATTATTTAATGCTTCCCCTACGAGATTCATCTTAAGGGGGGTAGGTTTGTAACACCCAAAAATAGCATATTTAAAATTTTTAGTAATTAATTGAGTATTTATTGTCGTGTTCATGTATAATATAGGTTAAATAAATATTTTCCGGAAACTAAAATCAAATATAAGGCATAGAAACATTTTTGTTGCATTCATGCTGCTGCATATATTTTTGTATTTCTTGTGGTTCAAACAAGAATTTAAATTCATTTAAATTCGAATTTGAACTGCTTTGTTTGGAGCCTTAGAAAAGTTGTTAGGCCTGAGTTCGTTTTTGCCCCTCCAACTAAATTCTCAGCCCAACTCTGCTCCCTCTACTTCTTTTCCCAACCAGCCCAACTCGGCCTGCACCACGAAAGACGGCCCAGCAACAACCTCGGCCCACTCCACCAGCTCCTCTCTCTCCCGCCTAAACCCAACCCGCCTCACTGCCCCTGGCCCAGCTCCCCGCTCCTGGGCCGCACGCCAAGCCGGCCCAGCCCACCTCACTGCTCCATCCGGCCCAACTCAGCACTTCGGCCCAGCACCCGTGCCCCGCCGCCACAGTCACCGACACATGGGCCCCGCGCGAACAGTACCTTTCTTCCTCCTCCCGCCGAGCCCCGGCCCGAGCTCGCCGCCGCGGCCCAGAGCCTCGGCCCCTCTCCCGCACCGTGAAGCTTCGCCGAAGCTTCCTCCCCACTTCCCTTCCCTCCTTCGCGCGCGCTCTTTCCTTCCCCGGCTCGCTCCCCGCTTGGAAGGTCATCCCCTCCTATGGAAAGATACCGCCGCCGCCCGATCCTCGGCGTGCGCGCTACGCCCCCTCCCCGAGCCCTAGGGTCCTCTCGGGGCTATAAAAGCCGGGCCTCTAGAGCCCCAGAACCCCACACTCCTCACCCCGAGCCGCCACCCTTTCCCACCACTCGCGCCGTCGCCATTGCCGCCGCTTGAAGCTCGGCGACGAACTCGCCGCTCCGGCAACCACCCGCCCCGGCTGAACCCCGGAGCAGCTTCGCCGCTCCGCGAGGAGCACACCGAGCCCTTCCGCGCTAGTCCCCGCGCCCCGGAGCTCCTTCCCCGTCGCACACCGACGACCACCGCCCGCCGGTCACCGTCAGCCCGTCGCGTCGTCACCCCGCCGACCAAATCTTCCACTCAGGTAGACTCGCCTTTCCTTCCTGTTTCGCCCGAGCCGCTTCCCGCTTAGACCCGTGCACCGTAGCACCCCCAACCATGCTCGCCGGAGCTCCGCCTCCGCCCTTCACCGTCGTCGGCCGCCTCCACCGCACCTCCCACGACTTGAACCACACACGTGAGCTCGCCATGCCTTCCTGATCCCTTAGGGCCAAACCCAACAGCAAATGGAGCACCACAGCACCGAAACGAGCTCGCTCCGGCGAACTTCGACCGCGGCAGGGTCAGCGCCGCCGTGTCCGTGGTCGCCGGCGGCGAACTTTTTCCCCCTTTGAACCACAACCGTCCGATCTGTTTCCAACAGCCTGGATTAGATCTCCCAGATACCCCTTCGCGTTTTAGTGTGATTCTTGCGCTCATGTGTTCGTAGCGAAGCGTTCCTTTTCGAATAGAACTTGATGGTTACTATTATTATTGTTTAATGATACTTACACTACTTAATTGGGTTACAACTGGGAGTCCTTTTCACTTGTAGTAAATTGGATGAAGTTAAAATGAATCAACTAAAACTGCTAATGCAGTCAAACCGAGTCAAACCTTTTTGGCCTTCATATAACCGTGTTGTACTTGCTAAGTAACTCTGTTACTTACACCTGCTTTATTTATGTCATTTTGCTGCAAAATCCCGGATGGGTAACGCTACCTATCCACCTTTGTACTACATTTATTTACATTCATGCACTTAAATTGATGTACCCTAAGGATATTCCTAGCTTTGTTATTTCTGTTACCTTGACTACCTAGGGTTATTGCATTATGGGTAGACTTTTGCTAGGCGCAGCTACTATCACCTTTACTGTTACTGTTAAACTTGATGTAATGGTTCACTTCAACTTTAATGATCTACTGAGTGGTTCCCCCAGTCAGAGTCCCTGTGGAGTACGGCCTCGATTAGAGAGAGTTGTTATTAGTCTTCCGTTGTATTGGTTAGTTCATTTATGAAGCAACTATGATGTAAACTCTCTCATTAATAAAGCATTTATTTTCAGCATTTGTGTCTCTGTTATCATATTTGTTGACTATATGTGTTCTATGGACTTCCTGGGCACACATATAGTAGCATTCGGGTTTCTGTGTAAATCCGTGTGTGACAGGCTGAAGGAGTTCGAGCACACCCGTGTGTTCGATCGGGACCTACTGAGAAGAATGGGGCTGCGTGCCAGGCCCTAGTGTCTCTCCGTAAGGACCGTTTCTTAAAGCGGAAACCCAGGAGCCTGTCGCCACCACCTGAACTATAATGGCTCTGGTCTTGGACAAGTAGCTTGTACGTCTCTAGCTTGACAGTGGTTACCGACGGGCCGATGGCATTGTGGGAGGCAAAGCACGGGGTGATTCCCGATTCCACCGAGGACGGTAGCCCCGTCGGCTAGGTCTCGTTAGACCAAGTCCCGTGTGGTAGCCCCACACGTTGCTCTTTTATTTACTTGCTGGCCTGCGTGCCCCCGCTCTTTTCAACCAAGAGTTTTTCTGCTCTTGGAGGGATTTTAGCTTGGCTCTTGGTTTTTCAAGTCGTTGCTCTTTAGAGCCAAGCAGAGCCTTGAAAAGGTTTGATCGGGTCGCATTCTGGAAGAGGATTTCCGGAAATAATAACTGCCATGCACCCCGCATGAACAGTATCCATAACCCCACTCTGCCCTTTATGCACAAGTGGGTGGC
Source organism: Echinochloa crus-galli (assembly GCA_900205405.1). NCBI lineage: Eukaryota > Viridiplantae > Streptophyta > Magnoliopsida > Poales > Poaceae > Echinochloa > Echinochloa crus-galli. The sequence goes on along the minus strand of OAMR01000819.1, from coordinate 415,164 downwards.
TATGACGGTATTTCCGAGAGCCGATATCCGACCCGTGAACACAGTCGAATTGCGGATTCTGTATGCTATGTTCAAGAAAATTCCGGTTTCTCCAGTGAAAGACATGACCGATCACTGGCTGTCTCATATTTCTCGTGTGGGTAGCATGGCGATGACTTCTCTAGTGGGATAGCCAAGGACATTCCGGTGAAAATCCGGGAGTTCTTTGTCCCTGTGGATTTCGTGGTACTTGACATGGAAGTCGACACAAGGACGCCCCTCATTCTTGGAAGGCCGTTCCTGAGCACCGCCAACGCAAACATCGACGTAGGAGCCGGAAAAATCACTCTGAACATCAACGGAAAGGAAGAAGAGTTTGCATTCAAACCCAGGCTGGAGAAATGCTCTCAGGTACGTACTGAACAAATTCAAGATTTCACTAACCTGGAGCAGGTCAATGAAGTTGCATCCGAGCCACAAAGCTCGTAAGAGACACTGTTAACACCAAAAATTGACACCAGGAAGAGGCTGACATGTGGGCCGGATTTGGTGAAAAGATAAACATCGTTCAGCTAAGAAAGCTTATCTTCGAGAACGATTCGGCAAAGGCATTCTGCGGTCGGGAGTCCGTCGCCGATTCGGCAAGGGAGTTGCTCTATGGAAAGCATTCGGGAATGCGTGATGACGTGGATTGAATACAAGGAAAAAGCCGATTTGATAAAGAATGCGAGATGAATACGGCACTTCGACGTATTTCTTTGGAAATAAACGTTTTGGAATCGTAGTCGACTAGGAATCGTGTCAAAGTCTGGGTATAAATATAAACCCATGACAATTGTAATAGGGATCGAACAATCATACAACAAACCGGCCTTGCGCCACCACTGGATTGTCCTGGCAAAAGGGGCAGGTGCTATGTCCTGCAAAATAACAGAGTTATAATAAAAGAAGAATTGTTATCAGGGCCAGATGATGATTGAACAACATTACCTCTGAATTTGGCTGGTAGTCAGGCATCAACTCAAGGCAGAAGCGAAAGTCATCCGATTCAAGAGTTCGATTGGACGAACTCGAAGAATCGGATGCCGCGGCAGGGGCCACGGCTGGAGGCGCAGCAGGAGCTGCGGCTGGAGCAGCATTGGCGGAAATCCATTGGATTACCCTGAGAAAGCGAAGAAATTTGTGACGAAAAGAACAAAATCCTGGGAAAAAAGATTGAGAAGAAGTAATTAATCACCTCCAACTAATCTTAAAGAGTTGCAATCATTACTCGGCAAGATAAATTTTGTGAGAAGATTCATATCAAATTTGTCACAGAAGGTGTTACCCTTTTCTTCACTACTGAAAGTCAAAAAAGATCAAAAGTTTGTATGGGGTCCTGCAATTCGTGAAAAGTTATTCGGGATGGAGTTTGAAGATCTGGGTCAGTTGTCACAAAAATTGGCATTAATGAGTAACCAAGCATATGGCTTCAAGAAGGATGGTAGATTTGCCAAACAAAATGATGTGGCCGACATTTACAACCAATTCCTCGAGAGAGCAGATCAAGAGGATGAGTATGAAGATAATGAAGAAGTAGCTGCAGCAGAAATAGTGTGGGGCAAAGAGCCGATTACTGTGAATCAAAAGTGGGTCAAGCAGACTAAAGGTGCTTATGATTTTGATGTAACCAAAGCAGACAAATTGTTTGATTTCATTGTGAAAGAAGGCCGAATCAAGTTACCAGAGGGGCATTCCATGCTTCGGCCGGATGGAGTAAGAGACAAAAAATATTGTGGATTCCACGACAGAAACTATCCCTGTATTGCTGACAGATAGCTTGTTCATAGCTATATGCCGATCAAGATTGGCCTTGCAAGCCGTAGAGATGGAACTGTCTGGTATCATCCGGCACGTTCCAGGTTTTATATCTAAACATTTTTTCTTCCTTTGTCAGTTTCAGGGAAAATTGACTGGCACGCTTCCAGGAACTGAACGCTCGAGCCGAGTGTGAAGCCAGCTGATTCGGCTTGCTGTGTGCTTGGCGTGAGAAGCCGATTTTGCGTCAACACACAGCCACATGTTCAGAAAGGCCCTGTATTCAACTTCAGACAGAGGGCCATCAGACATATAACTGTCTCTTATACACATCTAGATGTGTATAAGAGACAGC
>OAMR01000819.1:400353-411412 GCA_900205405.1 Echinochloa crus-galli | reverse complement strand
GTTCGGCCGAACTGGCCAGTTCGGCCGAACCGTGGGATCTGCCGCCTCTGGCTCCCACGGCCAGGATTCAGCCCTGGAAGGCGGTGCTGGCTTGGGGGCGGTTCGGCCGAACGGGCCTGGAGGCCCAGCAGCCCCCCTCTGCACCGCCTCTTCCCTCTGGACCTCTTGGGCTTGCTTCTGGTTGCTTGGATTCGTATTCTTCTGGCCCAGAGTGTTGTGTCGGTCCTTTGGGATGAGTTGGCGGTCGTCCTACGTGGCTTGATGTGTTCGTTGAGTTGTCGCTAACGTGGACGGCTTCCGCTGGCCCGTACGGCTATGGGGGATAACCGGCCGAACATGTCGTTCGGCCGTTTCTGTCATTTCCGACCCCCCTAAAGCACGTATTTCGTGATATTGTACCTGCAAACATGACACTCACCAAAACTCGTGGAACTTTATTAGAAATCAAACCTAAGTACATGGAATGTTGCATAGTCTCTCATTTTATCCCGAGTATTGGTGGTCGAAATTGGGTTGTAACGAACGCCAACACTCAATCAATTTGTACCTGGAAGGATCTAGAGCAGAAGTTTCATGCTCATTACTATACTGGCAGCACTGAGAAAAAGTTGGTTGATCTAACTAGCTTGAGGCAGAGGTATAATGAGACACCTACAGAATTCCTTAGGAGGTTCAGGGAAACAAAGAGTATGTGCTTCTCTCTAAATATTCCTGATGATCAGCTGGCTGGTATGGCTATAGCTGGAATGTTGCCTGCAATTCGTAAAAAGTTATTTGGCATGGAATTTGATGATTTGGGCCAGTTGTCACTCAGATTTTCATTAATTAGTAACCAAGCATATGGTCTCAAGAGAGATGCTAAATTTGCCAGACACAATGATGTAGCTGATATTTACAATCAATTCCTCGAAAGGGCAGATCAAGGAGATGAGTATGAGGACAATGAAGAGATAGCTGCAGCAGAGATAGTATGGGGCAAAGAGCCAGTTACAGTGAATCAGAAATGGATTAAACAGACTAAGAGCACATATGATTTTGATGTGACTAAGGCAGACAAATTGTTTGATTTCCTTGTGAAAGAAGGCCGAATCAAATTACTAGAGGGGCATTCTATGCTTCGGCCTGAAGGAGTGAGAGACAAGAGGTATTGTGGATTTCATCAATGAATGCAGGGTCTTCAGAGTGAGGATTCAGAAAGCCATCCAAGAGGGGCATCTAAAATTTGATAACAAGATGAAATTGGATAGCAATCCATTCCCTCAGAATATGATTGGGTTCTCAGTCAACATGGTAAATGCTGTTGCACCTGAAGAAAAAGGAAAAATGAAAGTTTTGACTTCAAAAAGGGCAAAACAAAATGGCTCAGTTGACCCTGCTCGGCAAGTTACGATTGAACAGATTCACGGAAAAGATTCTCGTTTCCCGAATGATCAATTCGAGATTGAAAGGTCCTCCAAACCTAGAGTCACTACACGTATCCTCCTTAATAAATGGCAACGTCAGCAAGAAAAAGAACGTAAGCAAGGGCGAAAACATGAAGAAGAGGAAAGGAGATACGAGGAGGAAAGATATAGGAAAGAACAAGAGGAATATGCTCGAGAACAAGAACGTGCACATTGGGGCTGTGCATTTTTCAGACATTGTTGGAACGAGGGTTTAAAGGCACCCCGTATGAACAGTATCCATAACCCCACTCTGCGCTTTATGCACAAGTGGGTGGCTATGACGGTATTTCCGAGAGCCGATATCCGACCCGTGAACGCAGTTGAGTTGCGAATTATGTATGCTATGTTCAAGAAAAAATCTCGGATGATTATGCTTTCAAAAATAAAAACAAAGTTCCTCATTGGTCATAATACCTACCAAAGCCATATGATGGGATTAGTTTCAAACTTTCTACCATATATCAATCGCCGATCTGTCCATGAAAGAATTGGCAGGATACATCCTAGTGATGATCGGCGTTTTGAGACATATGAGAAGGATGATCAACCGAGGAAAAGATATGCTAATTACAGGTGGATTGATCGTGAAGAAGAGGAAGACGATCATGGTTCTGTATGGCAAAAGGGACAGTGGTGCCCACCTGGTTTAAGGAAGAGCCAAAAGAGAAGAGTACAGCGCCTAAGAAATCAAGAATTGAAGCAGGCAGGAACTAGGATGAGGTCGATATGGCGCCCAAAGGAAAAACTTCTCTGATAGTCTCAAATATCTGTTCACTTGTAGCTTGTGCAGCACTAAAGCTGTATACCGCTAAGAAATTAACGCTTCATTTGAGCGCCGAGTCGGACGAATCTCCTCCGCCGAGAGAGCCCGCTCGGCACAGTGTAGCAGGTGGAGGGCCGTTCCGAATCAAAGATAGCCCATGCTCTCGAAAAATAAATCAAGGAGAGGAAGAATCAATCCATGAAATTCCACCAAATTCCACTCCACATATTTTACTCCATAAATTCCAGGGGACGAGCCAGGCGTGATGCCGGGCTCGCCACCTCACAGGAGCCGGAAGACGAACCAGAAGCACCGCACCGACAAACGTCCGCGTTCGAGGCAGTTGATGGTGGAGCTGCTGTTAATGTGATGCCATACACTACATTCAGAAAGCTTGGCATGGGCCCTGGAGATTTGTTACCAACAAGCATAGTTCGGAACGATTTTGCTGGGAATCCTTCATCAAGATATAAGATGCTTGTATGCCTTCATCCTTTGTCCCTGAACCACACAAAAGCCAAATTAGATGTTAGGATGAAAAGAAGGCAAAGCCTTTGGTGAGGAAATACACTTGAGCGATTGAGTGAACCAATGAGGAACTACTTATCTTTCACAAAAGGCCTTCTTTGTTATTGAGGGCAAAGGGGCATATAGTTTGCTGCTTGGAAGGGATTGGATCCATGCAAATTGCTGTATCCCATCCACTGTGCATCAACAGCTTATTCAGTGGATAGATGATGAAGTGGAAATTGTCCAAGCAGATGACTCAATAAGCGTGGCAAACATAGAACCAGCCTTCTGGGAATATCAAGGCATAGATTGTTTCTCACGCAAGGATTGGGGAGAAGGTCCTGTTGGACCGATCAGCAGTGATCAACAGCCGATCAAAGCAGTCGGCTCTCATAGTAATTTTTGATGGAGAATCCAATTGATGGAACTGATGGAAAGTTAGGACGTGGATTTATATCGGCTGATAAATTGGAAGAAGTAGACATTGGAGATCATGACAAACCAAGGCCGACGTTCATCAGTGCTAACTTGGATCCAGTTTTCAGAGAAAAGTTGATCATGCTATTAAAAGAATACAAAGACTGCTTTGCTTGGGATTATTCAGAGATGCCTGGTTTGGACCGTTCTATTGTTGAGCATCGGTTGCCGATCAAGCCTGGTACAAACCTTACAAACAACCACCCCGAAAAATCTACAAGCAAGAAGTGTTGGCCGATGTGAAAAAGGAGATTGAAAGATTACTAGAAGCAAATTTCATTCGGCATTCGGCCATGCAGATATGCAGAATGGATCTCTAATATTGTTCCTGTCTATAAGAAAAATGGAAAGATGAGAGTTTGCATAGATTTTAGAGATCTAAACAGGGCTACACCCATGGACGGATATCCAATGCCTATTGCTGATTCATTAGTTGATGCTGCTGCTGGATATAAAGTGATTAGTTTCATGGATGGCAATGCAGGGTACAAAGATTTTTATGGCATTGGAGGATATAGTGAAAACAGCTTTCAGATGTCCTGGACATATAGGGTTGTTTGAATGGACTGTCATGACTTTTGGATTAAAGAATGCCGGTGCAACTTATCAAGGAGCCATGAATTATATTTTTCATGAGTTGATCAGCAAGATTGTGGAGATATATATTGATGATGTTGTGATTAAGTCATTGGATCATGAATCACATTTAGCTGACATAAGAAAAACTCTAGAGAGCACTAGGAAACATGGGCTTAAGATGAACCCGAATAAGAGGCAAGGGCCATTGCAGTCGAAATTTTTGGAGATTCAGAATTAGTCATAAAACAATTGAATGGTGAATATGAATGTAAGAATGATACCCTAAGGAATTATTATGAAGAGTGCAAGCAAATCTTGAAGGGCTTTCAGTCAGTAGTTCTGCAGCATATTCCTAGAGGGGATAATGAAGAAGCAAACAGGTTGGCTCAAAGTGCATCGAGTTACAGGAAGAGTCAAGACTTATTTGCCAGCAATGTGTATGCTTTTGAAAGTAATTTTGCAGAAGATGATTGGAGGAAAGAAATTGCTGATTATCTAGAAAATCCATCTCGAAAAGTTTCTAGAAAGAGTGGTTGCATACCTTAGCCGAAAATTGCTAGATCCCGAAACAAGATATTCGGCTGCAGAGAAGCTTTGCTTATGTGTTTATTACTCATGTACAAAATTTCGGCACTATTTGTTGAATGCCGAATGCATTGTATATTCAAAGTTTGATGTAAATGGAAGGATTGGCAAATGGATTTTGGCCTTATCTGAGTTTGAATTGAGGTTTGAATCGGCAAAGGCTGTCAAGGGGCAGATTATTGCTATGGACATCATGCTGTTTTGGCATGGGAAGGAATCTCAGATTCAAGAAGGATAAAATTGCAGAAGGATTTATGTTCTAAAGATTATAATGATTTAATGATGGATGAATTAGAAGATCTACATATGATTCGTCTCAAGGCCTTGGAAAATATTGAGAAAAATAAGGTGCGGATTGCTAAATATTACAACAAGAAAGTGAAAGTCAAGCAATTTGCAGAAGGAGATTTGGTTTGGAAAGCATTATTGCCGATTGGAACTAAGTATAATGAATTCGGTAAATGGTCCCCAAATTGGGAAGGACCTTTCAGAGTGGTTCGTTGCGTGCCTGGCAATGCATATATCCTAAAAACTTTGCTGGGAGAAGAATTTACTGCCGCTATAAATGGGAGATATTTAAAGAAATATTATCCTAGTGTCGAAATTGACCGCTGATGGAGGAATTTAATGTCAAAGAATAACAGAAAATAGCCGGCATTCGGGAAGAAGCCGCCTTTAGAGCAAAAAATTCCAACAAAAGGGAAAATGGCCAATACTAGATTGTATTGCCCTTAGTGCAAAAAATTACATCATAAACTTGGCAAAATTATCACATCAGGACTGCAAAATATGAGTTTTATTGCCGAAATTCCATGAAATCCCTAGTACAAACTACTGGAAAAGCCTGTTCAAAACAGACTGGAGATGGATGGAATCAGCAATGGCAGCACCATGGCCCTCGAGACGATCTACAGAGGCATCGATGTCGTCGATATCCTCCGGATTGCCAATGGCGAAGCCGACCGGCATCCTGGAATAATCAGCGCCGGTGCGTGTCGACATGGCAACTAAACCCACGGCGGCACCTAGACGAACGCCATGGAGGGCCACCTCGTCGACGCGGCCCGCCACTGCACCAAGGCGAGCCTCTGGTGTGTCCCCTTGGGCGTTCACCTTATTCGCCAGCTCCTCCACCAGCGCCTTCAGCCGATTGAGCTCGGCGTCACGATCTGCGAAGTTACAAAAGAGCAACGGATTAATATCATTTGGAGGCAGATTGAAACTGAGCAGATTGCAAGACTCACCGTTGATGGTCTCGAGCAACTGTTTACGCTGGTGTTGCCACTCGAGGTCCGCAATTCCCGCCTGTTTGGAGATAACCTCCAGTTCGTGACGAGTCTCGTCACGCTCCCTCATGAACCGGCGGGCGTCGCTATCTGAATAGCGCAAATCCCAGCTGGACCGGGAGGACCGATTGGACGAGCTCGAGGAGTCGGCCGCCGCGGCCGGAGCCGCAGCAGGAGCTGCAGCAGGAACCACAGCGGGAGCCGCAGCCGGAGCAGCAACGGGATTCCACTGGATTAGCCTGGAAAAACAAAGGCCAGTTCTTGAAGGCATCTTGCCATTCGTGAGGCTTTGTCAGAGAAGTTTTGAAAGGAATTCTTTGAGATTCGGCCGCAATGAGCTCAGAAGAATCTGAAATTCCTATGGGCCCAAGGAAATAAGATGGGGCTTTTTCCTCGACGGGAATCAAGAGTTCGGCAGCTAGGGCCTATCAAGAACAGAAAAAGGCGAGGAAAATATTTAAAAAGCGATTCAAAAGAAAAAGAAAAGACAAAGTGAGGTAATGCCGAATGAACTTAAGGGGGGTGAAATTTACTCGGAGGGCTTGATCTTGATCTGCCATTTGGGGGTTGAAGCTTGCGGAGGTCGAATGAACTAGGGTTTGGATCTGGACGAAGCTTTGAAAAAGTTAAGAGAGGAAAAAAGCGGGGATTGAGCTAAAATGACCTAGAAACGCTGAGTATTTATGGTCAATTCCGAAATAAAAGTATCTTTTATCCCAAAATTGAAGGGGCATGTGTTAGCACCAAAAATTGGCACCTGAAAGAGGCTGACAAGTGGGCCAGATTTGGTAGAAAGGTTCCATTCGGCAGGAAGGCCTTCTTTGAAGCATTCGGCAAAAGTTGCTCTGCGGTCAGGAATCCGCCATCTTTCGGCAAAGGAGCTGTTCCACAGTTGGAAATGGAAGTATTCGGGAAAGCGTGATGACGTGGATCGAATATAAGGAAGAAGCCGATTTGATGAAGAATATAAGGTTGTTCATGCATTCGCATTTTCCCTTTCCTTAGGTTGCATATAAAAAAAATCCCTTGAATAAAATTAACTCCCAACGATGCGTGGAATGAATCATATGCCTCTCACCTTGGAAATGATGAATAATTGCTCTGTCATTAATCTTGCTAGTACTTTGTTGCAACTAGTTGCTTGACTATGCTTGAGTTATTTGGCATGAGTAAAAATGAACCTGAACCTTGTGGGAGCACATGCTTTATTCCAAGTCTAGGTTGTTGTGGGAATTGATATAGTGAGACTCTGGTTGAATTCTATTTCTGCTCCTAGTATGGTGAAAATCTCGGATGATTATGCTTCCAAAAATAAAAACAAAGTTCCTCATTGGTCATAATACCTACCAGAGCCATAGGATAGGATTAGTTCCAAAACTGTCTACCATATGCTGCTCGTCATCTTAGTGAGCTTTGTCAAATTGTTGTGACCTTAGTGAGGAATCATTTCATGCTTCTAAGATCGAGATTCACATACACTCCACCTCTCACTTGCAATTCCTACTTTGGGAGTTAGCAAAAACCATGCCATCATCCATTCCATAAATAAAATTTCATGTTCTTTGATTCCCTCTCCCAATATCTGTGAAGTAGAGGCATGGGCTATGCAAAAGAAAAAGAAAAGCATGCCAAGTGGCATGGCAAAAATATGAGAAAAAGAAAAGCATGCCAAAAGGCATGGCAAAAATATGAATAAAAGATAGCCCATGCTCTCGAAAAATAAATCAAGGAGAGGAAGAATCAATCCATGAAACTCCGCCAAATTCCACTCCAAAAAATATCAGAGAAAAGCGATGCAATTCAATCAAAAGTGCACACAAGAAAATTAACTAATAATAAAACTACTTCAGATAATAGTAAAGTAAGATATTGTAGTGACTTGTTTTGCACTATCATAAACTGGGGAGAACCTTCTGAGTGGAGGTGATTCAGACAAGAGAGGCTGTACAAAAGCTTGATATTTGTGCCAGTACAAAGGACCATTACCCCCAAACAAGCAATGAACACAAGCGTGTGAACAAACTGTGACTGCTAGTATTAAAATTTCTATAGCTAACAGTTGACTCCCTGTTCTATGGCCAGTTGTTTCCCCGGCAGCAGCGACAACTCAGACCATGAACTACTTGCAAAGCACAATAGAGTATATAACACAATATTCATAACATGCATAATGGATGGAAGTGGTAGTGTTAACAGAGGAAGATAAAATGGTTGAGATCATGCTGCAAGAGAAGCTAAAATAATTGCCCAAATTGGAAGTGGTAGTGTTAATAGAGGATATGACCTTACAAGACTAGTTAATCATCTCATAAACATTCACACTCATTGAAATTGTCTCTCTCTTTTCAGTCCATTCTGTATTGAAATTGTACAGGTAGCTACCCCCACATTGCATCACAAAACTTTGCTTAAAACAACTAAACAAGCACAATGGAACACACATCTCTCCCTCCCTCCCTCTTTTTACTTTGTTGCAAAATCATGCACTGAGAAATACCAAACTGAAGAATGCAGAACATACATAAATCTGGTATTGGAGTGCTATTCAAAAATCAGTTCCAGATTATTTGAGAAAGAGATGCACTTCAATTTTCCCATTGCTTGACACTACATCTTGATGTAATGGTGTAAAACAGAGACGTGTAATCATACTACCACTATTTGCATGTACTGAGCATATGTGACAAGCATTTCAGGGTAGTATGATTACACGTCTCTGTTTTACACCATTACATCAAGATGTAGTGTCAAGCAATGGGAAAATTGAAGTGCATCTCTTTCTCAAATAATCTGGAACTGATTTTTGAATAGCACTCCAATACCAGATTTATGTATGTTCTGCATTCTTCAGTTTGGTATTTCTCAGTGCATGATTTTGCAACAAAGTAAAAAGAGGGAGGGAGGGAGAGATGTGTGTTCCATTGTGCTTGTTTAGTTGTTTTAAGCAAAGTTTTGTGATGCAATGTGGGGGTAGCTACCTGTACAATTTCAATACAGAATGGACTGAAAAGAGAGAGACAATTTCACCTAGAGTTGTGATTGGTTGGTGGTCAGCTCCCTAGCCAATCTTCTATTTTTTTTATTTCTGATCTAGAATTTGCTACTTCATAGATTCTTCCTCCACCCGTTAGAGTTGGGGAAGACGAACCTCCACCATCCTGGGACCCTTTACCCTCACCATTCGGTAATCAATCTACTCCTAAAAATGCTTTATGTCCTTTATTTTAATTGCTGCGTGTTCATATTTGTTTGAAATGAATTTATTTCTAGCTTTGCAATGAATATGGGATCAAGAGGTCGTATTAGAAAGAGGAGGCAAGAGGAGGATGATGATATGGTTCTGTTTCTTTTCCCTGCTATGCATATGTTGGCTTCTAGTTGTAGTGAGGCTAGACCAAAAAAGCGGCGACACACATCCAAGCTATCAGGCGAGGAACATGTTAAGGAGTTGCTTGAAGGTCACGTGAAGAACTGTCTGGTAGCATTTAGGATGGAACCAGAAATATTCAGAGCATTGGCTGATTATCTTAGGAAGGAAAGGCTGGTTCGTAGGGATGAAAGTGGTGTGGATAATTTCCGCGTCCGATCCGATCCGAATCCGAATTTTAAAGATATGGAGAAGAGTTTTGGATATCCGCGTGGATATGGATAATCCGAATCCGATTGTGTGTGGATGCGGAGTAGGATATGGTTTTAGTGAAATCCGGCGGATATGGATTATCCGATAATAAAATATATGCAATTCTATGACCGGACACGCAAATTAATGCTAGATGTAAAATTACAAAAATACCCCTTGTCTTTTGTGAGAAATATCTACGCATTGGCTTGTCTTTTGTATGAGAAACTTCCGGAGACCCTTGTCTTTTGTGATAGGTAGGTCAAAGTTGTATTTTTTGTGAGATAAATTTTGAACCCTAGAATTGCATTTATTTTGAGACGGAGGGAGCAGTATATGCCGGTGTGCCACCGCAGAGCTAGAAAGTTTCGAGCATGTTCTAGATCGAGGAAATCCAGGAAAGTACATTGCTTGTTGACCAAAGCTAGCCACAGCTGCCTACTGTCGGCCTGACTCTGATGACCATGCGCGTATGGCCTCTCGCCTCGCCTCTGCATGCATGTACGCACATACAGGATGCTTGGCGAGCTCACCAACCGGTCGCTTCTAAGGTCAGGCATGCAGCGATAGATCCGTCCATATATATCTTACTCCATTAGCCATCATGCACACAAGCAACTGATGAAGAAGCATTCAGATGCTGATCTTCTAAGGGATTTGCTTGCAGCAATATACGTCGAAGCGCCGTATTCATCTCATATTCTTCATCAAATCGGCTTATTCCTTATATTCGATCTACGTCATCACACTTTCCCGAATGCTTCTGTTTCCAACTGTGGAACAATTCCTTTGCCGAACGATGGCAGATTCCCGACCACAAAGCATCTTTTGCCGAATGCTTTCGAAGAAGGCCTTCCTGCCGAATGGAATCTTTCTACCAAATCTGGCCCACTTGTCAGCCTCTCTCAGGTGCCAATTTTTGGTGTTAACACATGCCCCTTCAATTTCGGGATAAAAGATACTTTTATTTCGTAATTGACCATAAATACTCAGCGCTTCTAGGTCATCTCATCTCAATCCCCGCTTTTTCATCTCTGTACTTTTGCCATCTTTACTTCTGTTCTGACCTAATGTAAACGAGTCATTCGGCAATGCTGGCTCCAACAGTATCAATCCCGAAAGGCTAATCATGCACAGCCGAATTTGGTCAAGCCGAATATGACATCAGCATGAATCCCAAACGACACCGAAACCGTTCAGTTTTGAGAACCCTTTCCACCTTCCGAATTTTTGGGATACGCGGCACGATCTCTTGGCCGCGATCTCTTCGTCAGTTCTATAAATAAAGATATCGAGTGCCGCTAGTCTCTCACCAAATCTTTTGCCTTCCTCGTCTTTGCCAGTTCGAGCTCTTCTTTTCCCCAAGCACAGTAAACCCAAGAAAACCCTAATGGCCAACGGAAGGCGACCGGTTGCTGATGAACCCGAAGGAAGCCGCGCTGGTGCTCGCCGCAGGTGATGATTGTCTGCCTCTTCTTACTCTTCTCTCAAGACTTCGCCCACATTTCTGACAAATCCCTTTGTCTTTTCAGGCTAATCCAATGGAACCCCGTCGCTGCTCCGGCTGCGGCTCCAGCTGCGGTTCCAGCTGTGGCTCCAGCTGCGGCTCCAGCTGCAGTTCCTGTCGCGGTGACCGATTCCTCGAGCTTGTCCAATCGAACTCTCGAATCGGATGATCTTCGCTACTCAGATAGCGATGCCCGCCGGTTCAGGAGGGAGCGCGACGAGACGCGCCATGAGCTGGAGGTCATCTCCAAACAGGCTGGGATCGCGGACCTCGAGTGGCAACACCAGC
>OAMR01000819.1:382019-400108 GCA_900205405.1 Echinochloa crus-galli | reverse complement strand
CTGTCTCTTATACACATCTAGATGTGTATAAGAGACAGACATAGGGTTGTTTGAATGGGTTGTCATGACGACTGTGTTGTGGGTTCGTATTAAACACTGAATGCTTTTTGTAATTAATTGAAGGAAAGTCTCGGCTGTTGAGATCAATAGCGACGATTTGATGCATGTATAACTGCAGCCACATTTGGACAAACCACCAAGGACCATTGACACAAGGGATTTTCTTGCTGGTATGCATCAGGTGGGTGGTTTGATTGAGCATATGGTAGACACTTCCCAGGAGGTATTTCCCAAGTGGAATGAGTTTTCCGGCAGCCAGCTCTTCAGCCATCACGATATGATTCAGGGTTGGCTCATTGGCTTTGCCACAGAAGACCGATCTGCATAGCCACATGTTCAGAAAGGCTCTATATTCGACATCGGTCAGAGGGCCATCAGACATATGGTTCTGGATGTATCTCTTGTATCCAACCCCTGTTTTTACTCCTGTCTGCTTGGAGGAACCTTTGTGGTCATATGGATATACGGTTCCTTTTCGATGAGATCAAGGAATACATGAAGGAGCCACCAGTATTGGTACCTCCACAATTGAATAAGCCTTTCAAGTTGTACGTGGCGGCCGATGCCCAAACTATTGGATCGGCCCTCATACAAGAATTTGAAGGGAAGGAAAGAGTAGTTGCATACCTTAGCCGAAAATTACTAGACCCTGAAACAAGATATTCGGCTATAGAGAAGCTTTGCTTATGTGTTTATTACTCATGTACAAAATTTCGGCACTATTTGCTAAATGCCGAATGCGTTGTATACTCAAAATTTGATGTAATTAAGCACATGTTGTCAATGCCAATTTTGAATGGAAGGATTGGCAAATGGATTTTGGCCTTATCTGAATTTGAATTAAGGTTTGAATCGGCAAAAGCTGTCAAGGGGCAAATTATTGCTGACTTCATTACTGAACATCGTGATTCATCGATAAATTTGCTTAACATTACTCCTTGGGTGTTATTCTTTGATGGGTCTTCATGTGACAAAGGTGGTGGAGCAGGTATTTTATTAATTTCACCCAAAGGAGAAGTATTTGAGTTTGCTATTCCCATTCAATTTACTGTTACTAACAATCAAGCTGAGTACGAGGCATTGCTCAAAGGACTCCAGTACTTGAAAGAAGCAGGGGCCATTGCAGTCGAAATCTTTGGAGATTCAGAGCTAGTTATAAAACAATTGAGTGGTGAATATGAATGCAAAAATGATATCTTGAGGAATTATTATGAAGAATGCAAGCAAATTTTGAAAGATTTTCGATCAGTAATTCTACAACATATTCCTAGAGGGGATAATGAAGAAGCAAACAGATTGGCTCAGAGTGCATCGGGTTACAGAAAAAATCAAGAAGTATTTGCCACTGATGACTGTGCTTTTGGGAGTGATCTGGCAGAAGATGATTGGAGGAAAGAAATTGCTGATTATTTAAAAGATCCATCTCAAAAGGTCTCTAGAAAGCTCAGGTATAAAGCTATAAAATTTGTTCTTCTTGATGGAAGTTTATATTATAAATCTTTGGATGGGGTATTGCTGCATTGCTTGAATCAAGAAGAAGCAAAGAAATTAATAAGTGAGGTTCATGATGGATTGTGTGGAGCACACCAGTCGGCTTACCGAATGAAGTGGGTTATTAGAAGAACTGGTTATTATTGGCCGACAATGTTGGAAGATTGTTTTGAATATTACAAGGGATGTCAAGAATGTCAGAAATTTGGAAATATTCAAAGAGTTCCAGCATCAGCACTGAATCCTATTATTAAACCATGGCCATTCAGAGGATGGGGAATGGATTTGATTGGCCAAATAAACCCTCCATCTAGCAGGGGCATTTGAGGGCAAAGGGGCATATAGTTTGCTGCTTGGAAGAGATTGGATCCATGCAAATTGCTGTATCCCATCCACCATGCATCAACAGCTCATTCAGTGGATAGATGATGAGGTGGAAATTGTCCAAGCAGATGATTCAATAAGTGTGGCAAATATGGAACCAGCTTTTTGGGAGTATCAAGGTATAGATTGCTTTTCAGGCAAAGATTGGGGAGAAGGTCCTGTTGAACCAGTCAGCGGTGATCAACAGCCGATCAAAGCAGTCGGCTCTCATAGTAATTTTTAATGGAGAATCCAATTGATGGAACTGACGGGAAGTTAGGACGTGGATTTGTGTCGGCTGATAAGCTAGAAGAAGTGGACATTGGAGATGGTGACAAACCAAGGCCGACATTCATCAGTGCTAATTTGGATCCAGTTTTCAAAGAAAAGTTGATTAAATTATTAAAAGAATACAAAGACTGTTTTGCTTGGGATTATTCGGAGATGCCTGGTTTGGATCGTTCTATTGTTGAGCATCGGTTGCCGATCAAGCCTGGTTATAAACCTTACAAACAGCCACCCCGAAAAATCTACAAGGAAGAAGTGTTGGCCGATGTGAAAAAGGAGATTGAAAGATTACTAGATGCAAATTTCATTCGGCCATGCAAATATGCGGATTGGATCTCTAATATTGTTCCTGTCTATAAGAAAAATGGAAAAATGAGGGTTTGCATAGATTTTAGAGATTTGAACAGGGCTACACCCATGGATGGATATCCAATGCCAATTGCTGACTCATTAGTTGATTCTGCTGCTGGATATAAGGTACTCAGTTTTATGGATGGCAATGCAGGATACAATCAAATTTTTATGGCATTAGAGGATATAGTAAAGACAGCTTTCAGATGTCCTGGACATATAGGGTTGTTTGAGTGGGTTGTCATGACATTTGGATTAAAAAATGCTGGTGCAACTTATCAAAGGGCTATGAATTATATTTTTCATGAGTTGATCGGCAAGATTGTGTAAATATATATTGATGATGTAGTGATCAAGTCATTGGATCATGAGTCCCATTTGGCTGACATAAGGAAAACTCTAGAATGCACTAGGAAGCATGGGCTTAAGATGAACCCGAACAAGTGTGCTTTTGGAGTTTCGGCTGGAGAGTTTCTGGGTTTTTTGATACATGAAGGAGGAATAGGAGTTGGCAAGAAGAGCATGAAAGCGATTGATGAAATTGTTCCTCCAACTAATCTTAAAGAGTTGCAATCATTACTCGGCAAGATAAATTTTGTGAGAAGATTCATATCAAATTTGTCACAGAAGGTGTTGCCCTTTTCTTCACTACTGAAAGTCAAAAAAGATCAAAAGTTTGTATGGGGTGACGAACAACAAAAGGCTTTCGATGAAATAATGGAGTACATGAAGGAACCACCAGTATTGGTACCTCCACAATTGAATAAGCCTTTCAAGTTGTACGTGGCGGCCGATGCCCAAACTATTGGATCGGCCCTCATACAAGAATTTGAAGGGAAGGAAAGAGTAGTTGCATACTGCTGATCACAGGTGGGTTGATCATGAAGAAGAAGAAGATCATGGGTATATTTGGCAAGAAGGGCAATGGTGTCCACCTGGCTTAAGGAAAAGCCAAAAGAGAAGAGTACAACGCTTGAGGAATCAAGAATTAAAGCAAGCAAGGCCTAGGATGAAATCAGTATGGCGTCGACAAGCATATGGGCAAGTTGGTGGACCAACATATTTTAATGTTCAAAAACCTCATGGTAAAGGAGCTGCTGAAGAAACTGGAACTTCTGGTTCCAAGGGTGTGAATGGTCAACCAGTTCAACAAGATCCTCAGCAAGCGATACCAAAACCTCGCACATATGGTGAGGCGGCATTCGGCACCACAGCAAATCCACCTGCTTCTGCTTACAAGATATCTCCTTTGAATAACAGGTTGCAGAGGGATATGTATGGGAATGGATATACATGAGATGAATACGGCGCTTCGACGTATTTCTTTGGAAATAAACGTTTTGTAATCGTAGTCGACTAGGAATTGTGTCAAAACCAGGGTATAAATATAAACCCATGGTGATTGTAATAGGTATCGAACAATCATACAACAAACCGGCCTTGCGCCACCTTTTCGAGTCCTTTAGTCGTGTCGTCGAGTTTCTTTCGAGGGGAATCATCGATCCGTCGACCTCCGTAAGTATCGACAACCTTGTATCATGCTTAGTATCATGCGGTGGATTTAGGCTTGATTTAAGAAGGCTTTCTTGTTAGATCATGAGTCATGCGGTAGGCTAAGGTCTAGCTTGAGGCAAGTTACCGGCTCTATTAGATTTTGGCAAAGATCTAGTAGATTCATTTTGACAAGGTAACTTAATGAATCTATTAGATCTTTGCCAAAATCTAATAGAGCCGATAACTTGCCTCAAGCTAAACCTTAGCCTACCGCATGGCTCATGATCTAGCAAGAAAGCCTTCTTGAATCAAGCCTAAATCCACCGCATGATACTAAGCATGATACAAGGTTGTCGATACTTACGGAGGTCGACGGATCGATGATTCCCCTCTAAAGATACTCGACGACACGACTAAAGGATTCGAAAGTTGGCGCAAGGCCGGTTTGTTGTATGATTGTTCGATCCCTATTACAATCACCATGGGTTTATATTTATACCCTGGTTTTGACACAATTCCAAGTCGACTACGATTACAAAACGTTTATTTCCAAACAAATACATCGAAGCGCCGTATTCATCTCATATTCTTCATCAAATCGGCTTCTTCCTTATATTCGATCCACGTTATCACGCTTTCCCGAATACTTCCGTTTCCAACTGTGGAACAGCTCCTTTGCCGAACGATGAAGGGTTCCCGACCGCAGAGCATCTTTTGCCGATTACTTCGAAGAAGGCATTCCTGCCGAATGGAATCTTCCTACCGAATCTGGCCCACTTGTCAGCCTCTTTCAGGTGCCAATTTTTGGTGTTAACACATGCCCCTTCAATTTCGGGATAAAAGATACTTTTGTTTCGGAATTGACCATAAATACTCAGCGTTTCTAGGTCATCTCAGCTCAATCCCCGCTTTTCCATCTCTTAAATCTTCGAAGCTTCGTCCAGATCTGGACCCTAGCTCATCAACTTCTTCGAGCTCCAATCTCCAAATGGCGGATCAAGATCAAGGCCTCCGAGTAAATTTCACTCCCCTTAAACTCATTCGGCATTGCTTTACTTCCGCTTTTTCTTTTTCTTTTGAATCTCCCTTTAAATTTTCTTCTCGCCTCTTTCGGTTCTTGACAGGCCTTAGCTGCCGAACTCTTGATTCCAATCGAGGAGAAAGACACATCTTATTTCCTTGGGCCCGTAGGAATTTCAGATCCTTCTGAGTTTGTTGCGGCCGAATCCCAAAGAATCCCCTTCAAGACTTCTCTGGCAAAGCCTCATGAATGGCAAGACGCCTTCAAGAACTGGCCTCTGCCCCCAATGTCTGACGGTCCTCTGTCCGATGTTGAATATAGGGCCTTTCTGAACATGTGGCTGTGCAGATTCATCTTTTGTGGCAAAGGCAATGAGCCAACTCTGAATCATATTGTGATGGCTGAAGATTTTGCTGCTGGTACACTCATCCCTCTTGGGAAGTACCTGCTGGGAAGTGTCTATCATATGCTCCATCAGACCACTTGCTTGATGCACACCAGCAAGAAAATCCCTTGTGTCAATGGTCCTTGTTGGTTCATCCAGATGTGGTTGCAGTTGTACATGCACCAGATTGTCACTATTGACATCAATAGTCGGCACTTTCCCTCAATTATATACAAGGAAGGGGAACCTCAAAGCACCAAAGGCTGTCAAACCTATGGAGAAGCTGCCTCTACTGTTCCTGTGGATAAGAACATTGGTGAATTCTTTGAGCTCTTCTCCAAATGCTTTGCTGATCCCCTCTGGTTTCCCTATTTTGATAATGACAACCTCACCCTTCCTTGTGAGTTTAGCTTTGAAACTGGATGTGTGGATGCGCAAGCTGCAACCATCTTCAACTCTTTCATTCGGCCCTGTATCCTACCAGCCGAATTTTGTGGAGGGAGGCTGGTTCAGAGTACTTTTGAGTACTACTAGCCGAATATGATGGCTAGGCAGCTAGGCTGTGGCCAAGTGCCACCAAGATTGTTTCTTCATGAATTCCTTAAGCCTAGGGAGATCATCACAAGTTCTGTGGAAACAAGGAGGATTTTTGACTACAGATGCTGTACAACCATCTATGCACCTGCACCTTTTGTGCCAATAACATCTGTTCATCCTTCTTTTATCTCATGGTGGCAAGAACTTCATGATCACATTTTCAACATGCCAATCCATCCTCTCTGCCTCGAGCTTATGCCTGATTACCAGCCAATTTCAGAGGTAATATGTTCACTCTTTATCTGCTTCAATAATAATATTCACCTGTTGATTCTGATTCTGTCATTTTGCAGGACATAGCACCTGCCCCTCTTGCTAGAACAATCTCCTACAAGATTGCAGGTCCAATATCTGCTTTGGGCATTAATCCTCTACTTTCGCTCAACTGATGTCTAGGCAGGCTACTTTAGACCCCATTCTTGTCATGCCAACTTCTGCCAAAAGGAAGACCTCTTCTTTACTGGCTCCTTCAGTTGTGAAAAAGAAAAGAACAAGCATCAATCCTCTTTTTTTAAATCAGCATTTATCTCTTGCTAATTGCAGAACAAACCCCAATGGAGCAAATTTTGGAGAGTTCTTCCCCTCGCCAGGATTCAACTCTAGCTTCATCACCTCTTCAACTAGAAGCTGCACCTTCACCAAGAGATTCTCCAATCTCTCCTCAACATGGCATGCAAGATCCTGCTACTGAACCTGAGCAGCCTCCTTCTCCCACTCAGGAAATCAGAACAGAGGTAAATAAAGCCATCCAATCTTCTCAATTTCCCAATAAATCATTATTAATTCATCAAGAATTTTCTTTCAGGAAAAACCTGCTTCATCATCTAGCTACTCATTTGCTCTGGATGATTTAATCGCTGAATAAGGAGAAGAAACATCTTCTGGTCAAGCTCTATCAGAGGAAAACCAAGCAAAATTGAAAGAAATCCTCTCCTTGCTGCAGAAGGGCATTCAAGATCAAGTTAAGGATGCTGATCTTTTAAGGGATTTGCTTGAATCCATTGACCAAGATCTTCCTGCTGATATCAAGGCTTCTTTAGGGCCAGTTTCCCAATTGGACAGTCATTTCGCTGCAGTGAAACAGGCTCTGAAGAATCAATCTGCTCAACCAGCTTTGGAACAAAGGAGAGCTTCAGCTAAGCAATCTGTAAAAGATCTGCATCTTCAAGCCCACAGCAACAAAGAACTGCTAGCCAGACTGCAACCTGCTCTTGCACTGAAGAAAGCTAGAAAAGCTGAGCTAGAGGCTGAATTGAGAAATTTATCAGCCGAAATTGAAGCTGATGAGAAGCAGATGGCCGAACTTCCCGAATTGGCAAAGAAAATTCGAAAGGAAGCTACAGCGGCCTTGAATGAAGAAAAGCAGCTCAAGACCAAACTTTTGCTCTAGTCCAGACCCAAGAGGCTGACAAGAAGCTGCTGGAGGATATTAGTAATATGATATTGAATGCCAAAAATATAATCTCCAAATACTTGGGTGTGTAACTGTGACAATCAATTCAATAGCCGAATGCTTTATATCTCTATACTTTTGCCATCTTTACTTCTGTTCATGTCTTGCGATGAATCAAAACTGAACCTAGTTTCTTTTTTCAGGCTAATCCAGTGGAATCCTGCCGCTGCCCCGGCTGCGGCTCCGGCTGCGGCTGCCGATTCCTCCAGTTCGTCCAACCGAACTCTTGAATCGGATGATCTTCGCTATTCAGATAGCGATGCTCGTCGGTTCAGGAGGGAGCGGATGAATCTCGCCACGAGCTGGAGGTCATCTCCAAGCAAGCTGGGATTGCTGACCTTGAGTGGCAACACGAGCGGAAGCAGTTGCTTGAAGCCATCGACGGTGAATCTTGTAATCTACTCAACTTCAATTTGTTCTCAAATGATATTAATCTGTTGCCCTTTGTAACCTCGCAGATCGTGACGCCGAGCTCAATCGGCTGAAGGCGCTGGTGGAAGAGCTGGCGGACAAGGTGAACGCCCAAGGGGACACACCTGAGGCTCGCGTTGGCGCGGTGGCAGGCCGCGTCGATGAGGTGGCCCTCCATGGAGTTCGCCTGGGTGCCGCTGTAGGTTTAGTTTCCATGTCGACCCGCACCGGCACTAACTATTCCAGGATGCCGGTCGGTTTCGCCAACGGCAATCCGGAAGACATCGACGACATTGAAGCTTCCATTGATCGTCTTGATGGCCATGGCGCTGCTATTGCCGATTCCATCCATCCCCAGTCTGTCTTGAACAGGCTTTTCCAGTAGTTTGTACTAGGGATTTATGGAATTTCGGCAATAAAACTTATCTTTTGCATCCCTTTTGTGATAAACTTGTTGAGCTTATGATGTACTTTTGTGTGCGCTAAGGGCAATATACTCTAGTATTGGCCATTTTCCTTTTGTTGGAATTTTTTCTCTGAAGGCGGCTTCTTCCCGAATGCCGGCTATTTGACATTTGATTCTTCATCAGCGATCAATTTCAATGCTAGGATAATATTTCTTCAAATATCTTCCATTTATGGCAGCAGTGAATTCTTCCCCCAGTAAAGTTTTCAAAATGTATGCATTTCCAGGCACGCATCTAACCACTCTGAAAGGACCTTCCCAATTTGGGGACCATTTACCGAATGTACTGTATTTAGTCCCAATCGGCAATAATGCTTTCCAAACTAAATCTCCTTCTGCAAATTGCTTAACTTTCACTCTCTTATTGTAATATTTAGCAATCCGCACCTTATTTTTCTCAATATTTTCCAAGGCCTTGAGACGAATCATATGTAGATCTTCTAATTCGTCCATCATTAAATCATTGTAATCTTTAAAACTCAAATCCTCTTGCAATTTTATCCTCCTTGAATCTGATTGCACTTCCCATGGCAAAACAGCATGATGACCATATACCCATTCATAAGGAGACGTTTTTGTAGACCCATGAGGGGCCATTCGGTAAGCCCACAATGCTTCATTGAGTACCGAATGCCACTTCCTTGGCTTCTGATCAATTTTCTTTTGTATAATTTTAATCATAATTTTGTTGGAAGCCTCTGCCTGTCCATTAGCTTGAGCATAATAAGGAGAAGAATTCAGCAATTTGATCCCCATACTTTCAGCAAAATCTCTTTATTCTAAAGATATAAACTGAGTCCCTTGATCTGTGGTAATTGTCTGAGGAATTCCAAATCTGTAAATGATGTGCTCTTTGACAAATTCAATCATATTCTCTGATGCCACCTTTCTCAATGGAATTGCCTCAACCCACTTGGTAAAATAATCTGTTGCTAAAAGTACAAACTTATGCCCCTTGCTCGATGGAGGATTTATTTGGCCAATCAAATCTATTCCCCATCCTCTGAATGGCCATGGCTTGATAATAGGGTTCAGAGCCGATGCTGGAACTCTCTGAATGTTTCCAAATTTCTGACAGTCTTGACATCCCTTGTAATATTCAAAGCAATCTTCCAACATTGTCGGCCAATAATAACCAGTTCTTCTAATAACCCACTTCATTCGGTAAGCTGACTGGTGTGCTCCACACAATCCATCATGTACCTCGCTTACCAGTTTCTTTGCTTCTTCTTGGTTTAAGCAACGTAATAACACCCCATCCAGAGATTTATAATACAAATCTTTATCAAGAAGAACAAATTTTATAGCTTTATACCTGAGCCTTCTAGAAACTTTCTGGGATGGATTCTCCAAATAATCAGCAATTTCCTTTCTCCAATCACCTTCTGCCAGATTATTCCCGAAAGCATAGTCATCAGTGGCAAACACTTCTTGATTTTCTCTGTAACCCGATGCACTTTGAGCCAATCTGTTTGCTTCTTCGTTATCTCCTCTAGGAATGTGTTGTAGAATTACTGATTGAAAGCCCTTCAATATTTGTTTGCATTCTTCATAGTAATTCCTTAGGGTATCATTTTTGCATTCATATTCACCATTCAATTGTTTTATGACTAATTCTGAATCTCCAAAAATTTCGACTGCAATGGCCCTTGCCTCTTTCAAATATTGGAGCCCTTTGAGTAATGCCTCATACTCAGCCTGATTATTAGTAACAGCAGATTGAATGGGAATAGCAAACTCAAATACTTCTCCTTTGGGTGAAATTAATAAAATACCTGCTCCACCACCTTCGTCACATGAAGATCCATCAAACAACACCCAAGGAGTAATTTCAAGCAAATTAATTGATGAATCACGATGTTCAGTAATAAAATCAGCAATAATCTGCCCCTTGACAGCCTTTGCCGATTCAAACCTCAACTCAAATTCAGATAAGGCTAAAATCCATTTGCCAATCCTTCCATTTAAAATTGGCATAGACAATGTTTGAATATACAACACATTCGGCATTTAACAAGTAGTGCCGAAACTTTGTACATGAGTAATAAACGCATAAGCAGAGCTTCTCTGTAGCCGAATATCTTGTTTCGGGATCTAGCAATTTTCGGCTAAGGTATGCAACCACTCTTTCCTTCCCTTCAAACTCTTGTATGAGGGCCGATCCAGTAGTTTGGGCATCGGCCGCCACGTACAACTTGAAAGGCTTGTTCAATTGTGGAGGTACCAATACTGGTGGCTCCTTCAGAGTTGATGATGTACATTATTAGCACTAAGTCTTCGCGCCTTCTTTCCTCTTCCTCGTATTCACGGAAAAGGGCAACACCTTTTGTGACAAATTTGATATGAATCTTCTCACAAAATTGATCTTGCCAAGTAATGATTGCAACTCTTTAAGATTGGTTGGAGGAACAATTTCATCAATAACTTTCATACTTTTCTTGCCAATTGCTATTCCCCCTTCATGTATCAGAAACCCCAGAAATTCTCCAGCCGAAACTCCAAAAGCACACTTATTCGGGTTCATCTTAAGCCCATGTTTTCTAGTGCACTCTAGAGTTTTCCTTATGTCAGCTAAATGTGATTCATGATCCAATGATTTAATCACAACGTCATCAATATATATCTCCACAATCTTGCCGATCAACTCATGAAAAATATAATTCATAGCCCTTTGATAAGTTGCACCGGCATTTTTTAATCCAAAAGTCATGACAATCCATTCAAACAATCCTATATGTCCAGGACATCTGAAAGCTGTTTTCACTATATCCTCCAATGCCATAAAAATCTGATTGTACCCTGCATTGCCATCCATGAAACTAATCACTTTATATCCAGCAGCAGCATCAACCAATGAATCGGCAATAGGCATTGGATATCCATCCATGGGCGTAGCCCTGTTCAGATCTCTAAAATCTATGCAAACTCTCATCTTTCCATTTTTCTTATAGACAAGAACAATATTAGAGATCCACTCTGCATATTTGCATGGCCGAATGAAATTTGCTTCTAATAACCTTTCAACCTCTTTTTTCACATCGGCCAATACTTCTTTCTTGTAGATTTTTTGGGGTGGTTGTTTGTAAGGTTTGTAACCAGGCTTGATCGGTAACCGATGCTCAACTATAGAACGGTCCAAACCAGGCATCTCCGAATAATCCCAAGCAAAGCAGTCTTTGTATTCTTTTAATAGCTTGATCAATTTTTCTCTGAAAACTGGATCCAAGTTAGCACTGATGAACGTCGGCCTTGATTTGTCACCATCTCCAATGTCTACTTCTTCCAATTTATCAGCCGATATAAATCCACGTCCTAACTTTCCATCAGTTCCATCAATTGGATTCTCCATCAAAAATTACTATGAGAGCCGACTGCTTTGATCGGCTGTTGATAACTGCTAATCGGTTCAACAGGACCTTCTCCCCAATCCTTGCCTGAGAAACAATCTATGCCCTGATATTCCCAGAAGGGTGGTTCTACGTTTGCCACGCTTATTGAATCATCTGCTTGAACAATTTCCACTTCATCATCTATCCACGGAATAAGCTGTTGATGCATAGTGGATGGAATACAGCAATTTGCATGGATCCAATCCCTTCCAAGCAGCAAACTATATGCCCCTTTGCCCTCAATAACAAAGAAGGTCGTAAGCAAAACTTTGGACCCAATCATTAAGTCCACGTGTACACATCCTTTGGTGTTTGAAGGATTTCCAGCAAAACCGTTCAAAACTATGCTTGTTGGTGACAAATCTCCAGGGCCCATGCCAAGCTTTCTGAATGTAGTGTATGGCATCACATTAACAGCAGCTCCACCATCAACAAACATCTTAGTTAATGGCTTTCCATTGACAAATCCTCTCAAGTACAGTGGTTTCATGTGCCGATTCTTGATTGGCTTCTCAAAAATAGCTTGCTTCGTCAGCATCAATTGTGCCATTAACTCAAATTGTTCAGCTTCATCAATTCCTGGCAATATTTCTTCCTGCACAACTTGATTAGCTGGAGCCATGAACTCATTCGGTAAGAAACATACCATACATGTAGGAGCCGAATGATTAGTTTCATCAGGTTTGTCTTTTGGACGCCATATTGATTTCAACCTAGTCCCTGCCTGTTTCAATTCTTGATTCCTCAGGCGCTGTACTCTTCTCTTTTGGCTCTTCCTTAAACCAGGTGGGCACCACTGTCCCTTTTGCCATACATAACCACGATCATCTTCCTCTTCTTCATGATCAATCCACCTGTGATCAGCATACCTCTTCCTCGGTTGATCATCATTCTCATATGCCTCAAAACGCCGATCATCACTAGGATGTATCCTGCCAATTCTTTCATGGACAGATCGGCGATTGACAGTATCTTGCCTGTATTCATCATATCTATCATTGCACTCAGGGCAATTACTCCATGTGGGAAGCTTAAACCAATTTCATTCTGCATTCATTAATGGAATGGGAATTTCTGTCATGAAATCCACAATACTTCTTGTCTCTCACTCCTTCGGGCCGAAGCATAGAATGCCCCTCTGGTAATTTGATTCGGCCTTCTTTCACAAGAAAATCAAACAATTTGTCTGCCTTAGTCACATCAAAATCATATGTGCCCTTGGTCTGCTTAATCCACTTCTGATTCACTGTAATCGGCTCTTTGCTCCATACTATTTCTGCTGCAGCCACTTCTTCATTATCTTCATACTCATCCCCTTGATCTGCTCTCTCGAGGAATTGGTTGTAAATGTCGGCCATATCATTTTGTTTGGCAAATCTACCATCCTTCTTGAAGCCATATGCTTGGTTACTCATTAATGCCAATTTTTGTGACAACTGACCCAGATCTTCAAACTCCATCCCGAATAACTTTTCACGAATTGCAGGCAGCATCCCAGCTACAGCCATACCAGCCAATTGATCATCAGGTATGTTCAGAGAAAAGCACATGCTTTTTGTTTCCCTAAATCTTCTGAGGAATTCTGTAGGTGTTTCATTATTTCTCTGCCTCAAGCTAGTTAGATCAACCAACTTTTTCTCAGTGCTGCCAGTATAGTAATGAGCATGAAACTTCTGCTCTAGATTCTTCCAAGTACAAATTGATTGAGCAGGCAAAGAAGCAAACCATGTAAATGCTGGTCCTGTCAATGACACAGGAAAATATCTGATTCTAAAAGCTTCATCTGCTGAGGCCTCTCCAAGCTGCATCAAATACATATCTAGCTATATGTTCCACAGTGCTAGTGTCATCTTGCCCTGAGAATTTGGTGAATTCTGTAGGAACCTTGACTCTGTTAGGCAATGACACTCTTTGGTACCATTCTGGGAAAGGAGAGGAGTACATGTATCCCTGATTTTTGGGCTTCAAACTGAATTGATTTTGCAACACATCGGTCATTTTTTGCACCACGAGGTCTACATTAGTGTCTTGATTTCCTGTCCTTCCAGCAGTCATTCCTGCATTATTAACATATCCAGGATTCGGGAGAGCATCAATAGCATTATAATCCATGAATTCTGTGTATCCATTCCCATACATACGGATTCGGGAGAGCATCGATAGCATTATAATCCATGAATTCTGTATATCCATTCCCATACATATCCCTCTGCAACCTGTTATTCAAAGGAGATATCTTGTAAGCAGATGCAGGTGGATTTGCTGTGGTGCCGAATGCCATATCGCCGTATGTGTCCGAATGCCGCATCACCATATGTGCGAGGTTTTGGCATTGCATGCTGAAGATCTTGTTGAATTGGTTGGCCATTCGCACCCTTGGAACCAGAAGTTCGAGTTTCTTCAACAGTTCCTTTACCATGAGCTCTTTGACCTGCTGTTTGAACATTGAAGTATGTTGGGCCACCAAGTTGCCCATATGTTTGCTTGAAAGGCTTATCCACTTGCTGACCAAAGATGCCAATCATTATGTGTCGAAAGCTGTTCAAGAATGCAGCATTATGATTGGTCATTGTGTCCCCCAGAGCTTTGTATAACAGGCCAGAGAACTTCTCCCTTTATTCATCTTCATTAAGATCAGATTGTCCAGGCAGTAGAACTCTTGGCAGATCTGTCTTTAGAAATGGTGCACCACTTCTGTTTTTGGCAAAAGACAGCAGACATTTCTTGATGAACTGTTCTGCAGCAGTCTTCACCATTTGTTGATGTTCTTCAGACAATTCTTCAATAGTGATGTCCAAAATGTCTCTTAACTCAGGCATCTTCAAAGCTTATGTGTCCCACCGGGCGTGCCAAAAAGTGTGTAGATGTAAAATCTGCAGTTCACGCCAAGCACACAGCAAGCCGAATTAGCTAGCTTCACACGTGAACATTTGAATCCAGAGCGTGCCATTCAATTTTCCCTGAAACTGACAAAGGAAGAAAATGTTTAGATAGAAACCTGGAACATGCCGGATGATACCGGACAGTTCCATATCTACGGCTTCTCAAAGCCACCTTTGATCAATATATAGCTACGAACAAGCTATCTGTCAGCAATTGAAGCATTCATTGCATAATCGGCAAAGCATGTAAGAAGTACACTGCTGACCGCATGACGTCACCATGAAGAAAGATCGGTATTTAATTAAATGACCGCTGCAGTGCTTAATCACAACCGATTAACGAGAAAGAAGCATAATAAACGTGAAAAAAGCATGATCGTGAATCTCTAGTAAACAAGAATGCATAGGTTTAAAAGCACTAGTCTACCGCATGTCTAGGTACTTTCGAACCCGTC
Organism: Echinochloa crus-galli; assembly: GCA_900205405.1. Classification (NCBI taxonomy): domain Eukaryota; kingdom Viridiplantae; phylum Streptophyta; class Magnoliopsida; order Poales; family Poaceae; genus Echinochloa; species Echinochloa crus-galli. The sequence continues at coordinate 385,002 of OAMR01000819.1, read as the reverse complement.
AAGTATAAAAACAAACAAGTTAATCCACCGCATGATACAACTTGTTTAAAATCACACCACCAACCAGAATAGATCAATCTACCGCATGATATACTCTAAACATGGAAGGCTAAAAGCATTCATTATTTAAAACAAAGTCACGAACATGTTTCACTCGTGAAGGGACTGCCGAATACGGCTAAATAGCCGGATCGGGTTCCATGAAGAAGGAACGAACTTTGTCAACGATGATAGATCTATCAGATCGAATGTTTCTCGGGTTCCATGAAGAAGGAACAAGCTTTGTCGATGTTGATAGACCTATCAGATCGATTTCGAGCTCTAATCCACTGGATGATTAGTTCTAAAACGACCCAAAAACCTGCATCTACCGCATGATACCCGGTTCTATCAAGATCCATACAAAATCAACAAGTCTGAACCCGCGACACGAACCCGCAACACGTGGCAATCTAGATTGACTGAAATTCGGCTATGTAGAGAAACGTGATTTCATTATGCAATGGACCAAAACTGAATTTTAATCAATCTAGATTGGGCAAAAGAGTGTTATATGAGTTAAACATAAAGTAAAACCCAAACAACACAAGGTAACTTAATGAATCTATTAGACCTTTGCCAAAATCTAATAGAGCCGGTAACTTGCCTCTCCTTAGCCTACCGCATGACTCATGATCTAGCAAGAAAGCCTTCTTGAATCAAGCCTAAATCCACCGCATGATACTAAGCATGATACAAGGTTGTCGATACATACGAAGGTCGACGGATCGATGATTCCCCTCGAAAGAAACTCGACGACACGACTAAAGGACTCGAAAGTTGGCGCAAGGCCGGTTTGTTGTATGATTGTTCGATCCCTATTACAATCACCATGGGTTTATATTTATACCCTGGTTTTGACACAATTCCTAGTTGACTACGATTACAAAACGTTTATTTCCAAAGAAATACGTCGAAGTGCCATATTCATCTCATATTCTTCATCAAATCGGCTTCTTCCTTATATTCGATCCATGTCATCACGCCTTCCCGAATGCTCCTGTTCTCAATTGTGTAATAATTCCTTTGCCGAACGATGAAGGGTTCCCGACCGCAGAGCATCTTTTGCCGATTACTTCGAAGAAGGCATTCCTGTCGAATGGAATCTTCCTACCGAATCTGGCCCACTTGTCAGCCTCTCTCAGGTGCCAATTTTTGGTGTTAACATCTACTCAACTGTTAACTTTGACTTAATGGTTCACTTCAACATGATGATTAAAACCTGCTTTTTAGCAACTTGGTTCAGGGAGCTAGAGCATGTGCTGTGTGCTTTGCTCTAGTGTCTCTCCTTAAGGTCCGGTTCTTAAAGCGGCAACCCAGGAGCCTATCGCCACCCAGGAGCCTGTCGCCACCGCCAGAACTATAATGGCTCTGGTCTTGGTCAAGTAGCTTGTACGACTCTAGCTTGGCTGTAGTTACCGATGGGCCGACGGCGTTATGGGAAGCGCTCGTGAGAGTATGGTTTGATCCACCAAGGACGGGGGTACCGTCGGCTATGCCTCGTTAGGCACAGTCCCGTGTTGGGAGCCACCGTGAGTGCGGGAGCTCCACACGTTGTGCTTTTTACCGTGTCATGCCGCATGGTTTGCCGCGCTGAGGACGCCATTGACCCTTTTATCGCTGCGCCCTAAGAGTCAGTCAATCTTGGTGTCTTGGATCATGCTGCCTGTGTTGTACCATAACGGCTACTGTCTTGTTAGGGTGTCTTGTTGTCACACCCGGATTTACAAAGAAACCCGAATGCTAGTATATGTGTGCCCAGGAAGTCCATTGGACACATATAGTCAACAAATATGATAACAGAAACACAAATGCTGAAAGTAAATGCTTTATTAATGAGAGAGTTTACATCAGAGTTGCTTCATAAATGAACTAACCAATACAGCGGAAGTCTAATAACAACTCTCTCTAATCGAGGCCGTACTCCACAGGGACTCTGACTGGGAGAACACACTCAGTAGAACGGCAGATCCTCCGGAAACTCAGCAGCAGACTCATGCACAGCCCAATCTGTTACCCATCCGGGATTTTGCAGCAAAATGACAAAAAAATATAGCAAGTGTAAGAGATCCGTCGGCTAGGTCCCGTTAGACCAAGTCCCGTGTGGGAGTCTCAGAGATTGAGAACTCCGCACGTTGCGCCTTTTATTTCTGTTGGCTTGTATGCCGCGCTTTGGACGCCATCGACCCCCCTACGGTGAGACTCCGTGGGCGTACGTCGATCTCGGTGCCTAGGTTCTCACCGCCTTGCTACACTAGCGGCTACTGTCTTGTTAGGGTGTCTTGTGAAAATCCTCGTAGCATCCCTATGTCGTCACACCTCGGTAGTGTTGATGTGCGTGGTTGGGTGCAAAGTTCATTTGAACTTTTACGCGACTGGTGGGTAAAAATCGCGGTGTTTTGAGCCCTAGAAAAGTTGTTACGGCCGAGTTCGTTTTCGCTCCCTAAACTTTCCACCCGGTCCGCTCCTGCTCCCTCATATTTTACTCTGAGCCAGCCCAGCCACCAGCGTCTCCCACCCTCTGCTTTGGGCCCATCCCGATCTGCTGGCCCAGCTGCAACTCCCCAGCCCATCTTCTTCTTTCCGCCTCGGCCCAACCCAGCCGAGCCAGCCCAGCCCACCGCTCCTGCGCCAGGCCCGGCCCATCCTCCCTCTCGGCCCACACGGCCTAGCTCGCGAGCCTCCCACGCCAGGCACTGAGCGCAGCTGCCAGCTCTGCCTTGGCGTGCGTGCCTATACCACCTCGGCGTCCGAGCTGCCGCGCACCCCCCTCGACCCAATATAAGCCGCCGATGCCGTCGCCTCTCATCGCCTCACCACCGCCGCTCCCTCCTCGCCTCACGCAGCGGCGCCGCCAGAGATCCGAGCGCCGCCGCCCGCCATTGTTGGCCGTCTCGCCGCCTCCTTGGACGCCGCCACGAGCTCCGCGACTCCAAGCCGCACC
>OAMR01000819.1:349772-364365 GCA_900205405.1 Echinochloa crus-galli | reverse complement strand
TTCCATGTACTTAGGTTTTATTTCTAATGGAGTTCCACGAGTTTTTGGTGAGTGTCGCTTGTGCAGGTACGATAACGAGAATACGTGCTATGGGGGTCGGAAATGACCGATTCGGCCGAACGACTCCGTTCAGCCGGTTACCCCCCTTAGCCGTATATGATACAAAGCACAACCGAGAGTCCTAGGCAGTTAGGCTGAGATGTGTATAAGAGACAGCACCTAGACCATTGCCACGTCACTTCTGGGCTGAATCAACACGAAGACCAACACCTACAAGCAACACAGGAGGACCCAGGACGTAAGGCGGTGCTGGGGGGGCCGGCCATGGGCCAGGCCCAGTTCGGCCGAACTAGAGCCTTCGGCCGAACCGCCCCCAGCACGGGAAACCGACCTCAAGGCAAGATCTGAGCCGTGGAAGCAAAGGCGACACAAATCCACGGTTCGGCCGAACTGGGCAGTTCGGCCGAACCGGGGGATTCAGCCGAAGGCCCGGCACCACCTCCCAGCTCCCTTGGCCGTTACTCCTGCTCATAACCGCCTTCTCCAACTATAAATACAAGTGTCCCATGCCCAGTTCAACACACAACACAAGAGGAGAAGAAGAGTAGGCGTCGCTAGGTTCCGCCACTCATATCAGTAGAAATAGGGAGAGAGGAGAGGTGAGCGTCCCGGAGAGGAGCCGGAGTGTCGGCCCCTCTTCCCGCTGTACCTCTACGGATGCGGCTCCACTTCGACTGACATCCGGGTCATGTCTGGTAACTCTTGTATCTCTCTGATTAATCCACCGGTTCCCTTGTCCCGAAGCAAGTATCTATCTGTATCCTCTGATCTGCTCGATCAATCAGTAGAATACCTCTACCAGACTCGTACCCTCTCTACCCTCCTATCACTCCTCTTCTCTTTGTTGTTGTCATCCACCTCATCCATACCATTCACTCCATTTCCATCTACCTAGGACAACTTAGTTTAGGATTAGTACACTTCTTGTTCCCCGTGGAAATCGATACCTTGGAATACTCCCGGGTGAAAGCTACATCGGTATCCGTCCGCTTGCGGATTTATCTGTAGGCCGTAAGGAGTGCCAACAGTACTCTATTTATCATATTTGTTAGCTGTATGTGTTCTGTGGACTTCCTGGGCACACATATAGCAGCACTCGGGTTTCCGTGTAAATCCGGGTGTGACAGATTGGTATCAGAGCTACGCTGGCCGTAGGACCGAAGCTAGATAGTACTGGTCATCCGTTAAGATCATTTTGCCATATAACCCTTGCTTTCTCAATCCTTAAGATTTTGATTCATAAAAATTGCTATCCTTGAGTATTTTCCCTCCTTGGTAATTTCTCTTTGGTTATTATATCCTTGGATGTTCTACCCTCTCCTTGATAATTTACTTCTCACCCTTGACTTCTGATTATTTATCTCCACCTTGGATTGATAAATTGCTAATTTTCAATTCTTGTCTATTTAACTCCTCTTTGTTGCTTTAATTAGGCTCATTAGATTCGTCGCGAAAAGTTAGACTCATTCTAAATGGGTTTTGTAAATAGACTATTTCATACATGAAAGATTACCTTTGGAAAAATTTTTCCTGGTGGGAAAGAAACACAGCATTTCAGATTACATAGTAGTATATAGGCCGTGTTTCTTTTCCAATGGATAAAAATTTTTAAAGGGAATCTTGCATGCATGGAGCACTAAATGAAGTCTATTTGCAAAACCCTTCTAGGGATGAGTGCAACTTTGCGCGACGAATCTAATGAGCCTAATTAATCCATGTTTTGTTACAGTAATGCTACAGTAACCATTCTCTAATCATGCGGTTAAAGGCCTCATTAAATAGATGTCGCCAAATAGTCTAATGTTAATATTTCCACCACCGCATAAACACGGCTGTCCTTTCCTCGGGTCCTCCTCCCCGTGCCACCGTAGGGGCAAACCCGTCATTTCCGATCCTCCCTTTCTCCGGAATCATTCCCGGATACGGTATCCCGTCCCCTACCCAGCAAGGCAAGGCCCCCCCAAAACAGGCGACGCCACGAGAGGGGAGGGAGACGAAGCAGAGGAAGGCGCCACCGGTTTCAAGCAAGCCCTAGCCCAGGTGACCGTCCGTTGGTGAAGGATTCGTTCGGCGGCGAAGCCCTGGTTGCTTCCCTTGTTGCTCTTGTCGGCGGGCTGCGCCGCGCGGGACCGGGGTTGATCCGATCGATTCAGCCCGGCTCGGCCCCGCCATGTCGACAAATAGGTAATTTGCTCTTTCGCTTCGGTCTGAATTCGATCCCCTTTGTCAGCTCGCTCGATCCATGTTTATGTGTGATGAAGTCGCGTCGGGTGTTTCACCGGATTGGGGAGGATTGGGTCCGTCTGGGCCTAGGGTTGTCGGAGGTGAGGAAATTCGTGTCTAGTTGGGAATTCTGATTTGGGATTGAGTTGGAGGCTAGCTCAAGCTGACCTGTTGCTTCTCTCGCTAATAGGCGCAGCGGTAGGTACCTAGGCATGCAATGTGGTATTTTAGCTCCTAGGAGTGTCCTAAGCTTTGGAAATCAATCATAGAAATTTGATCGTGAACGTTTGGTTGTGCATGGAGTGGTTTGGGCTTTCTGCGCTGATGATTGCCTTAATGGGGAAGGCGACAAGATGGTATGACTTGTTTTAGCTTTTGAAGCGATCACTTTTAATTTGTGAATTGAGCGCTGGTTCTGATTTTGGTCTGTTGCTTATTGTTTGTACCAAATATGGTATGCGGTGGTCTGAGACGTTACTTTTGCTGGTATGGGGTTGTCTGAGACGTTACATGTTGCTGGTATGGGGTGGTCTGAGACGTTACATGTTGCTCCATAAGATTGTTTTAGATTAATTATGGTGCACGTGTTGTTTGCTTCGCTCTAGGATTGCCAAGCTATGTGTCGGGTTAAGTACATTTCCCAGTCATAACCGAAAACTTGATTAGTATGGCTGTATTCTAAACAAAACAACAATACAAAATGAGGATATTTTTAATTGTTTATTGTATTTTATTATGAAACAATGGAAGTGCTCTTTTCTGAATACTCTTGAAGCGGTTAGCAAGAAAAAATAATCATTAAATTAAAATACAGCGTGGAACCACTATTATACTATTATGTTTGTGTAAGTAGGGCACTTTTGCTGTGATGATAATTTAGCCCTGTACCATGCATTCATACTCTGTTTCTCATCTTATATAGCTTGTAAGAATATCCTCCCAAAACCACTTCTCTTGTCCTGGTATAGCAAAAGCTTATCGCTGTTATCCATAGAAAAGAATCATAAATATATGAGGTGCTAAAATATAGAATATTTAACCCTGCCAGTAGTCAGTCATGACCAAAACTGGGGAATGGCTGGAAATCAGGTATTTAAGTTTGATATATAGTTTGGTAAAATTAATTAGCAGTATTTTTTGGGGTCCTATGATAATTGTCAATAATTCTGTCCTTGAATTTACATTATGTTTCAATGCCACTAGAAAAAGTAACATAATTTTGATCTTGTTTGCACTGTCAAACCTGTGCTGTGTTGGCAAGAAAGGTATGGATGTGCCAAACTCTGTAGTTGTCCAAACAGGAACCAAATTTCAAAGGCATGACCTAACTAGCCAGGGTGTGAACCAAACACATCTGTACAATTCCTTCAGATTGGTTGCTCCAATTGTCTAAGTATGAATATTGATACATACTTACATTTTTCATAAACAGTATTTTGACACTGATCTCGGTGACATTATTCTCTGTCAGAGATGAAACCAACAGTTTTGATAATTTGCTCACTGTTCCAGGGTTCTTTGCAAGTTCTTCATGCATGGAGCTTGCTTGAAAGGAGAGTACTGTGAGTTCTCCCATGACTGGAAAGACCAAGCAAATAATGTAATGTATTGATAAATATTTCATGCATTTTAGTCTTATATTATAGTGCATATCCTTTTGGGGTTTCTCACTGTGATAGTTTTCTACCCAGGTTTGCACATTCTACCAGAAAGGTGCATGCTCATATGGTAGCCGTTGCAGATATGACCATGTCAAAGTTTCTCGTAACCCTATAGTGCAGGCGCCACCACCATTATCAAGTACTGCAAGAGTTGCATCTACTTCTCTTCAACTTTTATGTTCTGGCCATCCACCTCACACGGGACACCAGACAGATTCAAACAACCAAAGGAACCAGATATCAGTGGATGTGCCGCCACATTCTGCCAGTAAACCTGCCTGGAGAAATGATTTTCAACATGTTGTTTCAGAGGATGGAATTGACTTGTCCTCTAACCGAACTTTGCAAAAGCAGACATCATTGAAACCTGCTGATCTGCCTATTTGTTCTTTTGCTGCTGCTGGTAATTGTCCTTTTGGGGATGGGTGCCCTCAGATGCATGGAGATGTTTGCACAACATGTGGAAAAATGTGCCTGCATCCTTATCGTCCTGATGAGAGGGAGGAGCATATCAAGTTATGTGAGAAAAACCACAAACGTCTTGAAGCTCTGAAACGCAGCCAAGAGATAGAATGCAGTGTCTGTTTGGATCGTGTGCTATCAAAGCCTACTGCTGCTGAAAGAAAGTTTGGACTGCTATCTGAATGTGATCATCCTTTCTGTATTGCGTGCATTAGAAATTGGCGTAGCAATTCTCCTGCATCTGGTATGGATGTGAACTCAGCACTGAGGGCTTGTCCAATATGTCGCAAACTTTCGTACTATGTCATTCCAAGTGTTCTTTGGTACTTCTCGAAGGAAGAGAAAGAGGAGATCATTGAAAGCTATAAATCCAAGCTCAAGTAAGATTTATGTTTCCCATCTGTAGCTACTTTTGTGTCCCCTAATTTTATCTGTTGTATATTTATTAAAATCAAAATTAGAACAAAGCATTCATACCTTAACTCAGTTGAGTGAGCCATAGTATTAATATACATAGTAGAAGATGGCATTGAACATATGTTTCACAAGAAGCAGTGTTAGGTGAATACTAATTCACCTTATTACTTAACTAATTTCTTAGTATCTAATGTAGAATATAATTTTGCAAGGTCTATTGATTGCAAGTACTTCGATTTTGGGACTGGCTCATGCCCCTTCGGTACAAGTTGTTTCTACAGGGTAAGGAATAGTATCTTTTACATTCTATGAATACTTGAATTGAATGCAGCTTATTTACCATGAGATGTGTAAAACAAGTTTCCTTTTGGCTATCCAGAGAGTATTAGGCCCAGTAAGTCATTCTAAAAAAACGAGAGCCCAGTACCAGTCTATCAGACAGGTTCCTTGCTACCTATGTACAGTAACTGATTTAGTAATAAACAGAACTCTAGCTTGAAACTTGTTTCCTATTTTGTTGTTTGTTTTTAGTTCTGAACAGTTCTAGTATTGTGTGATCTAAATAGTAATATGAACTCAGGTTATCCTCAAGTCCTTAGCTGGGTCTTGCATGTTTTGTTGCTGGTGGGAGGCACACGACTAATGTGGTGTCTGGAACCTTAGTTGGTTACTCCTTTTTATTATTTTCCTTCATTAAGCTACTTTACAGCCCTAGACCAGGGATACTGGCAAGGCATTGGAAAAAATGAATTTGGCCACCCTATTTGACTTTCTCGGGGGTGGCTGAAATCAGTGACTTGTCCAACATAAAATGTATTATCTATAGTATAGCTGACTGAAGAAAGCTTTTTTACTATATGCATTATATCAGTGACCCCTCTGGATGTACTCTGACAACAGTGAGCCAAATTTTGGCTTAAGTTATTTACAAGAGATATTTGAGTTATGGCTTATGCATTATGATACTTCTCAGCGATGGTATTCTTGACGTTTGTGCATATTTAAAAGTCGTTCAAGCTTACCTGGCAATATAAAAAGTTCTATTACATGGTGTTATGGATCTACTGGGATTGAGAGGGGGGGAGTTGAGGGGAACGACGGCGGCTGCCGCGCTACAGTAGGTGAGGCGCTCCCTTCCTTGTCAGCAGCAAGGATAGTTTGCCTAGCGCCGCCGTTTTTCATCGCCGGCCACCCCGAGGGCGCCTCCGCTGGTCGTTGATGCGACTAATTCCCGGTGGCCATCCAGGTGCTCCCCTTTCGGCCAGATGGTGTCCATGGGATCCAGGTGGTTGCACGCGTGCAGGTTCATCACGCGGAGGGTGCCCGGCATATCTTCAAGAGTCAAAAAAAAGAGTCACAGTCCAATTCCAGGCCAGAACAATAAAATAAGCCGAGATGTAAAAAGTTCATTTTTAGGTGTTAGGTTTAGGCTTGGTCGAGTCGTCGTTAGGTGTCCAGGTGGGGTGTAGTGTTAGGAGAGTCAAGGGCCTATTGGGCCTGAGCCCATTAGGGTTAATTAGTCTAAACCGCCCTATATAAGGGGAGGAGATGTATCAATCTAATCAAGCAAGAGATTAGAAGGAAAGCCCTTCCCTCTTGCCGGCCGTGGACATAGCCCCGCTGGTACTGTAGCGCGGCAGCCGCCGTCGTTCCCCTCAACTGCCACCCTCTCAATCCCAGTAGATCCATAACACATGGATTAGTGAAACTTAAGTAGTTAGCAGATAAAGATAATTTGTATGAGGTAAAGAAAGCTCTCAACTCCCTCATCAGTCATCATGCTTGGTGCCATTTGGAGGCACAGAAATGACCGTCTTTAATGGAGCTGCACCTAGCATGTCTACGGCTCTGACCTTAGCTGGAGATGAAGCTCTTTTGTGGGGGAATGGCATCCTTGATCACAGCTAGAATTGCTGGTTAGAAGAACTTTGGGTCAGGTCCCTTGTTCCTGTAAAAGGTGATTAAATACCTGTTTTAGTGGGGGTGTGTGCGTGGGTGTTTAGGTCTGTGTACGACTCTTCTCTTCTACTGTCAATACAATGATACGCAGTTCTCCTGCATGTTCGAGAAAAAAAAAAGATAATTTGTATGAGGTAATTCTTAATTCTTGTTTTTAGTGGCAATATCTGTTTTGGGGTGCAGTAAACTTGAATCCTTTATGATTATTTACATGTATTTGTTATGGTAAACTGTAATCATTACAGTTTTATGAAATGTTGACTGCTCAGTAAAGCGCACCATTTTCATTCAATGTTGAACTCACTCTTGTAGCCTGTGTTCTGCAGCATGCCTACAGAGATGGACGCTTGGAAGAGGTCGTACTGAGGCATCTTGATGCTGATGATGGAAGTACAGTAATTGCAAAAAATATCAGGTATGTGCTGTATAAAGTTCCTGTACACTCTTGTAGTTTTTGCCCTCACTTACACTCTCACATTCATGTTTACCTTCCAGGCTGTCAGACTTCCTCAGTCGGATGCATCTTTAGGGACCAGCAGCTGTATGTATATCAAATGTAAGAAAATGTAAAATATATGTTCAGTACCCAGTCTGCATTATGATTTCTAGTTCTGGCCAAATAATCCAATATGCAGTACATGGCTAGAAACGGCATTTATTTTTCTGAGGTAGGAATTTGGCAACAGTTCTCTGTCACCATTGAACAATTTGAAATTTACAATTGGATATAGGTGTGCAAAGGGACTTCTGCAATAATTTTCTCTATTGGCAAAATAGACATTTTCATCCCTTAACTTTGTCACAATGTTTAAGTCCGTCCCTCAACTTTCAAATCGGCCAATCTAGTCTCTCAATTTTCATTTTTGGGTCAGACCCATCCCTCAATAGATCAAAATTTCTATACCTGAATATCTTAATTATCTCCGTACATTTTTATGTGTATATTTGCTACAAAGATCGTCTGGTACTTTTTCTGGAGCTATATGGTAACTCTGGGTAAGCATTCAGATTAAGCAAACAATTGGCATGAGAAGTATATTTTCTAAGAATAATTGGCATAAACAATTGAGTATAGTGAACCGTTCGGCAAAAAATAGTGAGCCACCAGTACTTGATATACATAAAAAGGTTGAGTTAAGCAAACACCACACAATGGATACTATACATATAATAAATAAGCATTGGTTATGTAACTGATATTTGATATGGTTAAAAATGAATTAGTGAACTCTATATATTTGAATACAAGCTATATATGAAAAAGTGGCTCTAAAGAATAGTGAAATGAATAGAAAATTGTAACTTGAGGAACGAGCCTGATCCAGAAACAAAACTTGAAGGACTAGATTGCCCGTTTCGAAAGTTGAGGGATGAATTTGACCTAAAAACAAAACTTGAGGGGTGATGGGCCAATTCGAAAGTTGAGGGGCGGACTTGACCCTTAAGAAAAAGTTCAGGGACAAAATGCCTATTTTGCCTTCTCTATTCATCAATATGTGAATCATCTTGCACTTATTTTTGTTTTTGTCCCAGTTTTTCATACATTTCAGTTCATTGTTTTATTCTTACAAAAAAAACCATTTGCTTGATTATGACCAAGTGAACTTAAATCATTGTTTTATTCTTACAAAAAAAACCATTTGCTTGATCATTTGACCAAGTGAACTTAAACATTTGCAACCAGGCATTCTGGGATATGTTATCCACCAATTATTTGCAATATTCTGAAGAGCAGTTTAACTTGAGGCATCTTCGGAAACCACAGCTTTCACTCCATTTAGTGGTGGTTTCTTTGTCGCCAGTTGAATAAAGGCAATCCTTGTGCACTAAAGATTGGCGGTTCTTTTTTTAAGGCCATGCATAAATTCACTTGCATAGTCTATTATCTTAGCCACATGCCTGATATTAAAGTATTGAACACTGCCTTCAATGCAGAATTTTTCAAGTACCCTGGGGTCTGGCAGAGCCTGGATGACCTCTTGAAAGAAGCACAGCGGACCTAAGGATGATGGGGAAAAAATCCCAGAAGAATTGTGCAGGAATGTCAAAGCAAAAGTAAAATAATTTATAGATGAAGCTATATGCTTCTCATTCGTCCATTGCTGAACTTCGGGGCTACCAGTGATTCTGTAGAACATTTCCTGGCCGTCCTGTATAAAGCCATGTGTGTAAAATACTTCCCTTCTACCCTGGTGCTCTTATTTGTGTTGCGGAAGCGTCCTGCACCTAGTCAACTGAGGTCATTTGGTTGTATTGCTTATTATATGAAAGGGGGGAAAAGAGCAAATGAAACACAGAATGGTCGTTGTCTTGCAGCCTAGTCAAAGGTGAGTTGTACTTCCCAGCTGGACCTCGCGACAGCCTGTCAATTGAGGCCATCTGGTCATACGGCTTAAATGTATGAGGAAAATAACGAACAAACACATGATGGTCCTGTACTGCACTGCTTTAAGTGCAAAATTATTCAGTAAATTGTAGCCAAACCGTTGTCAGTTTTGGCTTGACATCTGGAGCTCAAATGCTGTTCTCGATTCGAGACAGGCACCCTTTGGTAATCAAATAGCTCTCCATTGCTGCAACGGTAGATGCTCGTGTTATCCTATTATAGATTGGCCCCTGTAGCTCATTTTCGCTTGTTGGCACCCTATGAAACATGTAGATCATTCATGACGTGCGAATGATGCGCTTGGCTTTACCATTTTGTAGCGAGGTGTGGGGACATGACATCCGAAGGTGAATGCCATGGGTCAAGAAGAACGTGCTGGCGCTAGAATTATCAAACTCGCGGCCATTGTGGCACTGGAGTCCTTGAATGGTGGTGTCAAACTGTAGATATATGCGAGAAAAAGTTGGTTAGCGTGGTGTATGTGCCAGACTTGAGTCGCAAAGGGAACGTCCGTAGAAAATGTGAGCGGTCATCGAGAATAACCATGGAGACAGGTGATGTCCAAAGATCACAATGAATTAACAAGAAATTTTTACTCGCACGAGATGACGACACACGAAAAGGTGGGAGTATGACGACCCAATTGACAAGCATGACATAGAGTATCGCTAAAAAAGCAAGTGGAGGCAGCAAGGAAGGTGGATGCCGGGAGCCGCAGCGGGTAGAGAGGTCATGAGGTGTGACATCTGACGATCTCTTTCCGAGAGGGAAGATCCTTCACAGAGCAACCGAGAAGGTCAAATTCCATAGAGCAATTATTGTTAGAAGTGAACTGGCGCACATATATGAGATTCTTAATAAGGCGAGGGGAAACAAGCACGTCATTAAGATGAAGTGCATGCGAAAGATCAGTGCGGCCAGTAGAGGTAACACGAAGTAAAATGCCATTACCGACAATAATAGATGAAGGAAATGGATAATGTGGTGGGGTTGAATGTGAAAGAATACCGGCATCGAAGGTCATTTGGTCCGTGGAGCCGGAATCAAAGTATGAGTTGCAGCGGGGCGACGTTGAAGCGACACAGTGTTCAAGTTGGCGGCGAGTGTCTGTTGATCCCATCCCGGAAGGCCGGCGATGGGATTGTAGAAGCTTGGGGGCGGCACGGCCCAAGGTCCCTGGGCGCTGGTGAGTAGGGCATGCGGCTGTTGGACTGGCGCAAGAGGAGCAGGATGTTGTGCTAGCAACGCATGCAGATACGGCGGTGGTCTGGGCGGGCGAGCGGGGCGGTGGTGATCCGTGGCCCATGCCACATCTGGATGGAGCCCGACCTTGGGTTGTAGAAGTTATGTAATGACACTGGCATAGTCGATCAGCAGGCACCGGTAGGATTGCTGGGATCAAGGGGCGCCGAAGTGCCAGTGCAGCTGCGGCTACCGCGCTTTGCACTTCCCGCGCTTCCCACCGTTGCCGCCCGAGGAGGGTAACTATGGCGAGTGCGGCTGGGGTGACGGCGCCGAGGGCAGTGGTGGAGGGGACTTAACCATGGTGAATACTTCAAGGCGAAGATCGTTGCACGCTTGGAGGAAGGAGGGGAACGGCCGTCCACGGTGGAGGCGGAGCCCAATGTCCTTGAAGCGGTCACAGAGGCCGCGGAAGAGGTTGAGGACAAGGGTACGGTTGGTGATGTGGTCTCCGAGATCGCGGTGGTCATCGGCCATACCCTTGACGCGGCGGCAGTAGTCGGTGATGTAGAGCTCCCCTCGCACGAAGTTGCGGAATTCAGCGTCGAGGAAGAGAGCTCGCGCCTCTCAATTCCCTAGGAACTGGGATTTGATGGTGAGCCAAGTGGTGCGGGCGGTGGTCTGGCGTTCAACCACGACGTCGGCAAGCTCGGTGGAGATGGTCCTCATGATCCATGATCGGACAACGCAATCCATGTGCGCCCAATCAGGGGATTCTAGCGCCATGTTTTTTGGAGAGAACGTGGCCTTGAAGCGAGTACTTGCCGGTCAGCAGGAAAGAATCTCGCCAATGCTAGTAGAAGGTTGAGGTGGTGTCGAGGAGGAGGGGCACGAGGGCGTGAATGTTCTGCATGGCAAGCGCTTGCGCGTCACTACATGAGAACTCTTAATTGGTAACGGGCGTGGATGGTCTTTGTAATGGGCATATGGCCCATTAGCCTTTTCGGGTTACTAATAATAGGTCAAAGGTAACCGGGAACATTTCCACACCCATCCTTTACGGCATGCGATCTAGGGTTTTCTAGCTAAAGGATGAAGTGAAAAGCAGTCAAATCGAGTTCGGTATATAGACGTGAATTGCTCCGTATATCGGAAAGAGCTAAGCATTGCGGCGAAGACCGTCGTGACATAACGAATCCATTCGATATTCTATGGAATCAATATCAAGATTTATTAGAACTAAAAGCAGCATTCCATCCAGCAGACCAAGTCGGGGAGAAATGGCAGATTGGTATAGGGGATTCGACCTACTCTTAAGAGAATAGAATCATCCTTTTTTGGAGTCAAAGAAAGCTAAGCTTATGAATGAATTGTGTGCTCTGAGGAACCTATTTCCCGAACCATTTGCATCAATTACAGATTCTCTCTCGATCGAGGACCCTCTTTCCTAAAGGCCCAAAGTGCATCATTCAGTCTGGGAGTACCCTTCTTTTGGCACGGGCTGTAAGTATCTTTCTTAAGGGAGTTTACCCGGAAGTGGGCCACCCCTGGAAGTTTTCCCCGTGGATGTTACTAATAACTCAATATGGTAACAGGCTAGACGGAATTTTTTTTGCCATCACCGACTATTTGAGACGGAATTGCGGTGATGCAGCGTCGTTCGTCTGTCACATTTGATTTTCTTATTTTTCTTCCATGACGACGACCTTTTCTCCGGGCTACATATGATTAGGATAATATTTTTTCGAATATAAATACGTACCTGTGAGATTTTTTTCTTTTCGAAACTAGTGCGCACATCATAGTAGACAGAGGCAAAAATTGATGGATCCTGCATGATCGGGCACCCTGGACTCTCTGCTTTCCTCCTGTTTGAAACATACTCAAGCAAACAGGGGTAATCCCGCTAAAGCTAGCGGTAAATTAAATTAGTAGACACCAATGTCAATTATCAATATCTTTCGTCAATTGCTTCTCTGGCAACGGCGCCGGAAATGCTTATTGACACTTCTTACGATCCACTATCAGGATTGCCAATCCCAGTAGTGGTGTAAGGAGTGTTAATTGGTATTTCAACGATATAGATATAAATCCGCAAGCGCACGAATACCGATGGAGCATTTCACCCAGGATTATTCCTAGGTATCTGTTGACACTTCTTACGGTCCACTATCAGGATTGTGAATCCCGGTAATGGTGCAAGGAGTGTTCATTGGTATTCTTACGATACAGATATAAATCTGCAAGTGCACGGATACCGATGTAGCATTTCACCCGGGAGTATTCCTAGGTATCGTATTTATTTCCACAGAGAAACATTGGATAAAGAGTATTGACTATTGACAAGGATGTAAATACTAACTAAAGTACCGGCTAACAAGGCGGGAATAAAGGATAGGATAGGAGTGATATGCAATTGACACACACAAGTAGAAGTTCAGGATAAATGATATAGATAGAAGAGCGGTCTAGCTAGTGGGAGGACAACGAGTTGGGAGAGGATTCCTATATACTTCCACTGGCCTTGAGATATCTCCAGCAGAGATTACAGCTAGCATGAAGAAAGTCATCTATGGTTCTTTTCCTAGTTCTATTACCTCAGCATCGGGACAACCGAACCTATGACACGCAGAAAATGATGAGACCGGGTGCCACTAACTACGCATTGGGGGATCTTACAGGCCGAGACAAACGTGATAGGCTACAAAGGCCGTATAGGGCTGTCACCACCTAACGGCTACCACCTCCGTTTCCTTGGGGGCAAACCATGGTTGCCATCTAGTCTGGGCACCACGCCTATACTAGACAGTAACTACTTACTCTACTAGAAAGAGCAAGCAACCCTGTCAATACCCCAGTGACAATTCACCGCAAGCATTGAGCAGAATCGAGGGACCAGCTGAGACAAAGAACTAAGGAGAGAACTTATAGAGCCAGACTACAACAGCTATAACTAAGGCTAGATATTCCACAATTATCCTGGAATAAATGCAGAACAAATAACTCAAGTAAATGAAGAAGATAATATATTAAATACTCAGAGTCTTGCATAACGAAAGGGAAAAGATACAAGAGCTTTACCAGAACTCTAGAAGACGACTTCAGAACCCCGAGTGAAGCTCGACCCTGACTCTAACTCCTAACTGGACTAGCCTAACTCTATATCTTGAAAGAGAGTGATTGGAGACTTGCTCCCAAGTGGTGTGTGTTGATACAAGTGACAGGCCACTGTATATATATACGTGGTAGTGACGGTTGTAGGCAGGGTAACCGCCAAGGCACCCAGGGGGATATTCCCCTAGATTCGGGCAAACCGACTGGTTCGGCCGAACCATCAGATGCACCGTCTCAGCTCCCAAGGGCCAGGATTTGCTTCTGGGAGTCAGTTGTTGGCTTGGGGGTGGTTCAGCCGCACTGGGCCTGGAGCCCAGGCCTGCCCCCTTCACCGCCTCTGCTCCTGGACCCCCCTGTTCTGCCCTCTGGTGCTGGTCATCGTGTTGTTGTCGCTTGGTCATCGTTGACGTGGACGACTCCCGGTGGCATCTACGGCTAAGGGGGGTAGTCGGTCGAACGGAGTCGTTCGGCCGATTCGGTCGATTCCGCTCCCTATAGCGCGTATTTCGTGTCATTGTACCTGCACAAGTGAAACTCACCAAAACTTGTGGAACTTTATTAGAAATAAACCTAAGTACATGGAATGTTACATATAACCTCTTTTATTCCCGAGTATTGGTGGTCGAATTTGGGTTGTAACGACCACCAACAAGCTCCTCCAAGCTGAGACCTTTGCTCATCCTCGAGCAAAGATAGAAACTTAGGCTCGATGGATCATGAGTTGCTACAATGTCATTTGTCTTGCAGGTAAACTTTATAAACAACTAGTACTTAAAAATATTTGAATCAATGGCAAAGTTTTTAACTCCCCATTTTACCTATGGGGCTTTTAGCAATCTCCTTGTCTTAGGCGGTTGAAAGGATGACCAGTTTAAATTCAATTTTATTCCACTCTACTCTTTTGAGGATCCCATCTCAGAGTTTTCCACAAGTTTTGGAAAAAATGTAAGTTGTTCCTCTGGCACACTCAATCACTCAAGTGTATTTGAATCCTCACCAAAGGCTTGTGCCTTCTTTTTCATCCTAACATCTAATATGGCTTTTTGTGTGGATTAGGGACAAAGGATGAAGGCATGCATGCATCTTATATTTTGCCAAGTCAAAAACCGGATCTTTGAGGAATCAAATC
>OAMR01000819.1:317000-343160 GCA_900205405.1 Echinochloa crus-galli | reverse complement strand
CGTCCAGATCCAAACCCTAGTTCATCGACCTCTGCAAGCTTCGACCTTCAAATGGCGGACCAAGATCAAGCTCTCCGAGGTAATTTCACTCTCTTCAAGCTCATTCGGCACTATTCCTTTTTTATCTTTTGAATCCCTTTAAATTAGCTTCTTTGCCTCTTCTTGATTTAAGCAACGTAATAATACCCCATCCAAGGATTTATAATATAAATCTTTATCAAGAAGAACAAACTTTATAGCTTTATATCTGAGCTTTCTAGAAACTTTTCGAGATGGATTTTCCAGATAATCAGCAATTTCTTTCCTCCAACATCTTCTGCAAAATTACTGTCAAAAGCATACACATTGCTGGCAAATAAATCTTGATTCTTCCTGTAACCTGATGCACTTTGAGCCAACCTGTTTGCCTCTTCATTATCCCCTCTAGGAATATGCTGCAGAATTACTGACTGAAAGCCCTTCAAGATCACACAGCAAGCCGAATTAGCTAGCTTCACACGCGAACGTTTGAATCCAGAGCGTGCCAGTCAATTTTCCCTGAAAATTGACAAAGGAAGAAAATGTTTAGATAAAAACCTGGAACATGCCGGATGATACCAGACAGTTCCATATCTACGGCGTTTCAAGGCCAATTTTGATCGACATATAGCTACAAACAAGCTATCTGTCAGCAGTCGAAGTGAACAGTTGCTCGAGACCATCGACGGTGAGTCCTGCAATCTGCTCAGTTTCAATCTGCCTTCAAATGATATTAATCCGTTGCTCTTTTGTAACTTCACAGATCGTGATGCCGAGCTCAATCGGCTGAAGGCGCTGGTGGAGGAGTATCATTCTTGCACTCATATTCACCATTCAATTGTTTTATGACTAATTCTGAATCTCCAAAAATTTCGACTGCAATGGCCCTTACCTCTTTCAAATATTGGAGCCCTTTGAACAGAGGCTCGCCTTGGTGCAGTGGCAGGCCGCGTCGACGAGGTGGCCCTCCATGGCGTTCGTCTAGGTGCCGCCGTAGGTTTAGTTGCTATGTCAACACGCACCGGCACTGATTATTCCAGGATGCTGGTCGGCTTCGCCCATGGCAATCCGGAGGATATTGATGACATCGATGCCTCTGTAGATTGTCTCGAGGGCCATGGTGCTGCCATTGCCGATTCCATCCATCCCCAGTCTGTTTTGAACAGGCTTTTCCAGTAGTTTGTACTAGGGATTTCATGGAATTTCGGCAATAAAACTCATCTTTTGCAGTCCTTCTGTGATAAACTCGTTATTCTTGTGATGTAATTTGTGTGCACTAAGGGCAATACACTCTAGTATTGGCCATTTTCCCTTTTGTTGTGGAATTTTTTGCTCTAAAGGCGGCTTCTTCCCGAATGCCGGCTATTTTCTGTTATTCTTTGACATTAAATTCCTTTATCAGTGATCAATTTCGACACTAGGATAATATTTCTTTAAATATCTCCCGTTTATAGCGGCAGTAAATTCTTCTCCCAGCAAAGTTTTTAGGATATATGCATTGCCAGGCACGCAACGAACCACTCTAAAAAGTCCTTCCAAATTTGGGGACCATTTACCGAATGCACTATACTTAGTTCCAATCGGCAATAACGCTTTCCAAACCAAAGCTCCTTCTGCAAATTGCTTGGCTTTCACCTTCTTGTTGTAATATTTAGCAATCCGCATCTTATTTTTCTCAATATTTTCCAAAGCCTTGAGACGAATCATATGCAAATCCTCTAATTCGTCCATCATTAAATCATTGTAATCTTTAGAACTTAAATCCTTCTGCAATTTTATCCTCCTTGAATCTGATTGCACTTCCCACGGTAAAACAGCATGATGTCCATATACCAACTCATAAGGGGACGTTTTCGTAGACCCAGGAGGAGCCATTCGGTAAGCCCACAAAGCTTCATTGAGTACCGAATGCCACTTCCTTGGCTTCTGATCAATTTTCTTTTGCTGACGGCCCTCTGTCTGATGTTGAATACCGGGCCTTTCTGAATATGTGGCTATGCAGATTCATCTTTTGCGGCAAAGCCAATGAGCCAACTCTGAATCATATTGTGATGGCTGAAGACTTGGCTGCTGGTACACTCATCCCTCTTGGGAAGTACCTGCTGGGAAGTGTTTATCATATGCTCCATCAAACCACTCGATTGATGCATACCAACAAGAAAATCCCTTGTGTCAATGGTCCTTGGTGGTTCATCCAGATGTGGATGCAATTGTATATGCACCAGATTGTTTCAGTTGATATCAACAATCGGTGTTTTCCTTCAGTCAACTACAAGGAAGGGGAAACTCAAAACACCAAGGGCTGTCAAACTCATGGAGAAGCTGCCTCTACTGTATCTGTGGATAAGAGTATTTAAATTTCGACTGCAATGGCCTTTGCTTCTTTCAAATATTGGATCCCTTTGAGTAATGCCTCATACTCAGCCTGATTATTAGTGACAATAGACTGTATGGGAATAGCAAACTCAAAAATTTCTCCTTTGGGTGAGATTAATAAATACCTGCTCCACCACCTTTGTTACATGAAGATCCATCAAAGAATAACACCCAAGGAGTAATTTCAAGCAAATTGATTGATGAATCACGATGTTCAGTAATAAAGTCAGCAATAATCTGCCCTTTGACAGCCTTTGCCGATTCAAACCTCAACTCAAATTCAGATAAGGCTAAAATCCATTTGCCAATCCTTCCATTTAAAATTGCATAGTACAACCACCATCTATGCACCTGACCCTTTTGTGCCAATAACATCTGCCCATCCTTCTTTTATTCTCTGGTGGCAAGAACTTCATGACCACATCTTCAACGTGCCAATTCATCCCTTCTGTCTTGAATTGATGCCTGACTATCGGCCAAATTCAGAGGTAATATGCCCACTCCTCATCTTGTTTAATAATATTTTTCCCTCTGATTATTTTATCACTTTGTAGGACATAGTGCCTGCCCCTCTTGCCAAGGCGATCCAGTATAAGATTGCAGGCCCAATATCTGCTCTGGGGCATCAATCCCCTAACTTGGCTCAGCTGATGTCTAGACAAGCCACTCTAGACCCAATTATTACCAGGCCATCTGCTAAAAGAAAAACTGCCTCTCTGCCTGCTTCTTCAGCTCCCAAGAAGAAGAGAACAACCAGCAAAAAACTCATTCAGGTCATAGTCTTTTCCTTTAAACACAATGCTATTCACATTATGCTCATCTTTGTCTTTTACCATCTCAGGCTCAATCACAGCAATCAGCAACCGCTACAGATTCTGCCGATGCCCCACTGACTGGTATAGAATTCAACCCTGTAATCTTGTCATCCTTTCAACTCTGTTTTCTTTCATTCGGCAAAGTTGGCCATAATAGTACTTAGACCCGAAAACGCTTCAACTATGACATAGCCGAATCCCATCCAGTCAAAGCCGAATACGACTCGATAAGAATCCCAAACGACATGAGAACCGATCGGCTGGAAAATCCTTTCCACCTTCCGAACTCTTCGGAATACGTGCCACGATCTTTGGCCATGATTTTCTCTGCGGGTTCTATAAATAAACACCCAAGCAGCCCACAGTTTCTTCACCAAGTTCTTCGCCTTCCAAGTTCTTGCCGGCCCAAGCCATTCTTTTCCCTATCCACAGTATTTCCGAGGAACTTCCAATGGCCGACAACAACAGGAGGCGCCCGGCTGCCGATGAGGCCGAAGGAAGTCGTGCCGGCGCTCGCCGCAGGTGAGTAGCTGCTTGCTTCTCTTTGTTCTTCTCGAGATTTCCTCCCTCTTTCTTTGACGAATCTCTTTGTTCTTTCAGGGTAATCCAATGGATTGCCGGCGCCGGTGCGCCAGTCGCAGCTCCAGCCGCCGCTCCTGCGGCATCTTCGAGTTCGTCCAATCGATCTCTCGAATCGGACGACTACCGCTACACGGACGGCGATGCTCGCCGATTCAAGGCGGAGCGCGACGACTCTCGTCGTGAACTGGAGGCTATCTCCAAGCAAGCCGGGATTGCTGACCTCGAATGGCAGCACGAGCGCAAGCAACTGCTCGAAGTCATTGATGGTGAGTCCTGCAATCTGCTCAATCTCAACCTTGTCCCCTAACTGATATTATTCTGCTGCCCCTTTTGTAAACTTGCAGCGCGTGATGCCGAACTCGATCGGCTAAAGGCGCTGGCGAATGAGCTGGCGAACAAGGTGAATGCTCCTGGGGACACACCAGAAGCTCGCCTCGGCGCGGTGGCGGGCCGCATCGATGAGGTGGCCTCGCACGGCATCCGTCTGGGCACTGCCGCAGGCCTAGTCGCCATGTCGACGCACACCAATACCGACTACTCCAGGCTACCGACCGGCTTCGCTAATGGTAACCCGGAGGAGATCGATGACATCGAGGCTTCCATAGATCGCCTTGATGCTCATGGCGCCGCCATTGCCGATTCCATTCATCCTCAGTCCGTTTTGAACAAGCTATTCCATTAGTTTGTACTAGGGATTTATGGAATTTCGGCAATAAAACTTATCTTTTGTGATCTTGCATGAACATCTGATGTAGTATATTTTTGTGCTAAGGGCAATACATTCAGTACTGGCCATTTTCCTTTTCTGTCAACATTTGTTCTGAAGGCGATTTCTTCCCGAAAATCGGCTGTTCGGCAAATTAATATATCAATCACCGATCGATTTCAACACTGGGATAATACCTTTTCAAATATCTTCCATTTATAGCAGAAGCAAATTCTTCTCCCAATAATGTCTTCAAAATATATGCATTTCCAGGCACGCATCTAACCACTCTGAAAGGACCTTCCCAATTTGGAGACCACTTGCCGAATGCTGCATATTTGGTTCCAATCGGCAATATCGCTTTCCAGACTAAATCACCTTCTGTAAATTGCTTAACTTTCACCTTCTTATTGTAATACTTAGCAACTCGCATTTTGTTCTTCTCAATATTCTCCAAAGCCCTGAGACGAATCATATGCAAATCTTCTAATTCATCCATCATTAAATCTTTATAATCTTTAGAACTTAAATCCTTTTGCAACTTTATTCTCCTTGAGTCTAATTGTATTTCCCATGGCAAGATAGCATGATGCCCATACACCAACTCATAGGGAGACGTCTGTGTAGCCCCATGTGGAGCCATTCGGTAAGCCCATAAAGCCTCACTGAGTACCGAATGCCACTTTCTCGGCTTCTGATCAATCTTCTTCTGTATAATTTTAATCATAATCTTGTTAGAAGCCTCTGCCTGACCATTAGCTTGGGCATAATAAGGAGAAGAATTTAACAATCTGATGCCCATACTTTCAGCAAAATCTCTGAATTCTGAAGATGTAAATTGAGTCCCTTGATCAGTGGTGATTGTCTGAGGAATCCCAAATCTGTAAATGATGTGTTCTTTAACAAATTCAACCATATTCTCCGACGTCACCTTCTTTAATGGAATTGCCTCAACCCACTTGGTAAAATAATCGGTTGCCAAAAGCACAAACTTATGCCCCTTGCTAGATGGAGGATTTATTTGGCCAATCAAATCTATTCCCCATCCTCTGAATGGCCATGGCTTGACAATGGGATTCAAAGCCGATGCCGGAACTCTCTGAATGTTTCCAAATTTCTGACAGTCTTGACATCCTTTATAATATTCAAAACAATCTTCCAACATTGTCGGCCAGTAATATCCAGTTCTTCTAATAACCCACTTCATTCGGTAGGCCGATTGATGTGCTCCACACAACCCATCATGTACTTCACTCATCAGCCTTTTTGCTTCTTCATGATTTAGGCAATGTAACAGCACTCCATCCAGGGATTTATAATACAAATTATCATCAAGAAGAACAAACTTTAAAGCTTTATACCTGAGCTTTCTAGAAACCTTTCGGGACGGATTCTCCAGATAATCGGCAATCTCTTTTCTCCAATCATCTTCTGCCAGATTACTCCCGAATGCATATACATCATTAGCAAAAACTTCTCGAAGCTCTTTATAACCTGATGCACTTTGGGCCAATCTATTTGCTTCTCCATTATCCCCTCTAGGAATGTGTTGTAGAATTACTGACCGAAAGCTCTTCAATATTTCTTTGCATTCTTCATAGTAATTCCTCAAGGTATCACTTTTGCACTCATATTCACCATTCAATTGCTTTATGACCAATTCTGAATCTCCAAAAATTTCAACCGCAATGGCCTTTGCTTCTTTCAAATATTGGAGCCCTTTGAGCAATGCCTCATACTCAGCTTGATTGTTAGTAACAGCAGATTGAATGGGAACAGCAAACTCAAATGTTTCTCCTTTGGGTGAAATTAATAAGATACCTGCTCCACCACCTTTGTTGCATGAAGATCCATCGAAGAATAACACCCAAGGAACAATGTTAAGCAAAGTTATTGATGTATCATGATGTTCAGTAATGAAATCGGCAATAATCTGTCCCTTAACAGCCTTTGCCGATTCAAATCTTAATTCAAACTCAGACAAAGCTAAAATCCATTTGCCAATCCTTCCGTTCAAAATCGGCATAGACAACATGTGTTTTATCACATCAAATTTTGAATACACAATGCATTCGGCATGTAGTAAGTAGTGCCGAAATTTTGTACAGGAGTAGTAAACACATAAGCAAAGTTTCTCTATAGCCGAATACCTTGTTTCCGGATCTAATAACTTTCGGCTAAGGTATGCAACCACTCTTTCTTTCCCTTCAAACTCTTGTATGAGGGCCGATCCAATAGTTTGGGCATCGGCCGCCACGTACAACTTGAAAGGCTTGTTCAATTGTGGAGGCACCAATACTGGTGGCTTCTTCATGTACTCTTTTATTTCATTAAAAGCCTTTTGTTGTTCGTCACCCCATACAAACTTTTGATCTTTTTTGACTTTCAGTAGTGAAGAAAAGGGTAACACCTTCTGTGACAAATTTGATATGAATCTTCTCACAAAATTTATCTTGCCAAGCAGTGATTGTAGCTCTTTAAGATTAGTTGGAGGAACAATTTCATCAATTGCCTTCATGCTTTTCTTGCCAACTCCTATTCCTCCTTCATGTATCAAAAATCCCAGAAACTCTCCAGCCGAAACTCCAAAAGCACACTTATTTGGGTTCATCTTAAGCCCATGTTTCCTGGTGCATTCTAGAGTTTTCCTTATGTCAGCCAAATGGGACTCATGATCCAATGACTTGATCACTACATCATCAATATATATTTCCACAATCTTGCCGATCAACTCATGAAAAATATAATTCATAGCCCTTTGATAAGTTGCACCAGCATTTTTTAATCCAAATGTCATGACAACCCACTCAAACAACCCTATATGTCCAGGACATCTGAAAGCTGTCTTTACTATATCCTCTAATGCCATAAAAATTTGATTGTATCCTGCATTGCCATCCATAAAACTGAGTACTTTATATCCAGCAGCAGCATCAACCAATGAATCAGCGACAGGCATTGGATATCCATCCATGGGCGTAGCCCTGTTCAGATCTCTAAAATCTATGCAAACTCTCATTTTTCCATTTTTCTTATAGACACGAACAATATTAGAGCTGTCTCTTATACACATCTCGATTCAAACCTCAACTCAAATTCAGATAAGGTTAAAATCCATTTGCCAATCCTTCCATTTAAAATTGGCATAGATAACATGTGCTTGATTACATCAAACTTTGAATATACAATGCATTCGGCATTCAACAAATAGTGCCGAAATTTTGTACCTGAGTAATAAACACATAAGCAAAGCTTCTCTGTAGCCGAATATCTTGTTTCAGGATCTAGCAATTTTCGGCTAAGGTATGCAACCACTCTTTATTTCCCCTCAAACTCTTGTATGAGGGCCGATCCAATGGTTTGGGCATCGGCCGCCACGTACAACTTGAAAGGCTTGTTCAATTGTGGAGGTACCAATACTGGTGGCTCCTTCATGTATTCCTTGATCTCATTGAAAGCCTTCTGTTGTTCGTCACCCCAAACAAACTTTTGATCTTTTTTGACTCTCAATAGCGAAGAAAAGGGCAATACCTTTGGTGACAAATTTGATATGAATCTTCTCACAAAATTGATCTTGCCAAGTAATGATTGCAACTCTTTAAGATTGGTTGGAGGAACAATTTCATCAATAGCTTTCATGCTTTTCTTGCCAACTGCTATTCCCCCTTCATGTATCAGAAACCCCAGAAATTCTCCAGCCGAAACTACAAAAGCACACATATTCGGGTTCATCTTAAGCCCATGTTTTCTAGTGCACTCTAGAGTTTTTCTTATGTCAGCTAAATGTGATTCATGATCCAATGACTTAATCACAACATCATCAAGCTGGAGGTCATCTCCAAGCAAGCTGGGATCGCTGACCTTGAGTGGCAACACGAGCGGAAGCAGTTGCTTGAAGCCATCGACGGTGAATCTTGTAATCTACTCAACTTCAATCTGTTCTCAAATGATATTAATCTGTTGCCCCTTTGTAATCTTCGCAGCTCGTGACGCCGAGCTCAATCGGCTGAAGGCGCTGGTGGATGAGCTGGCGAACAAAGTGAACGCCCAAGGAGACATACCCGAGGCTCGCCTTGGCGCGGTGGCAGGCCGCGTCGACGAGGTGGCCCTCCATGGCGTTCGCCTAGGCGTCGCTGTGGGTCTCGTTGCCATGTCGACACACACCGGCACAATATCTATTTTGGGGCATCTCTCTCCTTCCTTGGCTCAAATAATGTCCAGGCCTGCCAGTCTGGATCCAATTCTTGCTGCACCACCTTCTGCCAAAAGGAGGATTTCTTATCCACTGAATAAGCTGTTGATGCATAGTGGATGGAATACAGCAATTTGCATGGATCCAATCCCTTCCAAGCAGCAAACTATATGCCCCTTTGCCCTCAATAACAAAGAAGGTCGTAAGCAAAACTTTGGACCCAATCATTAAGTCCACGTGTACACATCCTTTGGTGTCTGAAGGATTTCCAGCAAAATCGTTCAGAACTATGCTTGTTGGTGACAAATCTCCAGGGCCCATGCGAAGCTTTCTGAATGTAGTGTATGGCATCACATTAACAGCAGCTCCACCATCAACAAACATCTTAGTTAATGGCTTTCCATTGACAAATCCTCTCAAGTACAGTGGTTTCATGTGCCGATTCTTGATTGGCTTCTCAAAAATAGCTTGCTTCGTCAGCATCAATTGTGCCATTAACTCAAATTGTTCAGCTTCATCAATTCCTGGCGATATTTCTTCCTGCACAACTTGATTAGCTGGAGCCATGAACTCATTCGGTAAGAAACATACCATATATGTAGGAGCCGAATGATCGGTTTCATCAGGTTTGTCTTTTGGGCGCCATATTGATTTTATCCTAGTTCCTGCTTGCTTTAGTTCTTGATTTCTTAGGCGCTGTACTCTTCTCTTTTGGCTCTTCCTCAAACCAGGTGGGCACCACTGTCCCTTTTGCCATACATAACTGTGATCGTCTTCCTCTTCTTCACGATCAATCCACCTGCGATCAGCATACCTCTTCCTCGGCTGATCATCATTCTCATATGTCTCAAAACGCCGATCATCACTAGGATGTATTCTGCCAATTCTTTCATGGACAGATCGGCGATTGACAGTATCCTGTCTGTATTCATCACGTCTGTCATTGCACTCAGGGCAATTACTGCATGTAGGAAGCTTTAAACCCTCGTTCCAACAATGTCTGAAAAATGCACACCCCCAATGTGCACGTTCTTGTTCTCGAGCATATTCCTCTTGTTCTTCCCTATACCTTTCTTCCTCGTATCTCCTTCTCTCTTCTTCATGTTTACGCCTTTGGTAACGTTCTTTTTCTTGCTGACATTGCCATTTATTAAGGAGGATATGTGTAGTGACTCTAGGCTTGGAGGACTTTCCAATTTCGAATTGATCATTCGGGAAATGAGAATCTTTTCTGTGAATCTGTTCAATCGTAACTTGCTGAGCAGGGTCAACTGAGCCACTTTGTCTTGCCCTTTTTGAAGTCAAAACTTTCATTTTTCCTTTTTTTCAGGTGCAACAGCATTTACCATGTTGACTGAAAACCCAATCATATTCTGAGGGAATGAATTGTTATCCAATTTCATCTTGTTGTCAAATTTTAGATGCCCCTCTTGGATGGCTTTCTGAATCCTCACTCTGAAGACCCTGCATTCATTGATGGAATGAGAATTTCTGTCATGAAATCCACAATACTTCTTGTCTCTCACTCCTTCAGGCCGAAGCATAGAATGCCCCTCTGGTAATTTGATTCGGCCTTCTTTCACAAGGAAATCAAACAATTTGTCTGCCTTAGTCACATCAAAATCATAAGCACCTTTAGTTTGCTTGATCCATTTTTGATTCACAGTAATCGGCTCTTTGCCCCACACTATTTCTGCTGCAGCCACTTCTTCATTATCTTCATACTCATCCCCCTGTCTCTTATACACATCTAGATGTGTATAAGAGACAGACAGCAATCAGCAACTCAAATAACACAAGGTAACTTAATGAATCTATTAGATCTTTGCCACGATCTAATAGAGCCGATAACTCGCTTCAAGCTAAACCTTAGCCTACCGCATGACTCATGATTTAACAAAGAAGCCTTCTCATACCAAGCTTAAATCCACCGCATGATACTAAGCATGATACAAGGTTGTCGATACTTACGGAGGTCGACGGATCGATGGTTCCTCTCGAAGATTTCGACGACACGACTAAAGGACTCGAAAAGGTGGCACAAGGCCGGTTTGTTGTTGATTGTTCGATCCTTATTACAATCACCACGGGTTTATATTTATACCCTGGTTTTGACACTATTCCTAGTCGACTACGATTACAAAACGTTTATTTCCAAAGAAATACGTCGAAGCGCCGTATTCATCTCATATTCTTTATCAAATCGGCTTCTTCTTGCCCTGAGAATTTAGTGAATTCTGTAGGAACTTTGACTCTGTTAGGCAATGACACTCTTTGGTACCATTCTGGGAAAGGAGAGGAGTACATGTACCCCTGATTTTTGGGCTTCAGACCGAATTGATTTTGCAACACATCGGCCATTTTTTGTACCATGAGGTCAACATTGGCATCTTGATTTCCTGGCCTTCCAACGGTTATTCCTGTATTAGCATATCCAGGATTCGGGAGAGCATCGATAGCATTATAATCCATGAATTCTGTATATCCATTCCCATACATATCCCTCTGCAACCTGTTATTCAAAGGAGATATCTTGTAAGCAGAAGCAGGTGGATTTGCTGTGGTGCCGAATGCCATATCACCGTATGTGCGAGTTTTTTGCATTGCAGGCTGAGGATTCTGCTGAATTAGTTGACCATTTTCATCCTTGGTACCAGAAGCTCCAGTTTCAAGAGTCCCTTTACCATGAGCTTTTTGACTTGTTGTTTGAACATTGAAGTATGTTGGGCCACCAAGTTGCCCATATGTTTGCTCGAAAGGCTTATCCACTTGCTGACCAAAGATGCTAATCATTATGTGTCGAAAGCTGTTCAAGAATGCAGCATTATGATTGGTCATTATGTCCCCCCAGAGCTTTGTATAACAGGCCAGAGAATTTTTCCCTTTCTTCTTCTTCATTAAGATCAGATTGTCCAGGCAGTAGAACTCTCGGCAGGTCTGTCTTGAGAAACGGTGCACCACTTATGTTTTTAGCAAAAGACAGCAGAAATTTCTTGATGAGCTGTTCTGCAGTAGTCTTCACCATTTGCTGATGCTCTTCAGATAATTCTTCAAGAGTGATGTCCAAAATGTCTCTTAATTCAGGCATCTTCAAAGCTTGTGTGTCCCACCGGGCGTGCCAAAAAGTGTGTTGACGTAAAATCTGCAGTTCACGCCAAGCACACAGCAAGCCGAATCAGCTGGCTTCACACGTGGCTCGAATGTTCGAATCCGAAAGCGTGCCAGTCAATTTTCCCTGAAACTGACAAAGGAAGAAAAAAGTTTAGATAAAAACCTGGAACGTGCCGGATGATACCAGACAGTTCCATCTCTACGGCTTGCAAGGCCAATCTTGATCGGCATATAGCTATGAACAAGCTATCTGTCGGCAATACAGGCACTCACAGCATATTCGGCAGAGCGCGTAAGAAAGCATACTGCCGACCGCATGACGTCATCATGATGAAAGATCGGTATTTAATTAGATGATCGTTACAATACTTAAATACAACCGATTAACGGGCATAAAGCATGATAAATGTGAAAGCACGATCGTAAATCTCTAATAAACAAGAATGCATAGGTTTAAAAGCACTAGTCTACCGCATGTCTAGGTACCCTCGAACCCGTCAAGCGTAAAATCAAACAAGTTAATCCACCGCATGATACAACTTGTTTAAAATCACACCACCAACCAAGAATAGATCAATCCACCGCATGATATACTCTAAACGTGGAAGGCTAGAAGCATTCATTATTTAAAACAAAGTTACGAACATGTTTTCACTCATTGAGGGACTGCCGAATACGGCTAGATAGCCGATTCGGGTTCCATGAAGAAGGCTTATTACAATAACCATGGGTTTATATTTATACCGTGGTTTTGACACAATTCCTAGTCGACTACGATTACAAAACGTTTATTTCCAAAGAAATACGTCAAAGCGCCGTATTCATCTCATATTCTTCATCAAATCGGCTTATTCCTTATATTCGATCTACGTCATCACGCTTTCCCGAATACTTCTGTTTCCAACTGTGGAACAGCTCCTTTGCCGAACGATGGCGGATTCCCGACCGCAAAGCATCTTTTGCCGAATGCTGCGAAGAAGGCCTTCCTGCCGAATGGAACCTTTCTACCAAATCTGGCCCACTTGTCAGCCTCTTTCAGGTGCCAATTTTTGGTGTTAACAGTATGAGAGTTTCACCCAAAGGTCACAACAATTTGACAAAGCTCACTAAAATGACAAGCACTATATGAGTAGAAATTTTTCAACTAAGCTTATCATATGGCTCTGGTAGGTAATTTGACCAATGAGGAACTTATTTTATTTTGAAAGCATAAATCTTCGAGATTTTAACCGTACTAAGAGCAGAAATAGAACTTGACCAAAATCTCACTATATCAATCCCCACAACAACTTAGACTTGGAATAAAGCATGTGCTCCCATGAGATTTTCAGGTTCACTTTTACTCATGCCAATTAACTCAAGCACTGTCAAGCAACTAGTTGAAACAAAGTACTTGCAGGATAAAAGACAGAGCAACTATTCATCATTTCCAAGGTGAGAGGCATATGTTTCATTTCATGCATAGTTGCGAGTCATTTTATTCAAGGGAAATATTTTTGGTATTTTTATTTTTTTAGATGCATTGAAAGGGAATTAGCAATTGTAAGGTCAAAGTGCTGGGTAGGTGTCGAACGTACCTGGTGAGGGTCCTCCCCCAAGCTTGGACTTTTCACTGATAGGGCTTGAACCTTGAGAAATATTCGGCCATCTGATCCGTCTGCTGCCGAATGTCGTACTGTAAGGATTCTAGCACACCGGTGCTCTCTTTATGATATTGAGAGTGGCGTGCTAGAGTGTCTTGAATATCTCGGGTACGAATGTCACACCCGGATTTACACAGAATTCCGAGTGCTGCCGTATGTGTGCCCAGGAAGTCCACAGACACATACAGCGTACAAATATGGTATTACAGAGTTCACAATGCTTGAATAAAATCGTTTACATCAGAGTTTGACAAAAATAAGTAAATGAAACAGCGGAAGTCTATTCATTAACTCTCTCTACTAAGCGGAGCCGCAGTCCACAGGGACTCTGATTGGTTGACCACAGCTTAGTAAAAGGGTAGATCCTCCGGGTACTCAGCAGCAGCCACATCATTCTCATAACCATCTGTTACCCATCCGGGATTTTGTTGAATAGCAGCAAGTGTAAGTAAAATGTTTACTTAGCAAGTACAACACGGATTATGAAGGCTCAAAGTAAGGCTAGACACGGCTCTACTGCATTAGCACTTTTAGTTGGTTCATTTTAGCGAGTCTACGGAGGTGGTAGCCGTTAGGTGGTGATAGCCCTACCGGCCTTCGTAGTCCATCACGTCCGGCTTGGCCTGCAGGATTCCCCAGTTAGGAGTTGGTGGCACCCATTCTCATCCCTTTCTGCGTGTCATATGTTCCTTTGTCCCGATGCTAAGACAACAGAGTTAACCCAGGTCTTTTAGTGCTAGTTCCTTAGCTGCTGTATCTCTAAACCCGAGTGATATAGACAGATAAAGTATCCAGGAGTCCTCTATCTCTTGTAGTTGTCCTCCAGCTATCTATTCCTTCTCTTCCTTACCTGAAGCTTTGGCAAGAATACTAGTGAACAGATATTCGAGACTATCAGAGAAGGGTACACAACTAAACAAGACAGGAGGTAACGATATTAGATAGGAGTGGATATACCGGACACACAGCTCAAGGGATACTCTGATAAGGGAGAGAAGGAATAGATAGCTGGGAGGACAACGAGAAGAGATAGAGGACTTCTGGATACTTTGTCTACCTATGTCACTCTAGCTTAGAGGTACAGCGGCTACAGAGCGAGCACTAGGAGATACTGAGCTGTGTGTCACGGTATATCCACTCCTATCCAATACCGTTATCCCCCGTCTTGTCTAGTCGTGTACCCTTCTTTGATAGTCTCGAATATCTGTTTGCTAGTATTCTTGCCAAAGCTTCCCTGCGAAAATATAAATTACGATACCTCGGGATACTCCCAGGTGAAGTGCTACAGCAGTGATTCTGTGCGCTTGCAGATTTCTATATTTTACTAAGCCATAAGGAAACCCACTAAAATACTCCCTACCATAGTACCATGATTCTCAATTCTGATATTGGATCATAAGAAGTGCCAACACGAGGCGGTTGGGCCTTGGGGCCCGCCGCCACGGTTGCGGCGTAGAGGAGCTCCTCTGCCTGCGCTTGATTTGGGGGAGGCGAGGGTTTCCGCTTTGATAGGGAAAGCCATCCAAGAGACCGGTGCGGGGGTTCCTTCCCCTAAACGCTCCTGCAGGGGTGTTCGGAGGTGCGGGCACTACGTCGGAAACCATTATTAGTGACGGCTCTAAACACATATTAGTGACGGAAAAAACTTGCGTCACTAAAATTGCGTCGCTGATGTGAACCACATTGGTGACAGAGAAGACGACGTCACTAATAATACCAAATTGGTGACGGTTTTAGCAAAATCAGTGTCACCGATGAGGCCAAACAGCGACGCGATTTCAACAAACTGTGTCGTCAATGATATATATAGGTGACGCGTCAGATTGACCCCCGTCACCTATAATGCTCATCCGTGTCACCTTTGAACCATACTGTGACGGTGCAGTATTGAGTCGCGTCCCTAATAACGTATATTAGTGACCCATCCATGTCTAACCGCGTCACCGATGTTGCAGAAAGGTGACGTTCGTAGGGTATTAGTGTCACCAAAATCAACGTCACATATGAACATGTCGCAGGGACCACTTCACAACAGCGCATCAGCAATTCACAGCAGCACAACATACACAGCTTAAGTTAAACCATACACAACAGCACAGAAGCTTTATTTCATGTAGGTTCATAATAAAGCAGCATAGATCATAACTGGGTGCATTACAACAAGTTTAGTTTCTGCTCACAGGTTGTTTAGCCTCCATCAAAAGGTGCATTCAGGTTCACAACCATACAGGTTGTTAAAGTAGTGTATACAGCAAGATATTCATAGCGGTGACTAGCTTGTTTAGGTCATGGTGGTTGTATTGGCACAATAGAACTCCTTGTCGATGACCTGGGACAATAAGAAGCTGGCGAGCTCTTCCCGAATGCTGGATAGCACGCTTTTGTCGAGTCCTATGTGTTAGGGTAAGAGAAGCACTCATTAGCAGCTGAAAATAACTTTTCATAAACGTGGTGCAGGGAGAAGTAGAAAATAACAAGTACTGATACTTTGCTTAGGAAAGAACAAATTAGGACAACACTAGTTTTCCATCAACAACAAATAAAAGGAAGCCTGGTACCTAATGCAACCATATCTGCTCAACCACCAATGTCCAGTCTGATGACACAACAAACATATGTAAACATACCACAAGCATACACAGTGCACACACATGACTAAAAAGAATGCAATACAGTGGCACAAGCTCAAATGCATGACCTAAGCTGAAGTGCAGTAGCTGCAAAAAAGAAGTGCTAAGAGCAAACAGAATTCAACTGCAATATTGATATGCAGAAAGCTAACAATCTTGAGTCAAGTATTATCTTTTATGAAAGAAAAGTGCAATTACATATTTTAGGAAATGAAATGCACTCACGTATCCTACCTAGAACAGTTCGACAGAAACAGGATACTTAACATAAATCACAGGACAACAATGTAGCTTTTGTTCATGACAACAAAACTGATTCTAGCTAAACTGGCAATAACACACAATGGTTCCATCATTTATCACTGCCATCTACTGAACAGTATAAAGTATGGATAAATGGCCAGAACCAAATAGCAGGGAAACAGAAGTGAGAAAAATGGTTAAGGAAAGAAAATAAAGGCCTTACCTGTACCACGCTGAAAGAGCAACCATGACATTAACAGGTGGCACACTAATGCTAACCCAACACGAAATTTGCTGATTTTCCATTGGCCTGTAGGATTAATTGATAACTACTATAGTAATATTGGTGAAAAATAACAACAAATGCAGATCATTAGAATTGACTACTACTAAGCTAGCATTAGACACATGAGATTTAACATAGTCACATGAAGTCTTCACAAATGTAGGCACAATTCAGAGACAAGTGAAGATATATCTTTGAAGTAAATAATTATCTACAGATTAGACTTACAGATCATGGAGTTCCTAAGCTAAAAGGTGCTATTAAAAGAATCGTAACTCTTTAAATCAGTAATTCAGCACAAAGCAATATATGTGGAGCATGCATTAATTTTGTTACATGCTTCAAAACCACTGACCAGGTTTAGGAGCTCAAGAAATGGTAAGCTTCGTTGGTGGAACTGCTGCAGTTAAGCTAACCTAACCTAGTAAGCTAGCAGTAGCACTAATAAGTACTAGTACCATCAGAGATTCAAAGTACCCAATGATCCTAGTGGGTAGGCTTGATGTGCCTACAGATTGATACCCTTCCATTACCCCCTTAAATGCTAAAGAATCTCTGGTGAATGAGTTCATAACTTAAGCTGTGGCAAGGTAACTGCTTAATCAGCACAAGTATAGCATGACAACAGTAATCCATCATACAAAATGCATGGGCACATTTGACAGAAAGCTGGCCCTCAACGTACTTTTCATGGACCGATTTGATCAGGCAGTATGATCCTTATTCGCACTCACTACCACACAGATCAAATCCAATGGGGTTAAATTCTTTTTGGTGATTTATTTTTGTTTGTTTGATAACACTGTAATTGCATGGCTCTGTATTAAGCATGACGCATGACTACACACAATAACAAGTTGTCCTGAGAATGGCGCCACAGATCCAACACTTAAGAAAAAACATTTGACTATTAATCAATCTCAAAATTGTCCTGAGTTTGGGGATAGCTCGCGAGAATGATGAAGAGAGGAGATGGAGAATGTGGGCTA
This sequence comes from Echinochloa crus-galli, assembly GCA_900205405.1. Classification (NCBI taxonomy): domain Eukaryota; kingdom Viridiplantae; phylum Streptophyta; class Magnoliopsida; order Poales; family Poaceae; genus Echinochloa; species Echinochloa crus-galli. The sequence continues at coordinate 325,569 of OAMR01000819.1, read as the reverse complement.
CTGGATTACCAGAGGATGGCCTCGCACTGCTCGAAGTAGGGCTGGAGTAGCTAGTTGCCGATGCCCAGCATCTGGTTCCCCTCCGAGGACCTCCACTTCTAGCCCTTCGTCACGCCCTAGATCCAGCAGCCGTCGTAGCCTGCATGTCATGGATTCGATCTCAGAACCAATGGCCGGCACACCATGGATCAGATCTCAGCACCCATGGCCAGAGCGCCGTGGATCAGATCGCGGCCTCCATGGCCCTTGAGCCGAGGGTCCCAGCACCTTCGTAGATCCCGGCGACCCTGAACCCCGCAACGCTGGGGCCGCCGCACATCAACGGGAGGCAGATCAGTGACGATGAACCCCGGCGCCGGTTTCCACCGTGAGCGGCGGCGGCGGCGGCGGAGAGGGGATCTGCATCTGGGACGGCGGCGCTTGACGAAGGGAGGAGGGGGAGGGGCGACGGCGCATCGGGGATCGAGAGCGAGGGCAACGTGGATGCGCGGCGAACCCTAGCGAAGCGCTTTTATCCGCGTGCGATACTATCTGGGCCGGCTCAAAGGCCGCTATGGCCCAGGCCCAGGTTGTGGCTGATTTTACTTCGCGGAATATCACTGGTCGCTTCTCGTTCCGCAAGGTGACGTGCCTAATCAAAATCACGTCGCCGATAACAAACATATCAGTGACGTACTGACGTGCATCAAGGATACCCGTCCCAGATGAATGTATCACAATGAATCAGTGACTCGTGGTTTATAGACACGTCGCAGATATGTTTGCACGCAGAGCATGGCATAGACATTTAGTGACGTGTCATAACACTGTCCGTCACTTATCATACACTGGTGACGTGTCTAGATTTCGTGTCACTCTTTTAGGTGTCTCCTTTCTTTACTTTTTACGTAGTGGGGCAGCCTTAACTTTTATGGCAAGTGACGTGCCGATTCTTTTTCATGCCACAAAAATTGTGGCAAGACTAGTCAAGAAAAAGGTTAGTCAAGAATATATGGCAAAATTCGTTAACAACCAAAAGATACCATCAATACATAGATGGCTCATGATTGTGTCCTTGGCACCAAAGCATCATGTGTTCACACGATAAAATAAAAGCCAAGCTAATTTTATGTTTCAGCACAGACCAACCACTGCCTTCTCAACCAGGATCCAGTATCACCGTCACCAACACATCGCGAAAAGATCGAAAAAGAAACTTGTGATTTGTATGTAACCCACAAACCGAGTAATTTTCATAAAAGAAGACGACAAAAGGCATCAGAGGCACAGAGTATACATAGTACATACATGGTACAAAAAAGAATAACGAATAGCAACAAGGTCTCTCACCACTCGATCGATAAAACCGCCGCTCAAATCTCCCAACAGAACGCTTTTAACCTACTTACTACAGCATAGCATGCGCATAGCATTATTGAAGCGGAACACGCATGGCTCCATACGGACTACTGCATCAGCGTCGCGACGAGCAAAGACACCAGCGCGGACGCCACCACGGCCACGGCGGAGCCTGAAGCGGAGGCCGCCGCCCCGGCTACCGGCGACGGCGCGGGCGCGGACGACGGCGCCATGAACTCCTGCGCGGACGCGGTGGCCACGAGGACGGCCACGGCGATGAGCAGCACGGAGGCGACGCGGGGAGCCATCTGGATTTTTGCTCGAGGGCTCGGAACTTGCTAGCTCGAATCGAAGACTCTGCTGTAGTGGCGGCGGCGTGCCCGAACGATCGATGTGTGTTCTGCGACTGCGATGCTTGCTGTGATGGGGTGGGATGGGATGGGGGAGGAGGATGCTGTGGCGAGGTTTATATAGGCGCGGCGGCAGAGCGTGAGGAGGGACGGGCTGCGCCGCGGGTTCGGGCGGTCGCGATCGTCGTGGGTTTTCTTTTCTCTCCGTCTCCGCGCGCGCGCGCGTCGCTAGCGTTGCGTTCCGCGGGGGCCACGGCCCACGGCACCTGCAGGACGCGTTCGCTGGTCGCGCGCGGAGCGTAGCGTGTGGGAACGCGGGCGCGGGAGGCGGTTCGGGGCGTCCGGCAAGTTTCCGCGTGGGCGGGTTTGACGCGGCGTGCCGCGTGCGCCCACGGCTCCCGCGCGGGGGCGCCGCCTGGGCTGTGCGGGGTCCGTCCGGGTCGGTGATGCGACGCGCTGCGGACGGGCGCCACCGACCCGAACGCATGGGCAGAGGCCGGTCGTGAGCTGGTGCCTCGTGGAGTCGTGCAGTGGGACTCAGGCGCGTGCAGGCTGTGATCGAGGCCGCTGGACTGGAGGTGCTGGTGGCGGCTCGCCGAACGCGTTGCATTATAACCGCACTGATAATTTCGCTTTCTTTATAAAATTATTAAAAGGTGGGTTAAGTCTAGAGACGCTGGATCCACCAGAAGAAAGGGGTAAAAGGGAGTCCAAAGACGCTTAACCTCGGTGGAAAGAAGCAGGGCGCACTTGAGCACGTCACGTATCTTTAAAGTTAAGGCGCGTGACAGTGATATGGTCCGTGCTTGTGGAAGGTGTACGTGATATCGTCAAAATACTTTGCTTGTGCGGCGCAGGTTTCAGGGTAGCTACTTTGTGCTCTACGAATTTACTAGATAGATTTTTGCGCTTGGCCGCGTCTATATATACTATATATCTTTTTTGATACTGTGATTTGTTGGGTTGTACTCCCTCCGTATCGTCGCTGTTGACTTTTTTTATAACTTTGATCATTCTTCTTATTCAAAATATTATACAAGTAACATCCATTTTGTTTGTCACATGCTTTACTATCGTAGGTATTTTAAGCTTGACTTACCCTTTTGTATATTTGCGATAATTTTTTCAATAAAACGAATGGTCAAAGTTGTAAGAAAAAGTCAACGGCAACAAATATTTCGATACGGTTTGTTGCGGGTTGCATCGGCTTTTGACACGATATGGAAAGTGCATACGGCACGGTTTGGGCCGGGCCTTCTTCTTCCTTTATTATTTTGTTGTTCTTTTTGTCTCATGTTTTTTTGTGTATCCAGTGTAGCCTAGGAAATGTTGCGTGTACACATGCAGCGGCCGTTGGTAGGTGCGTAGCTGTTGTGACTGTTGACAAGTCTGGAGGACGAGAAGTTGCATGTTGGGTAGTAAGAGCAACAATACAGCACCATCATCATCCGTTCCTACTGCAAGTTGCGTGAATCAATTTCTTGGCGAGACACCGCCAATGCTCACAACGTGATCCAAAAAAGAACCGCTGAGCGATGACAGAGGGCTTCGATTTGTTGGTAAGCATGCCATCTCTTTTTTTTAGATAATGAAGCATGCCATCTCTTGACACAAACATATACGTGTGTTGAATAATATGACTATGTGGAGGCCCGCGCATGATGATGCATCGCAGATTCGCCGGTGCCGTTTTTACATGGTGCTACAGTAAATCAGTGCTTGGGCGAGGCCTTGCAATTTTTCAGACATTAAGTTACAACAATATTATTACTAGGGATGCTTTACTGAGTGATTTCGTTCTCTCTGCGAAGAACACGGTGTCGCGCACTCAAAAAAGAATGGTTTGGAAAGAAACGTAGTGGTGCCCTCTAGGAATGAGGAAGCAGACGACAAGATAGACACATTCCGGCGGCCTTGCGTGCGCTGTATGAACACACAACTCTATTAAGACACCTTCTAGAGAATCACAAGGGACAAAAAAAAGAACCCACCCCACTTTATCTTTAGGTTTTCGTCAAGGCACAAACAAATGATGTAAGAATTATCTTAGGTCAATTATTGTAACCTTGACTGTATATTACTTTTGTTATGTGTTAAGTATGGAATTTTTTAAATGACTTAAACATATTTAATTTATCTCCAAATGTAGTTTCCTAGCAGTAAACTTTTAGTACATTTTTCAAAAGAATACGTAACCCCTTCCCATGTATCGTCTTATATATTTTTTAAAAAAGTCCAAATTTCTACCTTTAAATATTGACAAAGTCCAGATAACCCACTGAAGTATATTTTGGTTCATATTACACTCATAACTATCTCAATACATAAGCCGTGTTTTAAGTTAAAATTTGAATGAAAACCGCAGCACTACATGAAAATTTGAAAAAGACCCGAATCTTTACACCCAAACCAACTTAAATTTAAGAGTAGTTAGTATGTGTTGTAGTATTGGGAGAAGTTAACTATGGTACAAAAATAGAAATCCGTATCTTTATAATAATTATATCTCTATCTAATATTAAAGAGAGGACCATTTTCATGGTAGTTTAACTTTTGATCCGTCATTAGACACCGACAGATGGACCTTCATATCCAAAAATTAAAAAACAAAATTAAAAAAGAATAAGATCTGGATTTATGTTCGCTTCCAACATGATCCTTGACATGCGAGAAATAGGAACTCCATCAAATAAGATTTGATCCTAAGTTTTTGTGTCTCACGCTCGTGCTCATTCCATAGCATCACATATTTGTTTTGTTGACACGACGGGCATATTTGTTAGTAATAATAAAGAGTCTTCTCCCTATAGCTTTTATTCCACGAAGAGCTTGCAGGTTGGAGTTATTTTGGGTAGTCAAACTATGCATGCATGTAATCCTCACCTTCCTCAATCAAGTCAGTATTATTCTGCACCACCTCTGCCCAAATCAAAAGGAAGAGCTAGCATGAGGAAGTGTACGCGAGCTTTGCTTTCTCACTGAAAATGGATAAAAGCTAAGGAGTCTATGAGCATCTCCAAGAACGCTTGTATATTCAGTTGCCTAGCTAAGCAAGAGAAAAAAGAGAAAAAATTGCATCCAACAAACTAGCCAACTGGATAGCTATCTTTCCATGCTAGTTATCTCCTCCCCTTCGCTAGTTATGTTTGCCTAGCCAGACACGCTCTCCATCCATGCTCGCAAGTTTTAAAGAGTCTATTAGTTTACCCCCTTCTTCTGGGAAGCTTTTATATTTTATCTAGCCTCTTTATCTTCAAATTTAGCTAGGATTATTGCTAATCTCTTAGAGATCAAAACACTTAGAGGCATAATTAAGTTTAAAACACATGAATTAATATTTATAAGAACCTAAAGTTGGATCCAAAATATTAATTGAACCTTGCGGGCAAACCTAAACATGGAAATAATTAGAAGGGTAATTAAGTTTAAATTACATGCAATGGTAAACTGCCTCAAACAAAAATGATTTCAAACCTACACTTAAAGTTTAGCCAAACAAAAATTTGAGTTATTTTGAACTTAAATTTCAAATTTAATTTGAAGCCAAATCGTGTTTCAAAAGTTTTTTGTTTTCTCACCAATTAAAATCCCTTTAAGTGTCTTGATCATGGTAGTAGTCAAAGTTCCAAAGTCAGCTAATATAATTTAAAACTTATAGTCAATTGTTTGAAGTAATTGCATTTAATTTTTTTTCAATTTACAGTTCTTTTGAACAAAACCTAAAAGTCTATATTTTGTGCCTAAAATTGAGCTCAAATCAAAAAAACCTCACAATATGAAAGTTCTAGGAAATAGAATTTTACACAACTTTTATTTCTGGGGATTTTGAAGTTTCAATATGAAATCATTTTTTTAAGGCAAATTTTGCTACAGGACACTATTAGATTTCAATATTGCCGTGGGACACCGTACAAAAGGGCAATATTGCCGTGGGACACCGTACAAAAAATTATTGGTCACAACACACTAGGCGGTGTATTTTAGCAAAAAAAAAATAGTGTGTTCCAGCAAAGAAAAAAATATTTTAGTGTGTCATAACTAATTTCACAAAAGTGGAGTGTCCCACGGTAAATTTTTCTTTTTTTTAAAACCAGGTCAAACGTAGTTGAATTTAAGTCAAACCCTTATTTGACCAGTTCTACCCAAGTTGATTAAAACAAACTCCCAATTCTCATTCTACAAAGTGATCCTGATCATCAACATTGCTATCACATTAGTCAATCTAAACTAGTGCAAAAAGTTAAGTTGAGAGTTAAATCAAATTTGTGAAATTCAAAATTTCATTTGAATGAGATTTAAAAACCTCACTTTTTCTATGTAATATAGGGCTCAACTGAAAAATCATAAAACATGAAAGTTGTAGGAAATTAATTTCTTCACAACTTTTGTTTTTACAGTTTTTGAAGTTGCAATGGAAAATCTTTTGCAAATCTCAGTCAAACCATGGTCAAAATCTTTTCCCTTTCTCCCTCCTCCCCTGTTCTTCTTCTCCCGTGCACCCGCGACCGCGGCCGTGCGCTGCCGCGCCGCACGCAGCTGTTGCCGGCCGCCCCAAGCGCCAGGCCGAAACCGAACCAGCGCCTGGCACGTTCCACGTCACCCTGACCCCACCTGCCTGTCTCTCCTCCCCCAGCTCTCGTGCGCTAGCGCGCAAGCGCACACGCGCTCCCGCCGCGCCGAGCCGACCGCCGAGCTGAACCTCGCCGACGCGCCAGGCCATGCCGAACAGCAAGCAGCCGAGCTCGGCCATCTCTCAAGCCACACGAGCCCTCTCACCCGGCGAGTCGCCCTCCCCAGCCAGGCGCCACGCGGCCGCCAGAGTCTGCGCGCGCGCACCGCCGGCAAGCCGCTATGCGCTGCCCCGCCCGACAGTCCACTTGGCGTGCCTTCCTTCGACCCTAAGCCTCCTCCCCATGCCCAAGCGCCTATAAAAGGAGCCCCAGTCGCCCTCGAGCTGCTTAGCTCCCGCCCAAACTCGCCCTGAGCCATGGCGCCGCCGCGGAGCACCTCACCGTGGGCAGCCCCCTGCGAGCCGCCCCAGTTCAACCCGAGGCCCCAGTGCACTCCACATGTCCCAGAGCAGCTCCCAACCCTCTTCCAAGCCAATCCCGTCGTTTAGCCCCACCGCCGCTCGCCATTGCCACCGGCCGCCGCCTCCACGTGGGCAGCCTCGTCCACACCTCCCCAGCCCCAACCGAACCCACCATCAGACTCGCCAGGGGCCCGTGAAACTCCCAGACCACTCGCCCGACCTTCCCCGGCCTCCACATCGCCGGCGCGACCTCACCAGCGCCGCCCGATCTGCTCCGCCGTCGACCGCCGCCGTCGAGCCACCACCGCCCATGAAACCACCTCCAATAGAACCTTGGTGAGCCTCTGATGCCCGTAGACTAGATTAAGTCGAGCGTTGGGGTCCCACATCGCCGGAATTTGGTTTCCCGCCGCCGCCGGCCGTCGAGGACGACATTGCAAAGCTCTTAAAACTTGTAGGGGGCTGAACGCAAATAACCAGGGACCTATTCATAAAACGTATGTTAAAGTTTGTTTTGGAAAAACAGCGAACTTCTAAAATGGATTAAAAATCGTATACAAATCAAAAATATACCAACTAAATTTTGCTGGACTCTTCGAAGCTAGATCTACAACTTTTACAAATAACGTATATACTTTTTCTGTGTAGGTTGTGCTCTAAAAATAAAATAGTGTTTTACATCTTTTATGCATAACTCGAGCTACACAGAAGCCTAGGAGCTGAATTTTGGATATGTTGTTACTCGTGGTATGCTTAGATCGCTATACAAAAAGAACCTAAAAATATGACATATAACTACTGTTTTCTATTTACTTTAGTTTCTAGCCTTGCTGTAGAAAACGATTTTTCGTAAATTAATTACACAGTAAAATGTGCTCAACTTTTTATGGTAGGACAATAATAATGTTAGAAATGCTCATTAAATAGTAGGGCTAAATACAGTAGGTTCTACTAGCTGAAGTTGATTAAATGATTAAAATGAGTAATGGGATCACTTGTTTAATCAAATAATCTTATAACTCTATGTAAGCCACTCACACCTGCATGCTTTTGTTTCTGTTTTCTTTAAGTAATGATGTGTTAAAGTTATTATATATGTACACAATCACCATCAAATAAGAAACGGAAGAAAATCATCACTAAAAGAACCATACTTTTGTAAGTACAAAAAAGTGGATTATGTTATCTTGGTGAATATGGCCACAAATCCACCCATGCTTTGTTAAGTTCTTTAACAAGATTTGTTGTTGCAATTGTTTAAATAAAATCCAATGCATGTGCATTTTCTGTAGACACTAACCTCGTTGACGAGAATTACGCGCTCATGCCGGAAGCTAAAGTTCAAGAAGGAGAGCTGAACGTGATTGAGGCTAATCAGGACCCGAACCAAAGTTCGGAAGGGCCCAAGGCCAGTATTGAGCAAGAAGGCAAGCACCGGAGCATAACCCGGTTTATTCTAAAAACTACACAACAATCTTGTATTTAATTTCTTATGATTGTGCATTAAGTCCAGGAGTTGTTTGGAACCTTAGTTGCATCATCCATAGGGTCCCAAGTGATTTACTAGCAGAGTATCGTAATAGTGGCTATGCTAAATAGGTACCGGTAGAAGTCGAGTGATTTCCTGTCACTCGCGAGTTATAGGAGTTGATGTGTTTACTTATGTTGGAATCATAAGGAGTGATGGGCGGGGCTTGGGATTGATTATTTGGGTGGATGTTGATGCCCCGTCCGTCTAGTTAAAATTTGGCTAAGGTCGAAATGTGTCGGCGTTAGTGGTCAAGCTTTTGAACGTACTAAAAACATACCGAGAAATATGGTAATTGGGAAGCTTAGTACCTGATTGAAC
>OAMR01000819.1:269823-286876 GCA_900205405.1 Echinochloa crus-galli | reverse complement strand
CGGAAGTAAAAAAATGGCACAAGTACAGAGAAAATAAAGCATTCGGCTATTAAGCTGTTTGTTACAGTTACACACACAAGTATTTCGAGATTATATTTTTGGCATTCAATATCGTATTGTTAATATCTTCCAGCAGCTTCTTGTCAGCCTCTTGGGTCTGAGCTAAAGCAGAAAGTTTAGTCTTGAGTTGCTTTTCTGCGTTCAAGGCCGCTGAAGCTTCCTTTCGTATTTTCTTTGCCAATTCAGGAAGATTGGCTATCTGCTTCTCATCAGCTTCAATTTCGGCTGATAAATTTCTCAACTCAGCCTCTAGCTCAGCTTTTCTGGCTTTCTTCAGTGCAAGAGCAGGTTGCAGTCTGGCTAGCAGTTCTTTGTTGCTCTGGGCTTGAAGATGCAGATCTTTTACAGATTGCTTGGCTGAAGCTCTCCTTTGTTCTAAAGCTGGATGAGAAGATTGGTTCTTCAAAGCCTGTTTCACTGCAACAAAATGATTGTCCAATTGGGAAACTGGCTCCAAAGAAGCTTTAATTTCAGCAGGAAGGTCTTAGTCAATTGATTCAAGCAAATCCCTTAGAAGATCAGCATCCTTGACTTGATCTTGAATGCCCTTCTGCAGCAAGGAGAGGATGTCTTTCAGTTTTGCTTGATTTTCTTCTGATAGAGCTTGACCAGAAGATGTTTCTTCTCCTTGTTCAGCAACTAAGTCATCCAAGGCAAATGAACAACTGGATGAAGAAGCAGATTTCTCTTGAAAAAGAGATTCCTGATTGAATTAATGATGATTTATTGAGAATTGGAAAGATTGGATGGCTGTGCTTACCTCTCTTCTGATTTCTTGAATGGGAGAAGGAGATTTCTCAGGTTCAATGGCTGGGTCTTGTGTGCCATCCTGAGGAGAGATCGGAGAGTTTCTTAGTGAGGGTGGAGCTTCTGAAGCTAGAACTGAATCCTGGTAAGAGGAAGGGCTCTCCAAAATTTGTTCCATTGGAGTTTGTTCTGCAATTAACAAGAGGTAAATGCTGATGTAAAAAAAAAATTAATGAGATGGTAAAAATTTATACCAGTTGATGGAGCATCGGCAGAGTCTGTGGTGGTTACTGCTTGCTGTGTCTGAACCTGAAATCATAAAAATAGAGATGAGCAAGATAAAAAAAGGGGGGGCCATTACACTCGAAGAAGGAAGGTTTTAACTTGAATAACTCTTTTGCTACTTGTTCTTTTCTTCTTTGCAACCAAGGGAGCAGACAGAGAAGAGGTTTTCCTCTTGGCAGAAGATGACCTGATAAGAGTTGGATCTAGAGTAGCCTGCCTAGACATCAACTGAGCCAAAGTAGGAGATTGGTGCCCTAAAGCAGATATTGGACCTGCAATCTTGTACGAAATTGTCCTAGCAAGGGGGGCAGGTACTATGTTCTGCAGAATGACAGAGTCAGAATCAATGATGAATATTATTAAAACAGATGGAGGGTGAGCACATTACCTCTGAAATTGGCTGGTAGTTATGCATGAGTTCAAGACAGAGGGGATGAATTGGCATGTTGAAGATATGATCATGAAATTCTTGCCACCATAAGGTAAAAGAAGGATGAACAGATGTTATTGGCACAAAAGGTTCAGGTGCATAGATAGTTGTGCAACATCTGTAGTCAAAAATCCTTCTTGTTTCCTGTGGAGTCTGTGATAATCTCCCTAGGCTTAAGGAATTCATGAAGAAATAATCTTGGTGGCACTTGGCCACAGCCTAACTGCCTAGCCATCATATTCGGCTGATAGTACTCGAAGGTACTCTGAACCAGCCCCCCTCCACAAAATTCGGCTGGTAGAATACAGGGCCGAATGAAAGAATTGAAAATAGCTGTAGACTGTGCATCTGCACATCCAGTTTCAAAACTGAATTCACAAGGAAGAGTGAGGTTGTCATTATCAAAATAAGGGAACCAAAGAGGATCAGCAAAGCCTTTGGAGAAAAGCTCAAAGAATTCACCAATGCTCTTATCCACAGATACAGTAGAGGCAGCCTCTCCATAGGTTTGACAGACTTTGGTGCTTTGAGGTTCCCCTTCCTTGTAATTGATTGAAGGAAAGTGCCGACTGTTGATGTCAATAGTGACAATCTGGTGCACGTACAACTGCAACCACATCTGGATGAACCACCAAGGACCATTGACACAAGGGATTTTCTTGCTGGTGTGCATCAAGCGAGTGGTCTGATGGAGCATATGATAGACACTTCCCAGCAGGTGGGGTTCCATTGGATTAGCCTGAAAAGACAAAGGGAATGTTTACTTCTTCAAAAATGGTTGAAAATGGGTTCAAAAATATATTGTCTGCAACTTAATAACCATCTCATCCTCATCATATATATAAATATAAGGGAAAAGTCTGGTTTACATCCTTCAATAATCATAAAAGTCTGATTTTCAACCCTTCATTACAAAAAAAATTACCTCATCAAATTAAAATTCATAGGATGAAGTTACGATGGACCACCGTATTTAGGATGAGGTGATTCATCAAAACTAACACTCTAATAGCATAAAGCTGATGAACATGCGTGCGCGCGGTACCGCTATTAGTACAAACACAGACTTCATATATTCAAGTCAGTTCCTGCACGTAAAAAATCCTGGTTTATTTATGAAAAACTTTGAAGCGTAATAAATACATATCGATGCAGTGAACACAATAACGATTTTAGTTTATTACAGATTAGCTTCACTACTTGGTCGGCACAAATGGCGGGATGCTCTGCTCATTCCTGAAGTAGTCCTCGGTCAATCTTACCCTTTGCCAGAGCAAGCCTGTGGTAGTTGCCCTTGAAGTACTCGCCCCAGACCTTGCCGGCCTCATAGCTGCTGACGTTGCCCACAACAACGTTCTTCCCTAACCCAAGGTCCCTGTAGTTGAAGTAGGCCTCCCTCGGGTCCTTGCTCACGTGCGGCTCCATGAACGCGTAGAAGTCCCTGATCCACTTCATGCGCGATGCTCCGTCTTCATCAGCCGTCCAGAAGTTCATGTACTGGATGTTGTACAGCACGCCGCCTCGGTGCGGGAACGGCGTCGCCGACTCCGGCAAGCTGCTGATCTTTCCGTCGTAGGGGTCCAGGATCATGAGCCCCCGGTCAGGCTTCGCAATCTAGATCGGTTAGGTTCGGTCTCGACTCGTTGCAAGGCATGATCACGTTCTCTCTACATAGCCGAATCCGAGTCGATCTAGATTGCCACGTGTCGCGGGTTCGAACTTGTTGATTTTGTATGGATCTTTACAGAGCCGGGTATCATGCGGTAGATGCATGTTTTTGGGTCGTTTTAGAACTAATCATCCGGTGGATTAGAGCTCGAATTCGATCTGATAGATCTATCATCGTTGACAAAGTTTGTTCCTTCTTCATGGAACCCGATTCGGCTATTTAGCCGTATTCGGTAGTCCCTTCACGAGTGAAACATGTTCGTGATTTTGTTTTAAATAACGAATGCTTTTGGCCTTTCATGTTTAGAGTATATCATGCGGTAGATTGATCTATTCTTGGTTGGTGGTGTGATTTTCAAACAAGTTGTATCATGCGGTGGATTAATTTGTTTGTTTTTTATACTTGACGGGTTCGAAAGTACCTAGACATGCGGTAGACTAGTGCTTTTAAACTATGCATTCTTGTTTACTAGAGATTCACGATCATGCTTTTTCACGTTTATTATGTTTCATTCTCATTAATCGGTTGTGATTAAGCACTGCAGCGATCATTTAATTAAATACTGATCTTTCTTCATGGTGACGTCATGCGGTCGGCAGTGTACTTCTTACATGCTTTCCCGATTATGTAATGAACACTTCAATTCCTGACAGATAGCTTGTTTGTAGCTATATGTCGATCAAAAGTGGCTTTGAAAAACCGTAGATATGGAACTGTCTGGTATCATCCGGCACGTTCCAGGTTTTTATCTAAACATTTTCTTCCTTTGTCAGTTTCAGGGAAAATTGACTGGCACGGTCTGGATTCAAACGTTCGCGTGTGAAGCTAGCTAATCCGGCTTGCTGTGTGCTTGGCGTGAACTGCAGATTTTATGTCAACAAAGGGAAAACGAGTGCTCGTTCCCCGTGTCGAGGACAACGAAATCCACAAGGACATATCGTCCCCAGATTCGGACCGGTACATTCCCGTTCACTCCCTCGGGGTAGCGGATGGTTGAGTCCGCAAGCTGTACCTGGGCAGTTGTAGGTGACAAAGTAGGGTAGCGTAATTTCTTAAATAATACCTTGGACATGATGTTGATGCTTGCTCCCAGATCACAGAGTGCATCATCAATGCGACGATTCTAGATCGTGCACAGAATGATGGGTACTCCAGGATCCTCCTTCCTATCTGGAGAGGTCTTGATGATCACCCTTTTTGCAGCTCTTGGCAGGTAGGTCCATCTTGGTGTCAGCACTTGGATACGTGCGACCTTTCCTGTGTGGTTAGTACGGAACACACTACGAGACATCTTACCATGCCTTGTAGTGATAGCATTTACTGTTTCGATGGAAGGCTCGGGTTGCCCCGGAATCTTCCCCGATTCAGTCATAGGAACAACAGCAGCCAACTGAGCGACTTGAGTTTCTATCATTTTATTAAAACTCAGCTGACTTTTCATAGCAGAAGAAAATGATTCCATCCTAGAGTCTATGCTTTCCAGAGTTTTATTATTAGCAGCAAGCTTTTTAATGATGTTTTCAGTTATTTTCATCTGGCCAAATACAAGATCTCTAAGAGACGGCTGATTATTGAAATTGCTGGAATTGTAATTGTTACCTTGTTGAGGCCTCTCAAAAGGGAGGTTTTGGCGCAAATTCCAGCTTTGATCGTCTAGTTGTTCGGTCAATACCCGTTGTTGTTGGAGTTGTTGACGTAGTGGGCATCTTCTCGCGTTTCGGGGCATTCATTCCCCGAATGGCCAGTGTTTCCACAGACTTCGCAGGTCATGCGAGCGTCCATGGCTTGCACCGTTTCTTGAGCAGGGGCCTCCAGTTTTGAGACTATCAGAGAAGGATACACAACTAAAAAGAGAGGGGGTAACGGTATTAGATAGGAGTGGATATACCGGACACACAGCTCAAGGGATACTCTGATAAGGGAGAGAAGAGATAGATAGCTGGGAGGACAACGAGAAGAGATAGAGGACTCCTGGATACTTTATCTACCTATGTCACTCTAGCTTAGAGATACAACGGCTACAGAGTGAGCACTAGGAGATCTGGGTTAACTCCATTGTCTTAGCTTCAGGACAAGGGAACCGGTGACACACAGAAAGGGATGAGAAGGGGTGCCACTATTTCCCAACTGGGGAATCCTACGGACCGGAAATAACGTGATGGGCTACAAAGACCGAAAGGGCTGTCACCACCTCACGGCTACCACCTCCGTTGCGACGGGAATAAACTAAAGCCACTGGCTAGTCTAGGAACCACTCCTACATAGGGGTGGTAACGGATCATGGCCCGTTTGTTCCTTCACAATTCAACTTGGCCCTAACAAAATTTAGCTCAAAAACTAGTATTATTTTAGCCCGGCCCTATCCTTAAAATTTCTAGTACAAAAGTGACGGCCCTTTACCACCCCTACTCGTACACTAGTCAACAACTACTTACTCTGCTAGCAAGAGCAAGCAACCTTGTCAATACTCTTGGTGACAATTCACCTCCAGTATAAAGCAAGATCGAAGAACCAGACAAGACAAAGACTTAAACAAGACTACAAGCACTAGAACTATAACTAACTATAGTCTAAGCAAGATATAGTTGCAACTAGAATAAAGTAGAAGCAAGATATAAATGACAAAGGCAAGAAGATAAAGATAACTATATTGATAACTCAAAGTCTTACAAAGGGAAAAGTAAAAGATACAAGAGCTATTGCCAGAGCTTCTGAAGACGACTCCAGAACCTCCGAGGCACAGCTCGACTCAACAATAACTCCGAACTAAACTATCCTAACTCTACTAGAATGAAAGTGGAAATGAGCTCATTGGCTTGGTGTGTGTGATACAAGTGAGTTGCCATTGCTTAAATAGGTGTCCAAGGCGGTTGAGGAGGAGTACCGGCCAAGGGAGCCAGGGGGGTACCCCCTGGGGATTCGGGCGAACTCTCCGGTTCGGCCGAACCATGGTATGCACCGCCTCTGCTCCCTGTGGCTCAGATGCACTCCTGGGGTCGGATGCTGGCCTAGGGGCGGTTTGGCCGAAGGGCCTGGTTCGGCCGAACCAGCCCTGGCCTGTGGCAGGCCCCCCAGCACAGCCATTGGTCGTGGGTCTCCCTGGGCCGGCCTCTGCTGCTTCGGAATATGTTGGCGGTCGTCCACGTGTCGCATGTTGTGGTCGCTTGGTCATCGTTGACGTAGACGGCTCCCGATGGCATGCACGGCTAAGGGGGGTAATCGGCCGAACGGAGTCGTTCGACCGAGGTCAATTTCGGCCCCACTAGCCCGTATTTGTCGTAGTTGTACCTGCACAAGTAACACTCAACAAAACTCGTGGAACTTTATTAGAAATACAACCTAAGTACATGGAATGTTGCATAAAACCTCTTTTATCCCCGAGTATTAGTGGTCGAAATTGGGTTGTAACGACCGCCAACACCCAACAGTTCGGCCGAACTGGGCTGGAGGCCCAGGCCTGCCCCCCTGCACCGCCTTTGCTCCTTGGTCGCCTTGGGTTGTTTGTAGATGCTAGTCTTCGTGTTAATTTGGCCCAGGATTGACGTGGCAGTGGTCCGGGATGAGTTGGTGGTCGTCCACGTATCATGTGTTGTGTTCGCTTGGTCATTGTTGACGTGGATGACTCCTGGTGGCGTGCCCGGCTAAGGGGGGTAGCCGGCCGAACGGAGTCGTTTGGCCGATTCGGTCGATTTTTCCCACTATAGCGTGCTTTTCCTGTTATTGTACCTACACAAGTGACACTTACCAAAACTCGTGGAACTTTATTAGAAATAAAACCTAAGTACCTGGAATGTTGCATAAAACCTCATTTATTCCCGAGTATTGGTGGTCGGATTTAGGCTGTAACGACCGCCAACAAGCTCCCCCAAGATTAGCTGCCGACGTACGCGCTTTGGATGCCCTTCCCGTAGGCGGCGGAGGGGGCGGCGGGGAGGAGACGGAGGGGCGGCGGGCTGGGGAGGCAGCGAGGCCAGGCATTAGCGAGGTGGAACCGGCCACCCTTGGCCGCCACTGCCGCGCACCGTCGTGCTGCCGCCGGGTAGTCTCGGCCTTCACACCGTCAGGGAAGGGAGGCAGGGCAGGGGTCACGTGTAGGGTCGAGATGGCGGACTAGAGGGGGTGAATTGTCCTTTCTAAAAACGTAACTCACAGGCTAACCGAAACAACAGTGGAATTAAAACTATCGGTCTAGCCAAGACTTCACCCCTCTATCTATGTTCACTAGCACCTTATAAAAGATCACAAATAAGCAAATAAGGTGCCAAGCTAGCACCAGCTCACCTAATCAATTCTAGGAGCAAGGTCACACAAACCTATGCCACTTGTACTTCACAAACCGGGGAGCTCCTACAATTAGTAAGCAAAAGCACTAAGCTCACTAGCAATGCTCAATGGACAAGACTACACAAGCCTAATCCAAAGGCTCAAATTACTTAGCTACACAAACTAAGCAAAGATAGTAATTAAGGTACACAAGCTAATTAGTTACAAGATCACTACTTCTAGCTACACAAGCAAGAAGATAATTAGCAAGCTACATAAGCCAACTAATTATAAGAGCAACCGCACAAGCACAAGATATATAAGAAAGTAAATACAATGCTTGTGATCAAGAAGTGCAACCACCGAGAAGAGAAGACAATGTTGACACGGTGATTTTATCCCGAGGTTCACTTGTTTGCCACTAAGCTAGTCCTCGTTGTGTCGACCAACACCTCGATCGTTCTTGGGAAAAACTCTCAAGCCGCTGGCCACTCCGGGCACTCCAAGACACCACTCGCAAGTGAGGTAACTCAATGACACGCACCACTAGAGTTGCTCTTCGCGATCCCCGCGGGGTGAGCACAATCCCCCTCACAAATCCTTCTCCGGAGCACCGCACAATCTCCTTGCGTGCTTCAATGGAGCCTCAATCCACCAAGCCGTCTAGGAGGTGGCAACCTCCAAGACTAACAAGCAAACCGACTTGCAACACGAACACCTAGTGCCACTTGATGCAATCTCTCAAAGCAATGCACTAGATTCGCACTCACTCACAATGGATTCGCAATCTTGCAACAAGAAGTGAGTTAGTGGACTCCCAAGGCAAGCACAACCATGGGAATCACATTCCCAAGGTGCTCAACCCCTCCCAAGGCCCGGGATCCCTTCTACTTATAGAGGGGAGGGGAGCTGTTACACACTTTTCCCGAGCTCTAATGGCTACCTTGGAGCGTCCGCAGTGCATTCTCGGACCGTCCGCCATTCAAAAAACTAGCCGTTGAGATCCAAATGGTCAAAAACTCATCATCCGCGGACCGTCCGCAGTCACCCACGGACCGTCCGACCCCCTAGATCTTGAACCCCCTGAACCTTCTGGTAAAACCGGGCGATTTTACGGACTGTTCCCGCAGACCGTCCGCAGTATCCGCGGACCGTCCGCCACTCTATTTTCAGCACAACTGACACTTGGTAAAACGCCCATAACTTTAGCTCCGGTGTCCAAATTAGGTGATCTTGGACTCTATGGAAAGCCTATTCAGAGGGCTATCCAATCCAACTTAATACTTGACCCAAAACACTTTGGATCAAAGCAGAATTGCAAATCAAGATCACCACAACCCACAACCCATGGCCATCAACCAATTTCTTCAACCCCTTTGCAAATGTGCTAACCCCATCAGTGTACCACCTTATGTGTGAGTGAGTTAGCATTTTCACAATCATTTCTCAAAGAGGTTTTCACTCTTTTTCCCACGACACTCGATCTTATCAATATCTCAATGTTAAATTGCTCAAAAGATCGATAGAGTGGGTCCTCTCAGAGTGCACAGTCCACGGACAGTCCGACGGTTATCCCAACCACTCGGAAGTCAATGCAACTACTCGGAGGTCAGCGCCCATGGCCCCATAGGTCAGCACTCACCACGGACAGTCCGAGACCCTATCACGGACTGTCCGAGCGACGATCGGACAAGCCGATCGGACACCCAAGCGGAATTTCATAGATATTCAATTATTTTTCCAACTCACAAACCACGAATTGTCCGAGGCACTCCTACAGACGGTCCGAAACTTGACTCAAAGTTCTCAAGTCTGCGCTCAATTCAACCCACGAGTCACGGACTGTCCGAGCCCTGTCCATGGACAGTCCGACTCCCTGTCAGAACTTTGTTTTCACAAGATTTTCAACAACGCCCTTTCACAAAGTTAGTCGCCACTCGATCCTAGCAACATTGCAATGTTAGATCGCTCAAGTGGCACTAGATAACTGATATGCAAACAAGTTTGCCCCTCTTAATAGTACGACCATCTATCCTAAACCCGGTCATAAACATATCTACACACCTATGACCGGTTAAATGAAATGCCTATTGGTTATACCTTTGCCTTGCGCATTCGATTCCACCTTCTCCAATGTTGATGCAACACATGCACCAACATCATCACAAATGATATGATCCACTTCATACCATCATGTGACATATTGGTTCATCAATCTTGACTTCACTTGCTCTTCACCGTTGCATCGGTCCATCGGCGCCAAGTCATTGCTCAAGCATCCCGCCACGGGGTCCAGCACTTAGCCTCTAAATTGACCTTCACACTTGCATCCGGTCCATCAAACAAAGTCTTGTCTTGATCTTCTTCACCTTGTCACATGACTCCATGTCATGTCTCATATGCAATGAGCTCCTTCATCACATAACTACCTGTGGACTAATCACCTGTGTATTTCACTTAAACACATATTAGTCCACTTAAGTTGTCACTCAATTACCAAAACCAAACAAGGACCTTCACCGCGCGGGCCGTGCGTGAGATCTCGAGCACCTACCTAGTCCTGTTTTATCGAGGGTACCTCAAGTTATGTTTTTCGACGGGCAAACTTTGGCAGAATGCACGGCGGCGGCAGGTGTGCACGATGAACCAACAAGGGCTGTAATGCAAGGCGATTAACACAAGGTAGCTCACAACCTATCTAGGGCATGCATGGCAGGAGTCCACACAAAGGCGTCTAGTGAGGGCAAGTCGAGTTATGGGGTGAAACGACTTGGAATCTGGTAAAGGTGGTGGATGGGATGGCGGCGGAAACAAACAAATAACGCAACGGGCGATTGAACTATGACATGAACACGACCTAAACCAGCAACAACACTCGACTACAGACACAAACTCAATGTTAACACCAAAAATTGGCACCTGAAAGAGGCTGACGAGTGGGCCAGACTCGGTAGAAAGATTCCATTCGGCAGGAAGGCCCGCCATTCAAAAAACTAGCCGTTGAGATCCAAACGGTCAAAAACTCGTCATCCGCGGACCGTCCGCAGTCATCCGCGGACTGTCCGACCCCCTGCTAGATTGCCACGTGTTGCGGGTTCAAGCTTGTTGATTTTGTATGGATCTTGACAGAGCCGGGTATCATGCGGTAGATGCAGGTTTTTGGGTCATTTTAGAACTAATCATTCGGTGGATTAGAGCTCGAATTCGATCTGATAGATCCATCATTGATCTATCATCGTCGACAAAGCTTGTTCCTTCTTCATGGAACCCGATTCGGCTATTTAGCTGTATTCGGTAGTCCCTTCACGAGTGAAACATGTTTGTGACTTTGTTTTAAATAATGAATGCTTTTAGCCTTCCATGTTTAGAGTATATCATGCGGTAGATTGATCTATTCTTGGTTGGTGGTGTGATTTTAAACAAGTTGTATCATGCGGTGGATTAATTTGTTTGTTTTTATGCTTGACGGGTTTGAAAGTATCTAGACATGCGGTAGACTAGTGCTTTTAAACCTATGCATTCTTGTTTACTAGAGATTTATGATCATGCTTTTCACATTTATTATGCCTCATTCTCGTTAATCGGTTGTAATTAAGTATTATAGCGATTATTTAATTAAATACCGATCTTTCATCATGGTGATGTCATGCGGTCGGCAATGTACTTCTTACATGCTTTGCCGATTATGTAATGAATGCTTCAATTGCTAACAGATAGCTTGTTCGTAGCTATATGTCATTCAAATTTGGCTTTGTAAAGCCGTAGATATGGAACTGTCTGGTATCATCCGGCACGTTCCAGGTTTTTATCTAAACATTTTCTTCCTTTGTCAGTTTCAGGGAAAATTGACTGGCACGCTTTGGATTGAAACGTTCACGTGTGAAGCTAGCTAATTCAGCTTGCTGTGTGCTTGGCGTGAGGAGCTAATTTTACGTCAACACTCAACAAAGCAATCTGAAAATGAAATTGCAAGGCGAAATAGGGTTCTAGGACATCGGAATAAGATGAAACAAATATTTTTGTAGGGCAATTTTCTAGACTATAGGACAAAGACACAAAACTAATCTAGGGTAAGCCTGACGGTAATACCTGAGTCTCTGATTACCACTTGATGGGAACTAGGGTGGGCCGATCTTCCGTTAGGTGAAGGATAATTCGCTTTGGGCGGAGCGCAACACACCGATCCGGCTTCAAGTTAGCAACTCAAACCCCACAATCTTAGCACTATGGCTCCTCTGATTATCAACCGTGTCACAACCTGGTTGACCTCGCCGAGAAGGCTAGTCCCTGCCTGCGAAACGAAGAGCACAAGCAAGAACTCAAAACAAACGCAGCTCTCAAAGGAAGTGACAAAATGCAGATATATGATTCAGCTCCAAAGATGGGGTTTTACAAACCGATAGACGGCGAAACTGTTCACGACAGAATAATCTAAGCAAAACTCAAGTCTAAACGATGGAGGCTACTGAATTTAATGTCGTAGGGGCAAGCTAGGGTTCCAGGCGCCGCACCCACAACATGGGCCGAAGGCCCGACACGATATAAAGCCTGAAAAGGCCCAAAACAGGTGTCGCAGCACCTTTTTATGGTCACGCAGCATGATCCACGAATCTTCTGGAGCTAGGACCAGAACCAAAAGAAGCATCCCGTCGTCACGGTTCCAACACATCCAAGAACGCCTTGATTGGATGCCGTATGAAGGAGAAATTATAGTTGGAGTGCAGGCATGTCAACTGAATCCGTGCCGAAGTTGTTGTCCGACGTGGCGACGACTTGTAACTTGGAAACGAGGCCTGCTCGTGTATGTGCAACATGGTGATGTCCTCATCAGTATCACCCGCGGAAGGTGTTCGTGTACTCTGTACACAAAAAAATCTCTTTTATTTAGAGGAAGAACAAAACAATTCTAGCTAGTGCGGCACTGTGGCGCAAGTTTTAGACTGCTACTTTGTGGTGCTCCACCAATTTATTAGTTACTACCTCCATTCCAAATTACTATTCGTTGTTGACTTTTTCTCGTAACGTTTGAGCATTCATCTTATTTAAAAAATTTTGCATGTGTCATTTCTTTTATTTGTGTCTTAGTTTATCATCACATATACTTTAGTATGACTTATTTTTTCTTATATTTGGACAAATTTTTTGAATAAGACGAATAGTCAAACGTTGTGAGAAAAAGTCAACAATGGATAGTAGTTTGGAACGGAGGAAGTACTATGGAGTATGGATAGGGATACTTTATTTACTGAATGTTGTTTCCTCTGTTCCTTTCTAAAGAACACAAACAGTGTTGCCCACCCCAAAAAGGGATGGTTTGGAAAGGAAAGTCAAGTGGTATATACTAGTCTTCAAGGAGCACGCAATTCAAGACATGTTCATATTCCTATGTGCGCGTGTGCCATATAAGACCATTCTCAGTGAGAGTTTCATCAGCATTAAATATAATGCCATGTCAGCGTTTTTGGTGACGTGGCAAACAATAAATGAGTTTCATGGTGATCTATTTCCAAGAGAGTGTGTCTTGCACGTAGTCTTGTAAACAATAAATAGTGAAACTTTGCATTGAGATAGGGCTATTTCAACTATGAATTAAATGATATTTTATTTATGTGGTATCCTTGGAAACATAAATATGAAATGTCCATTGAGAATGGCCTAATGTATGAACAATTGCACACACAACTCTATCAAGACCCCTTCTAGAGCACCACAAGGGAGAATAAAAGAGCCCATCCCCGTCTTTAAATAGGTTTAATACATCCACAAGGCGCAAGTAAATGAAGTATTCGTACCCTAATGAATATTTTATACGATGTTCAAGGGTTCAAATTTTATACTCTAATATAAGGTCTGAAGATGTCATGCGAAAGTTTCATATCATTAATTAAATTCTATGTCATTTGCTGATGTGGTAGGATTATTTAAGGCCATCATCAGTCCGCAGTTTCATTGCAGAAACTAAGTAACCGAGCCAGATGAGTAATGAGGATGAAACTTTCCTCACATCCCATAAATCTCCGCATCAGGAAATCTAATACCATGAAACTCGGATTGAGACTGGCCTAAGGAGATAGTTTCATAGGATGAGACATGAGTTTAATCCCATAAAACCCATCTGTTTCGGTTGCCAAGTTTATTAACCATGCCATGAAACCATACACTAAGACTGTCCTAAAGCATCCTATAGACATTTAAGCCATTATATATACATGTAATTCTACTTTGAGCTACCATTATTTAATTTAGTTGATTGGATGCATAATAAAACAACAACATCACAACTCTGAATGTAATAACTCCTCAACGGCACATGCATGCGTTCTTTGCCAGTCTTTCTAAGTTATTCTTAAATCTCTAGAATGCCATATATTATAGGATGGAGTATGAATTATCCTAGGTCAACTATTCTAACCTTCATTATTGTATATTGCCTTTTTTTATGTGTCAACATGGATTTTTAAAAATGATAAAGAAATGTAGTTTCATCGTGGCATCGTTTTGGTATATGCTTCTAATATTTTATATATAACAATAGTTAAAGGCTTAAAGGTATGTTTTGAATATATATAGCTTCTCACTTTTTATGGCTTCGATCTTTTTGAAGATAGAGAACTGATGTATGATCATTTATTTATGAATTTTTCGAGTTGATTTATTCAACCATAAAATCCCTGCACATGTATTTATGAAATAACTCCAGTTTACTAGCTTCCACGTGAATGACAGTGTGTGAGTATTACACAACACTAGAGTCTGCAGCTCGCCTCTGGCGAGCCAATGTTTCGTGTCAGTTGCAAATTAGTCTTGATGGTACAATTAATAGTTGAATAGGTTATGTTAAGAAATATGTTATTGAGTTTATTGGACAACGACTTTAGTGATCAAGTAAAGAAATTGTACATGTTTTAGTACAAACACTAACTTTATATTATTTCGGCAACTCATATATAAAGCGGATCAAATATGATAGTATGATTACTGCAGTGGAGCATCTCAAGATGGATTAACTGTTCGGTGAACACCTCAAGATTGTTTGCGGAGGAATTCTTTCTGTGTAGGGAAGCATAGGTATGTTTAAGGTGTCATTGTGTGATATGCCATGGAACAAGTTGTAAGAGCAGGGAGATGATGACGCCATTGTAATCGAAGGATATCTCGCAATTTCTGATGCGAGGTTGCGCCGTTGCTTTCTGTGTAAACGTTTCATTTGGATACACATGTATGCTTGGAGTTCTGCTCTAAGAAAGAGCTGAGTCTTTTTTTATTCTTTTTTGCTTCTGTGTTTTTGCTAACTCCTTGTGATTGTTTTTGCACCAGTGGATGCTCCTGGTGCGGCGGGGCATGGATCCAGCGACAGGTGCAAGAACAGAGAGGAGATGTCACGCCTGCTTTTAGCAAAGAAAATCAAATGCAAACTATATGTATATTAGGATCAAGTTTCATACATATATGTATATTAGGATCAAGTTTCATACCTATGGTAACATCATAAGTGAAGTACACTATCATAAAAGCAAATATAAAGAAATCAGAGTTATTACAGCTAATTAATGAAGCGAAGACTCCATACTTCACAGACAGACTGGGAGTTACATACGCCTAGAACTCATCATCATCTTTATAAATGTTCACACATGTTCTTCCTCTAAGCAGCAATTAGCAAGGTCGAGTATATTTATGATTGGTACTCAGCAAGGTCATAAGAAATATCCAGAGATCAAATTATTATCAACTTTAAGTAAATTAATCATACGAGGGTCCAGGCCGCTCTTGACCGTGAGCACAACTGTTATAACAGTTTTTAGACACTCTGAAGAGGTTGTATACTTTCACTATAAACCATGCTTCCCATCACAAAATGATAGCTAGCTTCAAAAGTTAAGAACCCACTATGATGATTTTACAAAGATTCTCTAATAAATACACTATTCTAAAGTTTCGGTGTCTAACACGCATAAACCTCCCTCAAAATTATAGCAAATAAAAGATAGCAACTGTTGGAATAGATTTAGGTATCATGGAGGGATCATGGATTGGGGGTATGATTAGGGACATAAATATGGGCGCCGCGTCTGAATGTGTCTGTTTAGCCACACTGTACACCACTCGAACCACCCTGGCCGGTCTGGTATGTCCATCTCTCTATAAAAAAAAGCAAAGGTGAGTGTGTCAATGAGATGGTCGTCCCTCCAAACGATATGGACCGTCCGATTCACGAACCACGAGGGCAGGCCGTCCAATCCTCCTGCGGTCCTCCTCCCGCACATGCACGCCGCACCCGCAGAGGGACCCGCGCTCGGAGCCGCCACCTCGCCCGCCCACGGAGCCATCCGCCGGAGCCACCATCGGAGCCCACCCCCTCCCATCGCCCGCCCCTCCCCAATCTGCGCCGCCCCTGCCCGTCGCCACCGCCCCTCTTCTCCTCGCCTCGCCCCGTCCCCCGCCTCGCCGCATCCCTCGTCGTCTCAAGGGACTCAAGAAATCCTCCTCCGTTTCAGCCCACGGCCGCCACATTTGCCGTCATCCTGGGCCTCCTGGCGAGAGAGGACTTCACTCCAGCCCTCGGCGTCCGGAGGGGAGAAGCGCCGCCTCCGCCCCGGCTGCGTGACCTGCGGCCCGAGGCGCTAGTGGACTGGAGCGTGGTTGGAACGCTGCTGGTCTGGGTGACTGCCGGGTCCACCAACGTACCGTCTCCCACGAGCCCGGTCCCGACAGTGGGATGGGCCACGATCATCCCGTCCTCGGGTAGGTAGGCAATGAACAACTCCGCAGGGAGAGGGCCGACGAGCTCCTGCCACCACCGACGGGAGGGCTGGTAGTGGCGACGGCGGCAGTTGTTTTGGTCGGGTCATCAGGCACCGGCTTGCAAGCTGTCCATGAGATGCCTCCGGTGCAAGGGGTTCCGCCATCTCGCGAGGGAGTGCAAGCGGCCACGTTCACCGCCGACCGGCAGCTGCTGGGGTTGTCCCTTCCTTGCAGTGTTTTGTGCACGTGCGGCGGCATTCTCGGAGGTCGGGCCCCGTGACTCCACACTGCGGTGCCATGGACGAGCCAACACCGTCTCCACCGCCGAGTCAGGAGATCTCACCGCCGCCGCCTTACCCACGCCCCCGTCATTCTGCCTCAGCGCCGTTCTCCAGCCTTAGCGATGATATCCCGCCACCACTGAACGGCAGCGGCAAGATGTAGGAGCACGTGCTGCCAATTAGCTTCCCCGTGGGTGATGTTTAGGGGTGGATGTCGAGCCAGCTCGGTTCGTTTTGGCTCGGCTCGTTCGAGCTCGTTAGCCAAACGAGCCAGCTCGGCTCGGCTTGTTAAGGAAACGAGCAAAAATTCTAGCTCGGCTCGGCTCATTAAACTCGCGAGCTGGCTCGTTAAGCTCGTTGAGTTAGAGTTAAATTTCAAATTGTCACAATAATATATATAATATAAAAATTATAGTATTTATATGGTTCTAATACCTCCAAAATCTACTCTATCATACTATAATAATAGAATATAACCATAACATCATCTAGAACTACGTAGATAATATAGATATATTATTATTAATTAATAATTTACTCATTAGTCTGTTAAACCTTCTAGCTCGTTTGGCT
>OAMR01000819.1:242279-255427 GCA_900205405.1 Echinochloa crus-galli | reverse complement strand
GAAGCCACGGTTCAAACCCGGTTCAGACCCAAGAGAATATAGTGTTCTGACTAAGTATTGAATGGAGATAGAAGAAAATCGATGCCAATTGAGATTATGACTCAATTTACAATGCGGTAATCTTGAAGAATGCCCTTTTAGTCCGAGACTATGATTGTTTTGTCAATTTGAGGATGTGATTATCGTATTTATGCCAAACACATTCCCACTTGCGGAAAAAAGAGGTATCACGCATCACCGAGTGCTGTCAATTTAAGACCTTGTCTACCTCCCAAATTTCAACCCCAAAGTTCACTATGCAAAAAAAAATCACATCACATCAAAATATCGGCACATGCATGGATTTCTAAACGTAGGTGAAATCAAAAACTAATTACACAGCTTTATTATACTCTGCGAGACGAACATTTTGAGCTTAATTAATCAATTTTTGGATAATTTTTCACACGTACAAACGAAATGTTATAGTGGCGCACGCATCCCAAAAAGCTAAAGTTTGGCTCCCAAATTTGGGAATGGGGCAGGCCGTGTTTAGATGGGGAATAGGGGGTGCAGAATTGGGGTCACGTTGCAATCATTGCGCCACTGTAGCATTTCGTTTGTTTATGTGAAAAATTGTCCAAAAATTGATTAATTAGGCTCTAAATGTTCGTCTCGTAGAGTACAACGAATCTGTGCACTTAGTTTTATTTCATTTAGGTTAGTACTCTATACATGCTATGACATTTTGATACGATAGAAATCTTCTTTTTCCGTAGTGAACTTTGAGGTTGATTTTTAGGAGCTAAGACAGTGAACATGCCTATACTGAGATTCACGCCCTTTATCAGTCAGTCAGTCTCGCACCGTTTTCTCCCTTGCCTTGCGTTGGAGTGTGGGGCAGTCTCACACTCTGTTATTGTTGCTTTTCATTCATGCCATAGGATGTGTGATGAACGGTACCAGCTTTCCTACCTCCCTCTTACATAGAAACAGCTACTGCAGAGGATCTGGATCCCCGACTTCCCGCCCTGCAGTATCTCTATCTACTCCCTCCGTCCCTCCTAATCATTCAAACTCAAAAAATAACAGGGAGGAGGAATGACCTCTATATCCCTCATTTTATACTACCCACCAACTCTCCACCTACCCACCAACCCCAAATAGTTTTATCCTATCCCTCTAGGACCTTATATTTTGATACAAAATTTGAACTCTCCAGGTCCTTATATTATGGGACAGAGGGAGTAGCTACCTATCTGTTGGCTCCATCCGCACTTCTAGCTGTCAGGATGATTGGTAGCCTATGGTACTAATCGGTCGGTTTGCTCTCGAGTGTTTAACAACGCAACCAAACGTACGGATATGTTCCGTGGGCACCACCTGCATATGCGTGAAAGGAGACCAAGAATATAGAGCTGAAGAAGAGGGTCATGCATCTCGAAACAAACAGTACCAGTAGCATGCTTCTTTCCTTTTCATTATTTTTACATGCCAGAAGCCCGCTTTAGGCCGCATGATGGCTAATGGCTGCCGGCACCAGAGCTTGCGTGTCTGATCAAGATTACTAATTTGTTTATACTTCTCAAATTTACTTGGGGACTTTGAATGTTACCTAAATGTGCTCGCTACTCTTCGCTTTTGCAGGGATTGCAATTTGTGTACGCAACATTGCGCTCAACGGTACGACCCAATAGCGCAGGTACTACTAGTTCCCCTCAATTTACCAACAAAATTTTACAATTGAATTTCATGGATGGCCGTTCATGTCTGTACGTGTTTGATTTGTCAGTAAACTTAATAATTTATATTTTTATTTAAAATTGGTTTTTTTTTGTTTACTTTTCCAAACCAGTTGTTCCGAACATATAACCTTGCACAACAGGAATTAGAACATTCGCTGAGAATTTCCAGCGTGTGGCCAACACGGGGGAGCATGGTTAGATATCATTTTCGCCAAATGCCCGGAGAAGATGGTTGTATTGTATCTGACTTTGCCAAGAGGTAATGCAAGTCTAGGACGGGCATTTACCGACCAACAGTAGCGGACGACGCTGAGATTAGTGGCTGAAATGACTTAGCTCCCCATTGGCCACTTTCTTGTAGAGCTCTAGGCAAAAGTCACGGTTTTTGTAGTTTAAGTGGTCGGAGTTGAGAAAACCAAAACGTAAACTGAGAGCCGCAATATTGAAGAATTTGACCCCCACAAGAAAAGAGAGACAAATGGGGATGTCAAATGACCATACATCATCATTATGATCAATTAAAGCAGGGTCGTTGAACTGGCCGGTTATGTACGTGCTTGCGCGTCTACGCAGGCCAGCAAAGACAAAATGAAAAGGACCGGAAAAAACACGTAGTTATATACTGGAAAAAGTCTACTTCACCCCCCAATCTACAAGGGGTGGAACACATCACCCCCAACCTATAAAAATAGATTTTTTACCCTCTGAACTTTCTAAAACCGGACAAATCACCCCTGAAGCAGTTTTGAAAAATCATAATAAATCACAGAAAAATCATATAATAGAAAATCAAATTGTGTTGGACTCCAAATGAGTAGATCTACGCAGTGAACATATAATACGGAATGTTTTAGTACATTTTTTCTCCTGTAACTTTAGATCTATGCTTTTCTTCATAGGTGTAAAAAATGTACTAAAGCATACCATATTATATGTTCACTGCGTAGATCTACTCATTTGGAGCCCAACACAATTTGATTTTTCATTTTATGATTTTTCTTTGATTTATTATGATTTTTCAAAACCGCTTCAGGGGGTGTTTTGTCCGGTTTTAGAAAGTTCATGGGGTAAAAAATCCATTTTCATAGGTTGGGGAGTGATTTGTTCCACCCCTCATAGGTTGGGGGGTAAAGTAAACTTTTCATACTGGTCCAGCAAATTTGAGTCTGATGAGTGCTTCACATACTGACATATATAATTCAAGATCTTATTCTCACTGCAATTTTGTTTTACTATCTTCATCTTCTGTTTGATATATACTCGTATATGGTTTGACATGAAATACAGGTAATTAAAACACGGTTTTGCTTACAGTTTTCATCTTTAATTTTTCTGCCTTGCAGGAATTTATTTTAGGCCAGTCCCAGTGCAAGGTTTCATGAGGTTTCATGCACATTAAATATGGTGCCAACTCAGTATTTTAGATGATGTGGCAAGGAGTTAATGAGGAGAGAGATGAAATGGGTTTCATCTAGATGAAACTCTATATACACAGTTTCCAACGAGTCTGTGTCTTGCATGCATTGCCTAGGAAACATTAAAAATGAAACTTTGCATTGTACGAACCATTTTATCTGTAAATTTATTGTCTCCTTATTTATGTGGCATTCTTGGAAACACACAAATAAAATCCCACTGGGACTAGCCTTAGTGCAGTACGTGGTTGGTTCCACGTGGAATTAATAACTGGCTTCTGAAACCTTCAAATACAGGCATACAGTGATCAACCGCAATGGGCTGACCGCCAATTAGCTTTCGCTTTCCTACTAGTAATAAAGAGTAAAATATACGGCCGGTCCCTAAACTATCGTGGGTGTGTCATCCCGGTCTCTAAACTCTCAAATTGACCGTTTAGCTTATCAAACTTGTTCGACTGTGTCATTTCGGTCCCTAAACATGTAAATCGTTCGTTCAAGTTCTCAAACTTATTCGGTTGTATCACATCGGTCCTTAAACTTGGTTTTAAATCTCATCTGGGCCAACACAGGGTGATCTAAAAACTTTATATCAAAAAATAATTCATACTTTTTTCATACGAATTGAATGAAGACGAACTTTATATCAAAATTATAGCCCTCAACGCGATCTACAACTTTATAGTTAAAAAGTTTTTGAATGTAACTGTTTATGTGTCAAAATGTTGTTGTATATTTATATCATTTGAAATTTAAAATTTAAAAATAAATTTTGGGACATTAAACGACTTCAAATAAAAAATTTTCAACTACAAGTTGTAGATCACATTGAGGACTATAATTTTGATATAAAATTTTTTGACGGGAATTTTGATATAAAATTTGTCTTCATTCGATTTTGTATGAAAAAAATATGAATTATTGATGTTTAGATCATCCTGTGTTGGTCCAGATGAGACTCAAAATCAAGTTTGAGGACCGATGTGATACAACCGAACAAGTTTGAGAACAAGAACGGGTGATTTTCAAGTTTAGGGACCGAAATGACATAGCCGAACAAGTTTGAGGACCTAAACGGTCAGTTTGAGAGTTTAGGGACTGGGTTAACACACCCGCGATAATTTAGGGCCCGGCCATACACTTTATCTCTGCTCCTAACCGCGTCCGCACCCTCCATCGCTCTGCCAATCCTTTCCTACATGTGCGACCTCGCATCCGTCGAAATCCGATCCTACGGCTGCGATCTCTCCTCCGTAGCCTCCTCGACAAAGTTGACAGAAATTACCCGCCTGCCACCGCAAAAGAGCTGAACCGGTATTTTTCTTTTCTACCGCTCCTCCCAACCCCTCGTCAAACCCTATCTACACTCGCCCGCCGGCGCCGCCCCCCATCGATCTGCCCCGCCGACGCCGGCGCCCCAGCCCCCTCCCCTTCAATCTCTCGCACCGATCCACCCTCCCCGTCGATCTCGCCAGCCTCAGTCCCTGGTCCGCGGGGCAAGCAAGAGCAGGGCCGGCGCAGGCCCCTACTTGGCTCTGCTGACGAGGCTTCCTGCCCCTCCGGGGTGGTCGGAGGAAGGAGCTCCGCCGGATCCTGCACTTCCGCGCGACACGACTCCTCCAGGCCGTCTTCCTCTCCCTCGCCGGATCCTGCATTTCAACGCATCACGAGTTCCAGGAGGGGCGCCGATGGAGGTGTTCATGGTGCTCTACGCCTGATGGGCTGAGGAAGCGGAGAAAGCCAATTTGACGACAATACACAATCAATCACGTGAGGCTATAATTTTTCATCTTCAAGATATATGAATGTATGTTAGCGACATGCTTAATCAAGGGACGCTCGAATGTACTGCATGCTAAACGACTTGCGTGATCACGTATTTGCATGATAGCCATGGATACTTAAACAATAGTGATAATGATTAAAGCATTATGTGGGGTGGAGGTGAGAAATTTATTTGTCTGACGAAGAAGAGTACTGTTGTTTTTTTTCTAAATTTATCTGAGGTTCTTGCTTATAGTTCTCTGAACTTTGCAGACACACCAATCTGCTATAGGAGATGACTACTTGAGCGGGCAGGAAAGCGTGCATTGCCAGAGGATCCACCAACAGGGACATGCAACCTCCTCTCCGTTTCATCATCTGTCCTGTTCATCTGCAGGGTGATACCGAACCCATCAGGATCAGCTTCGCATGCGCCTTGATCTGGTGTGCGTGTCTTATCTCCTTCCGGCCCCTCCTTTTCTGTTGTGGCAGTAGGGCCGGTACTCACGTGGCTGATGATATTATTATGGGAGTCATGGGAAATTTGGTGACATATAGGAAGGCTCAATAATATACCCCTCTTATAACTCGATGGAAAGTGTGTTAAGATATGATGCAGAATATGTTTTATATTGTTTCTACCAATAATAAAAAAGAAAATGGTTCTGGGAGGAATAAGGTTGGCTGTTTTGCAGTGGTTTTTTGTTGGCTGGTCTGCAGTCTAACACTGGATTTTGGTTGGCTGGTCTGCAGTGGTGGCTCCGGGAGGAATAAGATTGTTCCTGCAGGCCGTGTCGTCGGTCGCCGAGTGACGGAAGGTCTGGTGAGGATTGTTCCTGAACCCCTCTCCAGTTTGTTGTTTGCTTGTTCGATTTGGTAGTTAGCACGTTGAGTTTAAGGAGCTAGGGTATGCTCGGAAATGGATCTCTCTGTGTAAATGAGTTTTGGGATGGAAACTCTAGGGTGAAACGTCCCTTTTCGATCAGTTTATACTTGCTTCTAAAGTATTTGGTCCTGCAGCACCATGGTTGATGGGTTGCCTGGCACTGTCGGGTTTAGGTTCATTTGTGTTAGGAAGTAGAGTGACAGTGATACAGTGCGACTTACTCTGCAATACATCTCTAACCACGTCTATGAATTATGATACTGCTCGGCATGAGCATTTTGCTTTACAAAGTACCAATACTACCATGGACCTGCAAGCACTGAACTCGCAATATTTGACTTTGTTTTTGGCGAGACCACTTAGAAAATACAGATTTCTATGTGTATATTCTTCCCCCGAGGATGGAATTATTTTGATATTATGTACACTCTTAGGCATCTACACTGTTGTAAATTGCAGAGAGATGGATATAAGATATGCACCCATTAGGTTTCAGATGTTACTCAATGTGGGAGGAATCTTTAGTTGATATAATTTAACCTTCCTTCCCCTGCTCTATTAGATGCTTATAAATTCTCGAGACAGGTTTATTGTTACTATGCAATTGTCTGTCTACTATGAAACATATAATAATACGCTGGAACCTTGCATCATACTATATCCCGTTGATTGGTGTCCTTTGCTCTCTAGACCGACTGGCATCCATGGAGAATCTCATCTTTGCCATCACTGGGAGGCTGCAGAAGGCTATGCATTTTCTGTCACCGTAGAGTTTTCCTGCCATCTCCATATGGCGAGGCACAGAGGTTGGCGTGGCTGAGCTCCACCATTATCTTCTTCTCATTTGCGCCGTGGCAGCTGGAGCGAGCATTTCCTGTTGCGACAATCTTTGCTGGTGACACATCATTGCAGGCAAGGCATTCGATGAAATTTCCATTCGTTATTCTGGAGAGGGTTCCATTGAGCTTCTATCTTTCTTCATGATCAAGTTAAGCAGGTATTGAAGTAGTTGTTCTATGGGATTTTAGTGGATTAAAATACTGGAAGTCTTTTCTTGTGTTAGAATTATGATAAAAGACAATGTGTATGAGCTACCACACATCGCCGTACAGTTATCTACCTGCATCTTCTCCCACTACTTTATTTATTTTTATTTCTGAGTTTTTATTTTGTGTAGCAAACTAACAGTTGCAGGTAGATAACTGTACGGCGATGTGTGGTAGCTCATACACATTGTCTTTTATCATAATTCTAACACAAGAAAAGACTTCCAGTATTTTAATCCACTAAAATCCCATAGAACAACTACTTCAATACCTGCTTAACTTGATCATGAAGAAAGATAGAAGCTCAATGGAACCCTCTCCAGAATAACGAATGGAAATTTCATCGAATGCCTTGCCTGCAATGATGTGTCACCAGCAAAGATTGTCGCAACAGGAAATGCTCGCTCCAGCTGCCACCGCGCAAATGAGAAGAAGATAATGGTGGAGCTCAGCCACGCCAACCTCTGTGCCTCGCCATATGGAGATGGCAGGAAAACTCTACGGTGACAGAAAATGCATAGCCTTCTGCAGCCTCCCAGTGACGGCAAAGATGAGATTCTCCATGGATGCCAGTCGGTCTAGAGAGCAAAGGACACCAATCAACGGGATATAGTATGATGCAAGGTTCCAGCGTATTATTATATGTTTCATAGTAGACAGACAATTGCATAGTAACAATAAACCTGTCTCGAGAATTTATAAGCATCTAATAGAGCAGGGGAAGGAAGGTTAAATTATATCAACTAAAGATTCCTCCCACATTGAGTAACATCTGAAACCTAATGGGTGCATATCTTATATCCATCTCTCTGCAATTTACAACAGTGTAATCCTTCTTGCTCTATTTCAATGTTCCACTAGAGCTTATTATTATTTGGCCTGCTCAAGAATTATTGCAAAAAGTTCTCGGAAAATCCTGTGAAAATTTCATATGTGACACTTAAACTTTGGTTTGATGTTGTACACAATGCCTTGCTTTGTACTTTTCAGAGTGGCAAATCACATGTGCATACTTTCTATTGTGTGGAAATTGCCTACTAATTACTAATTATTAAGCTTTTGTATTTTTGGGAGTGGCAACTCACATGGAACAAAAAAAATGGCAGCATTTTGATGCCATTACCCTGCTTGTTTTCTTGTGACAATATTAAAGATTAAGTTTCTTTATTCTAAATTGTTACTGCCTAAAGAAATAAATAAATACTTCGATGCAACCTTACAGCCGTCAAATTTGAATTTTTCGTGTGGTCTATTTATCCTTGTTCTATGTATACCCGTAGCAACGCACGAGCATTTACCTAGTTCAATAATAAACTAAGAGCAACTCCAAGAGAGTCGCTATCTCACTCCGTTTCGCCAAAAAAAAGAGAATGGGCCAAAAAATCGCTTCCAACAGATGCTCCATCGCGTTCGCCATCGTAGGACGCTCGCCAAACGCTGCCCTCCCCTCGGAATCTTTCGCGAGCAGCGCCGACTCGCCATCCGCTCCTTCTGCGACTCCCGCGCTTTCCCTTCCCGCACATCGAAGCTCCCCATGGTCGTCGTCCTCGTCCACGGCGTCAACTACTGCAGAGCAGCTAGCACTGAGGACCTCGACGTGGACGTGGACATGGGCTGCTTGCTGTCGCTTGCCCGACGACCTCCACCGACAGGGCTCGCCATGGAGCGGGCCTGTGACGGTGGGGAGCTCCGACGGTGGCACGCGAGCCCCTCCCCCGCCGTGCGAGCCCCACTTAGCGGCGTCTCCCGCGGCGAGGCATCAGCGAGGAGAAGAGGCGGGAAGGGAGGCCGCTGGAGATCAGCTGGGATGGAGGCGGGCGGGGAGGAGACTCCTGCGCGGCGGGTGGACGACGCGGTGAAGCCGCTGATGCTGGATCTGGTGGGGGGCAAATCGGGCGAGGTGGAGGTGTTGGAGCCTGCGTCGGCGGCGGCCACAGAGCTAGAGCGGGCGGTGGGGCGAAGCTCCTGTGGGGCGGTGGGGAAAAGCTCCTGCATCGGGGAGCTCCTGCGGGCGCGATGCGGGCGCGGTGGGGCGAGACGAGCAGGGGGCGAGCGGTGGGAGGAAGAAGATAAGGTGGGGTTGCTGTATGACAGGTGGGGTCCAACTAAATAGAGAGCCTAGTTTAGAGAGTCTCTTGGTTTTCATCTCAAAAAAGTTGCTTCTTTATATTATACAAAGGAGAAAAAACTCTATACTTAGCTAACTTTTTAGAGAGGCTGTTGGAGTTGCTCTAAGCCCACTAATTAACGTCATGCGCCAAGAAGATACACATTCAAACCCAGCCAAGCGACTCGTTCCATCAGCTAGCAGTTCGTCACTTCGTCCTCAACAAACCTCCAGCCCACCCACCCACACTCACCTCGTCTCCGGCACATGCCCGCACGTCGCGCGGCGCGGGCTCTCCTTCTTCCTTCCTCCACATGGGAGCCACCACCCACCTCCCGTCTCCTCCAACAAGTACCAAGGTTAGGCCGCTAATCCAGGCTATAAGTATCCACCCTACACACTAGTCCCCACCCTCCTCCCCGAGGCAAAGCTACAAGCAAGGGCGCAACACAAATAATAGCTTGATCAAGCAAGGGCAAGCAAGTGCGATCAACGTTTGATCAAGCTTGCTAATCATTAATAAGCCCTTCCCAGATCTTCCTCCATCGTCTCCGGCGAATCCTCGGCGAGTCGTGATGGAGATGAAGAAGGTTGCCTGCGCCGTCCTTGTGGCCGCCTCGGCCACCGTGGCCCTCGCCGCCGAGGGCCCGGCGCCCGCCCCCACCAGCCCCTCCACGGCCGCCTTCCCGGCCGTTGGTGCGGTGCTCGGCGCCTCCGTGCTCTCCTTCTTCGCCTACTACTTCCAGTAAATTGCTGAAGGAAGAGGAAGAGACCGGGAGCCTGCTGGCGGGTGAAGATGGCTGCTATGTTGCCTGCATTCGATTGAATTAATGTTTATGTTATTAACGGTTACCTTTGGTCTTGGGTCGAATCTGGATTAGTTGACCATGTTGATTGATCCATTCATTTAATTTGCTCAGCCTTTTCTCCCCCTCCAATGTTAATTTCCATCTGTCAAGAGGGGGAAGAATCAGTGGCGCTATTTATTTGTTTGGACATGACAGTTTGAAATTAATCAATACCCATTTGTTTAAATTATGCAGTTAATTGTTTATGCTTTATGGCATTTTATTTTGTTATGCTTTATGGCATTTTATTTGTTTCATTTGTTTAATCATGAGTTCAAGTCATCAAGTTGGGTGATTCGGTGATTCGCTCCAGTTTCAAAGAGGGGTATACGCTACCGATAGTTTAATTTATATTCGTTATCTGAAACCAGCGTTCAGTTGTGGCAATTGGTTAGGCAACCGAATGCTACATATTTTTAGCCTCACAATGCCGTCTCAGAACTACTTTGTTTACCTGATATATGAGCTCTTTTACGGTGTGCCATACTAGCACCTGCTGGTATGGTAGTATAAACTATATATTGACAGGGGTATTATGGTAACATAAAAAAAAACCCCTAAAAAAATTTTCAGGCAGCCAGACCCGTGCTATCTCGCCCGTGTGCGCAACCCTGTCTCGCCCGTCTGAGCTACCGGATCCAAAAAAGATATGTCATAATTACATATCTGCCATTCCAATCTTATATGTCAAAATTACATATCTGCCATTTTATTTTTTCCCATAGTACCGTTATGCTACCTATACTACTGAGTTCATACTAACCATACTACTAAAACGGTTATAGTAGTATACAATTAATCTGGTCAGTCCGATCTTTACATACTAGTCCTTCGATCTTTGCATACTAGTCCTTTTTAAGGCTAGTATGTCACACCGTAAAAGAGCTCGATATATTTGGTATCCAAGAACAGAAGAACCAGTTGTCCCTTTGAATTTATAATATGTTTCCGTGATATTTACAAATTAAAACTATGTAAGTTGAGATTATGATTAACTTCGCTAGAGAAAGTGTTGTGATCAGACCTTCATACAACACTAGTGTGGATCCAAACTCCAAATTCAACCTTTTTCGGAACATATTAGGCAAAACTGAAATACTGTTTCAGGCAAACGAGACACATAATAATTGATCTGACCAATCCATCTCATTGTTCAGGCAAAGTGATGGGACCAGGTGTTTCTGGTGTCATCGAGCTGCACTTTGGAGATGGCCGCTTTTTATGTTTCTTCACTCTACATGAATGGTCATTTAGTTTAACGCTTGGTACTTAAGACCGATATTATTGTGCAAATTATGTGCTTTATGGTGCAACCGTATGCTATTTGCCGTAATAATTGAGACCGATCTCTTTTCCACGAGAAAAGGGTGAAGCCGGAGTTGTATCCATTATCTAAAAATATATGAACAAAAGAATAAGCTATAAATTGAGAATATAAGTATGGTTATCATAATCAAGAATTCAGCTCTGAATCATTATACAAATTCATGACATGACTTCGGGCCGCTTGTATAGAAATGCTAATGATTGACAAGACCAGAGAAAGGTAAGATACTTTTTGCAAAATCATCTGATCCAGAACTATAAAAATAAAAGAAGCCGAAGAGGGCAGACTGCCCCTCCGCTTTTTATTAAGAAGGGTGCAGGACTCGAGCCCGGGTCTCCGGCTCCAGAGCGAGCTCCGGTAACCAGTCGCCCGCGAAAGAGAGCTGTGAATAGTTAAGGCAAAGTCACATAATGTTATTTGGCTTTCTGTATGAATGGAAAGCATAATGTGGCTAAGCAGCTCTTTAGAGATGCTAAGAAACAACTTTAAAGCTAATTATACGAAGAAAAAGAAACAAGGAACATCAACGGGTACCACAGTTTATATATACATTAAAAGAATTTCATCAACATCCTCCGGACTTTCAGAGAATGGGCTGTTGAAATGTCTTGATAAAATCATGACCGGCAAAGAAGAAACAAGATTCAACAAAATATATCCAAAAAAAGGCATACAAATTAATCATGACCAGATAAGAGAGAGAGAGAGAGAGAGAGAGAGAGAGTACAAGCTCAGAAGGGATAGTCACTATAGTTGATGAGCCTATCGTTATGCATCAGCAGCCGTGACTGCCATGCGGTAAGCCAGAACCATGGCCTTGCGAGTCCAACAGTCTGACAGTCACTAACATAAGGGTTTCCCCATCCTCCGTGAAGATGAATGAAGAATCACCCAATGTTACATGGCTGCAGGAAAAGATTAGAGGCTCAACCAGAAGCTCATTTGGGATAGCACCGTACCAGAGTTCAGAGATCATAGAAGACCTCTGTGCCCAACGTCATAGTCAGTTGTTGATTAGGCCGGTACCCTGATGAGTATGAAAAAAGGGAAGTGCTCTGGAACCTCATGTCTGGAGAAGATGGAAGGTGATTGCTGTGCAGTACTGACTTGTGTGCATCCTCATCGCCTGTCGCTATTTATAGAGAAAACGAGCCCTTAATACTGATGGTAGCTATCTTTTTATTATTTTGTGAAAGACCGGTAAACTACCTTACATCAATATTCAATAAGCGCCTTTGAGGTAAACTACCTTACATCAATAAGCGCCTTCGAGAGAAGGTGTCTCG
The DNA here is from genome assembly GCA_900205405.1 of Echinochloa crus-galli. Taxonomy (NCBI): domain Eukaryota; kingdom Viridiplantae; phylum Streptophyta; class Magnoliopsida; order Poales; family Poaceae; genus Echinochloa; species Echinochloa crus-galli. The sequence goes on along the minus strand of OAMR01000819.1, from coordinate 243,024 downwards.
ATGTCGACTAGGACATTAATTACCATTGAAAAAATAATGCCGGTTAATTTCTGAAATAAATTCAGAAAAGTGAGACACGAGCCGAGTTAAGAACTCGAACCCAGGTGAGCATGTTCGACTCGACTAAATCTTACCAACTAACCTATAATCAGGTCACTTACTGTAGCTATCTGTCTGCTTAGAGTAAACCTTGTTACTTATCTTGATAGTTAGATGATACCGTATGTCTCTGTCAGCCAATGATGAGACTGTTGAAGTGTTGAAGTTAATCCTTGCCAACCAAATCATTGGTGGTCTAATGCATCCAAGACTACAGATAGGCGGAATCTCATTGCAGTTTCTGTGGATCATAGGCAGTGTCCGAGCTATGGAACCTAACTCAAAAGGTATATGTGCCCATGCCTATAATGCAAATGCTTCATCCAAAACACACTGTCGCTTTGCTAGCAACAGAGACAAGGTAGCTGGCCTTCAAACCTGGAAGACAGCAATGCATGAAGAGACCAGACCTGAAACAGTAGGCCGCGAGGCGCGAGCCCTCGATTTACCGAAGTAGATGCACACACTCTCCCTGGATCAATTTACCCTTTTTTTCATGAGATGCTTTGATCGAATATGTTCACCTTTTCCAGCTATTACTAGGTTAGGGGCTAGCGACTGTTGTGGCGGCCAATAGCTTATAGCTGAATTCGTTCATATTGATAAAATGTTGTGCTAGGCCTGGTAGGACCAGATCTAGTCATAT
>OAMR01000819.1:217201-239970 GCA_900205405.1 Echinochloa crus-galli | reverse complement strand
GATCTCCTTTTCCACGAGAAAAGGTGAAGCCGGAGTTGTATCCATTATCTAAAAATATATGAACAAAAGAATAAGCTATAAATTGAGAATATAAGTATGGTTATCATAATCAAGAATTCAGCTCTGAATCATTATACAAATTCATGACATGACTTCGGGCCGCTTGTATAGAAATGCTAATGATTGACAAGACCAGAGAAAGGTAAGATACTTTTTGCAAAATCATCTGATCCAGAACTATAAAAATAAAAGAAGCCGAAGAGGGCAGACTGCCCCTCCGCTTTTTATTAAGAAGGGTGCAGGACTCGAGCCCGGGTCTCCGGCTCCAGAGCGAGCTCCGGTAACCAGTCGCCCGCGAAAGAGAGCTGTGAATAGTTAAGGCAAAGTCACATAATGTTATTTGGCTTTCTGTATGAATGGAAAGCATAATGTGGCTAAGCAGCTCTTTAGAGATGCTAAGAAACAACTTTAAAGCTAATTATACGAAGAAAAAGAAACAAGGAACATCAACGGGTACCACAGTTTATATATACATTAAAAGAATTTCAACAACATCCTCCGGACTTTCAGAGAATGGGCTGTTGAAATGTCTTGATAAAATCATGACCGGCAAAGAAGAAACAAGATTCAACAAAATATATCCAAAAAAAGGCATACAAATTAATCATGACCAGATAAGAGAGAGAGAGAGAGAGAGAGAGAGAGAGTACAAGCTCAGAAGGGATAGTCACTATAGTTGATGAGCCTATCGTTATGCATCAGCAGCCGTGACTGCCATGCGGTAAGCCAGAACCATGGCCTTGCGAGTCCAACAGTCTGACAGTCACTAACATAAGGGTTTCCCCATCCTCCGTGAAGATGAATGAAGAATCACCCAATGTTACATGGCTGCAGGAAAATATTATAGGCTCAACCAGAAGCTCATTTGGGATAGCACCGTACCAGAGTTCAGAGATCATAGAAGACCTCTGTGCCCAACGTCATAGTCAGTTGTTGATTAGGCCGGTACCCTGATGAGTATGAAAAAAGGGAAGTGCTCTGGAACCTCATGTCTGGAGAAGATGGAAGGTGATTGCTGTGCAGTACTGACTTGTGTGCATCCTCATCGCCTGTCGCTATTTATAGAGAAAACGAGCCCTTAATACTGATGGTAGCTATCTTTTTATTATTTTGTGAAAGACCGGTAAACTACCTTACATCAATATTCAATAAGCGCCTTTGAGGTAAACTACCTTACATCAATAAGCGCCTTCGAGAGAAGGTGTCTCGATGTCGACTAGGACATTAATTACCATTGAAAAAATAATGCCGGTTAATTTCTGAAATAAATTCAGAAAAGTGAGACACGAGCCGAGTTAAGAACTCGAACCCAGGTGAGCATGTTCGACTCGACTAAATCTTACCAACTAACCTATAATCAGGTCACTTACTGTAGCTATCTGTCTGCTTAGAGTAAACCTTGTTACTTATCTTGATAGTTAGATGATACCGTATGTCTCTGTCAGCCAATGATGAGACTGTTGAAGTGTTGAAGTTAATCCTTGCCAACCAAATCATTGGTGGTCTAATGCATCCAAGACTACAGATAGGCGGAATCTCATTGCAGTTTCTGTGGATCATAGGCAGTGTCCGAGCTATGGAACCTAACTCAAAAGGTATATGTGCCCATGCCTATAATGCAAATGCTTCATCCAAAACACACTGTCGCTTTGCTAGCAACAGAGACAAGGTAGCTGGCCTTCAAACCTGGAAGACAGCAATGCATGAAGAGACCAGACCTGAAACAGTAGGCCGCGAGGCGCGAGCCCTCGATTTACCGAAGTAGATGCACACACTCTCCCTGGATCAATTTACCCTTTTTTTCATGAGATGCTTTGATCGAATATGTTCACCTTTTCCAGCTATTACTAGGTTAGGGGCTAGCGACTGTTGTGGCGGCCAATAGCTTATAGCTGAATTCGTTCATATTGATAAAATGTTGTGCTAGGCCTGGTAGGACCAGATCTAGTCATATAGTGACCGATTTACCAATGTTACAGTGAGTTGTGTTTGACTAGTAGGTACACGTGGGGCACGCACGTGTATAAAAAATCCAGTTAATAGTTTTTTGTGTTCATATTATATTTACAATAAAGATGTATGCATAACAAGGAGATATTTTTCTAAAAAAACTATTAGTTTATATTAGGAATAATTTAGCATCACATGAGTTAAAGTATTTAAATATAAAAAACATAACATATAACCCTAGACTTTTACAGTGCATTAGTAATAACTTTGTACACTGGGTCTATACATAACGTCTTCAGATAGTTCCTTCATGGGCACTGGCTCTCTACGGAGAGAAATAAAAATGAGATTGTGTCAAATGGCCGCTCACTACTCACCAGCAAGAAATGAATTATGAAAATCTTGATAACAAGGCCAATTTATTATAAGGCAAAGAACTACTAAATCTCACAAGTCTTGTGAAAAGATGCTGGCCTGAAGAAATTTAAAAGCAAATCGAGCCATGTCAAAAAGTTGGCAATGAAATTTCTTCTGGAAGCTTCGAATGATTAGGTTCAGAACGCAACATCAACGAATATGCAAGCCTTGCCCATTCAGTTTATGTTTAGAATTTATGTTTTCTATGACATCAAGATTTTTTTTAAAAAAAGACGACATCAAGAGTTTATGTGGAGTTCTCTACAGTCTCCAATGCAACAGAAGCTCTTTTTGTAGTTAATTTAAGAAAAGATCCATATTTACCTTTCATAAATCTAACTATTTTTGAGGACGATGTGTGTCCGAGGGACCGAGTGGATGGTCGCTTCCTAGTGATGAGTGATTGACAACGTGGTGTGGACTGACGTTCGCCTTGCCTCAAGTATTGCAGGTGTAAAATGCGGCTTGGTTTGCATTAGTGCAGGTGAAGAACAAGTGCGAAAGGTCTTACCCGGAGCGGCCTCTCAGGAGTGGAGGGACAAGTAGGCTTGGTTCGAGGGACTCGGTGGCCGATGGGATCAAGTGCGGTTCACATTGGTGCAAGAACAAGCAAGGCAACGTGGAAGAAGTTGATCGAGCCGGTACGTTGAACGCGGCCGAGTCAAGGAACGAGGCAAGACCGAGTAGGCCGTCCGGGCACCGGAGGTAAAAGGCTTGGCGTGCTCGAAGCTTGGCGTGGAGGCTGGACCAAGTGCACGGGGTTTGTTGGTTTGGCCACAAAACTAGCAAGGGAGGAGGGTTTCTTGGTTTGAGTCACAAAACCAAGTCCGAAGACCTGGCATGGGGGAAAGGCGGTCTGACCGGTTTGCAAAACTGGTCTGACCAGTTTCTCTGGGAAAAGCAGTCTGACCGCTTTCTGTCTGCGCGTCGGGAAGCTTCGTAGCAGAGGACACGCGGCGTGATCATGGAGGTTGCGTTGGAGGGAAGCAACTCCAGATGGATGCGTGCCCAGCCGGAGGGAAAATATCTGCAACTTCCAAGGATGCCCTTGAGGGCGTGTATCGTAGAGTTAAGTTGTAGGGGTAGTTTAGTCTTTTGGTGGTGGCCATAAACACTCACCTTGATGAGGACATCACCGGCTTAGATACGACCATATTAATGGCTTGTAAACCAAAGGTGAATAAATCCTATATCATAATTATTATTCCTACATTCGATGAATTGATGTTGCGCTATGATGTGTGTTCATTGTCATTTTCAGAAATACATATGTGGATTAAAAAGAGTGCTAGACACGGATTGTTTGTAAACCAAAGGCTGTGGAAGGCATGGAGGACCAAAGAAGTTGACTGGGGGCCCATTCCAAGTACTCCCACGTTCCCCACCAGGCTACCACGTCACATTGGCCCAAGGAAGGAAAGAGACCAAATCCAACACGGTTTGGAAAGTCTGGATTCGGACTGCAGGAAAGGGTTAACTTTCGACGGCCGCCACGATTTCATCTGGACTCCGTTTTGGACGTTTAAGTACTTGATGGAAAGCTTATCAAGTCTACTTTCACATGGATCCGGACTCACCTTCATATATTTTCGGATGCGGCCGCAATAGTCGATTTACTCCAGAGACCTTTTCTGCCCACGGTGCTGCGTCACGTTATTTTGGGCCAATGGGCCGTGTATCAAGTTGAGCCCAATAGGGGCGCGTCCTAGGGTTGTGGGATGACTCCAGCCATGTCCTGGTCGTCCTCCACCCTCTCATATACCTCCATAGCCGCCACAAACAGATGGGGTTTTGTTTAGATCAAGTTTAGCCATTGCTACTTGCTTGTAAGCGCGCGTGCTGGTCCAGCCGCCCGTCTTCGAGTCTACGGAACCCCACTTCGTTGGTGATTGAGTTTGAGATTGAGACCCTTCAATTCCCATCTAGTAAATTCAGTACCTGTATCATACTTGTTCTTGCTAGTTCTTCGATTGATTGCAGGACAGGTCGGGTGACGCGCTCCCACAAGATCGCGGCATCCATAGGAGGTGGTGTATCGGTCGCTAAGGCGCAGTCTTTGAAAGGTTGTAGTCGGGCCGTGAACGTCGTCTCCTCCAATTGAGTTATCCCCCACGCCTCTCATCGAAAGATCGGGCACAAACCCCAGCGGGTTCACATCACACCTTGGTGGGAGATGGCAGCCACCTCTTGGAACACCAGGCTAGCTAAGTGCATCATGTTGTGAGGGAGAGAGAGGAGGAGTTCTCTCCACTTCGATTTTCCTCCACTTTCAAGTGGGTTGGATGAAGGGAGGAGACTAGGCCTTTTGTAAAGATGTTGACCTCGTGATGTTTAGTGAATGTATGGTGCTCAGGTCTTGAATCCTTGTCTGCTTCGCGTTTCTCTTTTTCGGGATTTTTGGTGGAATTTTGGGGGATTTTGTGTTCTTCGGATTTGAGGCCGTTTCCTTGGGGGATTTCGTTAGGGATTCACTCATGGGTCTTTGGTGATCCTTTTCTAGTGATTTGCCCCCTTCAATCCTCGGGAAGAGCCTTCAATTTGATGAATTTCATTTGAACCTGAGAAAAGCGAGTTATGTCGTAGATCTTCAATTTCTCTTGATTCGATGCGAGTTTTGAGACAATTTGGGAATCATGACTAGTTCATGATGTATCACGCCTTTCCCCAAAGTTTTGTTTGAATCCATGGAGTAAATTGGGAGGTTGATTGAGTATAAGACCTAGTTTTCTCGTGGGCAGAAGTTTCTGTTTCTGTCTGGGGAAAACCAGTCTGACCGGTTCACCAAACCGATCAGACCGCTTTCTGGCCTGGGGCTGAGATCTGCTGTTCCTTTTATACTCTAGCTAGGTTTTGGTCTTGTGTTGGCCTGAAGATTTTTCTTTGAGTGTTTGGAGCCTGTTTGTCTGGTTGCAGCGCTAGTTTTGCGTTTCTGAGCAAAATCGGTTTGACCGCTTTTGATCTGGGTGCTGCAAGTTTTTATTTCCGCTGTGCTTTGCAAGTTGAATTGCTCTGAGACTTGCTTCTTGGTCTAAAAGCACTCCAGTGGCTTTATGGTCTTGGCAAGGAAGTGAGTTGGACGCGTCAGGAGTGATTTCGGGACATAGGTCGGATTTGCTCTCGTGAGAGAATTTTTTTATCGGCTCCCATTCACTCCCCCCCCCCTCCCTCTGGGCGCCATTCCGATCCTTTAATTTTTATGTAAATATCTTCTAGGATTGTAACATGTCTACCTACTAAAACTAAAAGCTCATCAGATGGTCAAAAATATAAGCAAAGATTGAGCACACCATATCTTTTTGCGGTCATGATTTTTCCAAATAAAAAGGTCAAGCATATGCACTTCATTATTTCTGAACTTAAATTACATACTTATAACTAGAGAAAAATAATGAAATTCCTAACCACAATCTTGCACACACAAAGTAACTGAAAATACAGAACAGTTGTACTTTGAAACCAGTTGCATCTTGCACAGCCAAAAAAAGCATGAGTCAATAACTACAGTGAACTCATACAGATCAAAAAATGTACATAACAAAAGAATTCAAAGCACTTCATTGAACTCGGCAGCTTATACATGCTGTAGAATGTGTATTTGCTTCGGTTTATCCTTCATATCCAATGATATTTAAATATGATTCAGAATGAATAGTACTCAAAAGCATTAGTGTGTTTAGAATTTGGCAAATTCATATAAGCATCACATGGAGCCTTATGATTAGTGCTACACAAAGCATGGGAAAATAGGAAGCATTAGCTATTTATCTCACAGGTTATGTGGATGCACTGTATAGTGTACATATCAAATTTCAGGGAACAAACACAAGTGAGCAATGATATAGCGATTTTCTAGATGGCACATACAAAAGACACTGATGCAGTGACATTTTCCTAGTTCTAGGTATGATGAACCTAACAAATTCCTACAACACAGCAGTAGAGATAAGTCACAATAGCATCGACAAATAGGCCAACGCAAAATCAAATGACCAGTTAAGCCGGATAAAATCAAACCTTATGCTTCTAATACATCACGGTAGACTATATTTTTCATTCGTTTTCCAGTTGGGTCAACATCAATATTCCGCTTAGACAATACCCATGTACTGTAAAGTGATACTCCATGAGATAATGCAACATATAACTGCCCCTGAGAGAATACAGGACCAGGAAGATATACCCAACATTCGAAATGGTTTGTCCTGGCCTTTCTTTATGTCATTGCAAAGCTAAGCCTTATAGAGAACTGTTTATGTTTGAACTTAAATGGTAGAGAAATATGTTCCTAAGGAGACAAAGGAATTCTTGGTATAAAAACCCTCTTTCCGGCATGCTAACCATTAACAATCTCTGCATCAATTGCATTGTCTTCAAATCCACGAACAACCAGCCGAGTCTCATTGCACATACCACTGTGAGGATCAAGATTACGTAGAAGAATAACTGGACAATTTTTTTTCACTCGGAGCTTATGTGGAGGCAACCCATTTGGAGTAACTGAATTAAGAAAGTCTAGGGGGTAATTATTGTTTGAATCATCTTCGACAGAACCATGGTTGTAGTACACTTTTTCTTGACCTGTAAATAAATCAATCATCCTAGCATTAAGACCATCAACATGTTCATTCCTTGCAGAAAGAATAGCATGTTCATGCATATATAATGAATTTGAATAATTTTCTGAAAGTTTGGGGAAGACGTCATGTTTTGCTTTAAGCTTATTTTATTAATATCGACCCATATATAAGATCTTTTCAAGGTTGCATCAGTGATTTGGGCTCTCGTGCCATGTGGCACAACAGGAAGGACCTGTCGCCCCCAAAGACAATTACTTTACCACCAAAGGAATCAGTATAGTCCATTATACCCTGCAAGGATCGATCTAGTGTCTCAACTGCTTGTCTATGTGTCATTGCAACTTCATCCCATATTATCAAGGATGTTGTGCGAAGCAATACGGCTGTTCCACTTTGTTTTGAGAAACCACAAACAATATTTTCAGCAAGCTTGATTGGTGAACCGCGAATGTGCAGTACGACCGCCAGGCATACTTGAGGCAGTAATTCTGGAGGTGGCTGTAGCTATTGCAATTAGATTCATGGATCGCACCTTAGAAAGCAAAGCCTTGTACAGGTAGGTATTCCCAGTGCCACCGGGACCATCAATGAAAAAAACCTTCTTTGTGTGAGCACAACATCAATAATATCACTGAAGCCAACTTTTTGTTCTACATTCAACGTATCGATGATTTTCAAATCAGACTCTTCGAAACCAATCTTCATCTCCTTTGTAAGTTTCCTATAATAGTATCTTGAAGTACCATCTAAATGGTATAAAAACCAGTTAGTTATCAGCTGAACACATGAATGCTTATATATTCATTAAACTATATATAAACAAATCCAGTAAGTATAATGAGACCACATGAATATAATTGAACATATAAAGATTTCTGGATAAAACAATAATATGTTCATTAAAATATATAAAAACAGCAAGTATAAAGAGAACATAGGAATATAGTTCAACATATAAAGAGTTCTGAATAAAACAATAATATGTCCATTGAACTATATATAAACAAAAACAACAAGTACAAAGAGACCACATGAATAAAATTGAACATATAAAGATTTCTGAATAAAACAATAATATGTTCATTAAACTATATATAAAAAAAGCAAGTATAAAGAGACCACAGGAATATAATCAATACATATAAAGAGTTCTGAATAAAACAATAGAATTGAAATTGAATCCATTCAAAGTTGCACAACTCTTAGAAATAATATTTCATGACGGAACATATACTCTTACGTTGTACTTCAATATTAGGTAGGCCATAATTTCTTATGTCTTTGCCCATTGCGGCGATGATATTTTCTATGTCCCTAAGCACATTTTGTGCAGCACTTGCAAAATTAACACCACTATGTATATAATCTTCTGCCATCGATTGCCAATATTTTTTCCCATAGTCCCATGATAACCGTACACTCACAGAAAACAATAATGGTTGCAAATAGTCTTCTAAGATCATATGACATCATGAAAGAGGTGGCTTCAACGAGTGCATCATCAAGGCTCTTGTCTGTCTCAACAAGACCTAGAACCTCACATGCATTTATGAACGTAGGACAAATAACACCCCTAACAGTACGAACGGAAGCATAAGACGTTGCACCTCTTACGTGATTTAAAAGGATCCTCAAGTAGTACCGCTCTCCTTCTAGTGTGTTGGCATAAACTAACCTCCTAATCTGGACCCTATTAGTTCTAGTCCTAGGCTTCCAGAATTTTCCTGACTTATTCCATGTATATAATGCTCTGGAAACTCCCTGTAAGGGTACTTGAGGGCATTCTCATCTTCGGCATTCATCCTAAAGCAATAATCTGTTAACATGGACTTCTGCGAACGTGCATGACGCTCTATATCCTCCAGGTTCTTTTTTTCATTGAATGGAACCATATGCATACCAGGAATGTGGACCTGCATTTGCAATACAGGAGGAGACATGGAGTACATTAGAAACCCATACAATTTGTACAGAGCCTCTATTGCCATGATGCACCTTGCATTTCTGTACTGTTTTATCTCATTGACCTCGTCATCAGCGGTTTGACCTGGCCCCACATAAAAGGAAGCACAGTCATGCCCCTTGTGGATGTACTTGTAAAGGCATTTCACTGATTTTATACTGGAGCAAATCTCAACGTTAATATGCCAATTGTAACACATGAGGAGCTTTGGATTGTAAGGCACCATCCATCGATTGTCCAACCAATTGCTCCGGATTAGCACCTTTTGCCCATCTTCCCGTCTCCTATGCATGGGGTAAGCATCCCTGCCTTGTTGGGTACAATCACTGTATTGACGAGGGTACTTAAAACGGCATGTGCCATCAATCATGCATGGGCACTTTGGATTGAGAACACCACAAGGACCATGCATCATGTGTCGTACAACCAGGCTATGAAGAACTGGATATTTCTTTTCATCAGTGTCTCATCAGAAATGTATCTTATAAGAAATTTAAACCACTGACCATCATCATCGTCCGGGTGTCCATTCTCGTCATCATGGTCTCCATCAAACTCGTGCTGTATAGACCTTGTTGTACAAAGAGCAACAGTGCACATTTGTTCATTTATTTTCTATAAAAATAACATGAGAGTAAAAGATCAAAACTGCGTACCTTGACATTCGGATGGTTGGAGATCAATGTTGGTTGACTTGTTAACAGCTTTGGTCTTACGACCCCTTGTCATGTCCGAAATTTTAGGAGCCTCACTTCCTAAAAATTTGATAAATCATAAATTTAATTGAAATATGTGCATTTAATCGGCACAGTGAGATAATTGATATTTTATTGAACCTACCAGTTTTTTCCTTCTTGTTGTACTTTCTCTATTCACTACAAGGTTTTGTATCAAAATCAACGCCGAAAATGTGTTGCAATAGGCCCAAAAATGGTAGTAATAGTACTTTTGATACCACTTTTTTTTGGTTAAAAGTCGTTGCACTTGTAACCGTAGCAATAGCATAATGCAACAGTTTACGTTTTAGTAGCGACACACAACACCTATATTGCAACACTTTCGACTCTTTGGCAACGCTTAGTGTGCGTTGTAACATAAGACATTGCAACCACTATGGGTGTTGCAATGGTACCAATTGCAACGAACGAGACGTTGCTAGTGACACGTACTGCGACACGTTGGTCGTGTAGCAACACAATGCAGTCGCGACGGAACATAGGTGTTGCAATAGCTGTTATTGCTACGCGAAGAAATCATTGCAGTAGACCTTCTCTATTACCACACCATCTAAATGGTTGCTATATGTGACTTAGGTTATTGCAATGTTTTTAGAGATGGTTGCTATAGATAGGTCATCTATTGCCACATGATAGACTGGTTGCTATAGGTAGGTTCTCTATTACCACTGTTGTCTTTTTGTAGTTGCAAGAGAATGTATATGTATTGCCACGATAATTGTACCTATTGCCACAACTAAGTGTGGTTGTTATAAGTGAGATTGTTGCAACGCAATCTGATTTTTTATTTCCATCTGCAACGCCAGATTAATATATATTAATAATTCATGATGCGATGCTTTATTTGTTCTCTTGAATAATAAATAACAAAACGAGAAATAAATAATTAATGAGGCATCGACATCAATTAAACCGAAATATAATTCATTCATACAGAATCAAACGAAACACACCGAGTGTCAAGATAAATGAGAACACAAGTAGATAGCATAACACATAATAATACGTCCAGCACACACAATTGTTTGAACTTATTCAAATGAAAAGACTAATGTCTACTGTAGCAGCAGTGAAGGTTCCGTTGCTATATATGATGGCCATCGTCCCACCATTCGCATGCTCCTTCTCAAGCTCAAGAATCCTCCTGAAAAAAATCATTGACATGCATTAGTTCAACTAAAATTCTAGATCTAAAAATCATTGACATGCAAAAAGCAAATATGAACCTCCCAAGACATTTTATGAGCAGAAACACATGCATATATATGCAGAAACACTTGTTTTTGGGCTATGTACTTCATGTCTGTTAGTATACATAAAACAAGAAGAAAGGATGTGATATGTACTTCTCAAAGGAGGTAGACAGTAATGAAGTTTCAATTCCAAGTGCTAATGCATATTAACGGTATCTAAGTCACCGTATCTATGAAAGCAGTATAAATCAGAATATTTTATACAAACCATGACATGTGACATTAGAAGCATAATTTTCTCAAAGGATGATTGTGTGCATAGGAAGCAAGTAAAAATACCAAGATGCAACTCGCACTTAGAAACTAGCAAAGATTGAAACACCAAAATTTCAGAGATGAACAGAGATTTTTATACCACTGGAAGCAAATATATGGATCAACTGAACCCCATGTACCCAGATAACAGAGGGCCATTTCACAATATTATATAAAGTAAACCAGTAACCTAAGCAACAATTCTCCAAAATAATTTTGACACTACACTGAGAAAGTAGGCAGGAAGGCTTCTTTATTTCTCTCCCACTGAAAGGATAGGGCAGCAAGGGCAAATGATCGATTCTAACCGAAACATGCACACGCATCAATGTGACTTACATGAAGTGGGCATCTAAATAATCCTATAGATCGACAGCAAAGTTCACCCCATAGAACAACTATGAACTGTTGGATTAAATACTACTGGCACAAAGGAAGCCAAGGTTTAGCCACTCAAATTGCTAGCCAAGGTTTAGACACTCAATAACATTTCAAATGACCCACCTGCTGTCATGAAGACATACGGCTATGTCATCCCCGTTACAAGTTTGTCATCATTGTTTAATCAACGGAGTTCAAACACAAAGCACAGGTTCCGTGAGCACTCTGAACAGCTCACTGTTGTCACCATCAAGCATGCGACCTAGCATCCTCCTAAACGACCTGAAATTCAGTGAGCATGCTTGGTTTTAGTTGGGATATAATCGGATACACAGCACAGATTATATGAGTACTAGGATGAGTACAATAGAGCAGCAGACAAAAGAAAAGATAGTATCATGAGTTGAGTAAATTGCCATCCTATGTCTAATTCTGAACTAGTGAGCTAAATAGAATTCTCAATTAAAGGCACAACAGATTGACAGAGTAATACTAGCCAATTTGTTGTTTATTAGCACAAGTTTATCCATACACTAAACCTACCAGTTTGTAAAAAAATGTTTTGAGAAGGCACCAACATGTCAGCGTGATGCGCCAATGTCTCAGATAGTCATATATATGGAATTTCAGATATTACTTCAAGGAAGAATTTCTGTTGTGCCCATGGTGGAGCCGGGTCGCCGCGGCAGGCATGGCTTAGGTAGAGTCGTAATTTTACAGCTGCAGAATCAGATTTTGAATGACAATGCTAAAGCAAGCAATGCAAATTCAGTACACACTCACAAGCTATTGTACTGCAGTCATGACCAGTGCGTGCTTGAGAACAGATCCATTTGCTTGAGAACATACCCATTGCTCATGCTAAGCTAATGTTCCATCGATCCATCCATACACTGAAATCTCAATAATACAAACCAGAAGCGTGATGCCATGGTGTACCTATAGATCAATTCTTTTACAGCGAGGAGAAATTCAGCAAATAGCACTAGCTAGACGAACATCTGAATATCATGATGGATTGATGCGACTGAATATGTGCACATCGATCAGGCGCTGGCTTAAAATAAATGAAATTCGTGAGTGGATCAGCAGCGTACCTGTGGCCAGAGGTCCGTGACGACGAAATTGATCTCGGGGAAGGACGGCGAGGGGTGTGCGATGGAGCCCTCGATAACGAGCCCGCCGAGGCGGACGCAGGACTTAGAGGAGACGGGTGGCCAGCGGCGCGGGAGCTTCCTCCTCGGTGTCGGTGGCACGGTGGCCGCGCGAAGCGGCGGCGAGGCGGCGGCCGCGCGAAGTGGCAGCCACGCGAGGGATGCGGCGGTGCTGACGCGTAGAGGTGCTCCGGCGGAGATGCTTCAGCAGGGGCGCTCACCAATGGCGAGGGGCCCCGACCTTGCGCTTGCGCCGATGGGAAGCGGAAGCGCCCTGCCCTAGCCCAGCACTGATGGGGAGCGGCGCTCCGCCTTAGTGCCCATGGGGGGCACAATGCCTCGGCCCTGCCCTCGGCTGTGGGTGGATCTACGGAGGGGAGCGGTGTGGATCTGAGGAAGAGAGAGGGGCATGGGAACCTGAGGCGGCGAGGAGGTGCGGGCGTGCGGCAAATAGGACCTAAGTTAGTTGTTTTTATACTAGAGGAGTGAAATCAGAGCCATTAGATCGCTGATGGACGGAAAGAAATAGTCGGGCCGTACAATCTGAGACCAATAATAGCCCAGAAATAGCTCTTTAAGCCCGTATTTATCAAATTTAACATTTATTTTCTTTTAGTGATAAAAATGTATTAAATTATAAGGCATAAAAAATAATTTTAAATGAGAAAGTTGTCAATATATTTTGTAGAACTATTCGAGATCTATAACTATTGTTTTGGTCACTTTCTCATCCGAGTTAGATTCAACGATTTAAATTTGAAATTTCAAAAGTTAAAAAATTCACATATCTTTTTAGAGTAATAAATAATTTCAAATGAACAAACAATGAATACTAAAGTTGTACAACTCATCAAGGTCTACAAACTATATTTAGTCCATTAATCTATGTGACAAAGTTTGATTAATCTAAATTTTGAATTTCAAATTTTGATAATTAAAAGCAAGATTTTGGAACACTAAATGATTTCAACTGAAAAAGTGATGAATACCAAAGTTTCATAACTCATCAAGATCTACAATCTTTGTTTAGATAATTTTTTCATTTGACTAGTAGTATACATTGGTCATTAATCCTAGATTCACTCACATAGTTTAAGAATCTATATCGGAGACTTGTCGAATTTGTACTACATGTTATTGCCACTTTTGAAAATAATAAAATGACCTAAATAAAGATGGTACATCTTGATGAGATATGAAACTTTGGTATTCTTTACTTTTTTTAGTGTAAAAAATCGTGTTTGTATTTGTCATCTTTTGAAATTAAAAAATTGGATTGTTCAAACAGACTCACACGAGAAGATTTTCAAAATAATAGCATTAATAAGTTTCACTAATGAAAATATGCTGATTTTATAAAAAATTAGAAAAAAAATCATCAAATTTGGATTACGTATGACGGAGAAAAACTAGAAAGAAAATTTGATTGCAGATTAAAAGGAGAAATATGAACCTTTCACGTGTTCTTCATTCCAATAGATCCGAGCACAAAATAATGTATATAGAAAAAAGAACTTCTAAATTCCAAACACAGCTTATCTTGGAACTCAGTGGTAACTCACCTTCTTGCTAATCTCTAAGCCTCGGGTTCGAATCCCCGTCGGCCACATTTTTTTGCCAATTAAATTCCTGGCATTGTGTCTATTGTAACCATTTTAGCCCTATTGCAACAATTTTTCAGTGTTGCATTAGAAAAAAACAAAAAATTTACATCTCACCTAGGTTTCATAAGTATAAGTGAGATATATAAATTTTGTGAACAATGCTATTATCATTTTGCCTGATGAACAAATGACCAAAATAAGAGTTGTCCAATAAATCTTAATGAACTTCATGAGTGGATTGTGGAGGTGCATTACCTACTAACGTAGATGGTTTAGTATATATGTTAAAGTGCAACTAATATCACAAAAGTTGTTGTAGCTCAATGGTAAGTCAAATTGTTATGATGTTGTTGGTCCATAGTTCAAACCCACTTAGAAGCATATTTTTTGCATTTTTTGTAGAAAAAGGAGGGAAGGCTGAAGGGAAGCCGGACCATGTGGTCCACGTGAGAAGGCTACATGGGGAGTGAGACGACATGGTCCACGGGATCCACTGGTGGGACCACAGCGCCACCGTGGTCGAGGTAGGACTGGACCGAGCGCCATGCGTCGGCCACTTTTTTTGCCAATTAAATTCCTGGCATTGTGTCTATTTGAACCATCTAGGGTTTACAAAATTAATTTTTCTTTGTAAATTTTTGAAATTCAAATTTGAATTGTTCAAAATCTGTCAAATGCAAAAATGATCATAATACAAAGTGTAGATCTTGATGAGTTCTATAACTTTTATGTTTATGACTTTTCCATCTTTAAATCATTTGCTGCTTCATATGTTGTTAAAGTACATTACCTGTTAAAATGCAACAAATATTGCAAAAGGTGTTGTAGCTCAATGGTAAGGCAAATTGGTACAATGTTGTTGGTCCATAGTGCAAACCCAAGCGTGTTTTTTTTGCATTTTTTGCAGGATAATTGATAACTCACTAATACCATGTCCAATGATTATGAAATTTTTATCACAAACCCTACACGCCAAAAGTAAGCCAAATACACATTTCATAATTTTTGGAGCATAGAAACTAATATAATTATTTATAATAAACTCTAGTTTAACAATTGGAGCAAATATTTTAGACTCCTAGCAGTGTTAAAACGTTACAAGTACAAAAACATACATACTTACACAACATAGGTATAGTGCTCTAGTGGTAAAACTTTTCTGGTGTTGCATTAGACAAAAAACAACAATAACTTTAGAAAACTTAACTTTGTTTTTGAAATAACTAACTAATAGAACCCATTAAAGAAACTATTCTATTTTAATATCTATAAGGTTACTATAAGCTAACCACATAGAAACATGAAAAATGCTTGAACTATGCCAGCTAACACAAACATTGTAATGGTGTAGTAGTAAGTCATATACTAGTGTAGTATTGAGGTCCTTGGTTCAATTCCATAGAATGGTGTTTTTTTATTTTTTTCTGTTCTGTCACTAATGACAGATTGTTTTGCTACCAATTCAAACTTCTTTCTTAAAATTAATAGTTAGAATAAAATCTAAATTCAAAATTAGCCAAGTTCTATTTTTGACTATGAATTGTATTTTTTCATAGTATATCATACACACTACAAGGCCCAATCTAAATCAGCCTCGGCTCCTAGTTCTCGTTGCAACACTCAACGTATATATCGCAACAAAAATTAGGCGTTGCACTTGAAAACAATTTTTGCTTCGAAGCCAAAGAACTTGTTGCAATAAAATTTAGCATTTACAACTATATCAAAGTATATTGCAACTGTCAACAAAGGTTGCAATTGAACCTCACTTTTGCTTCGCCTCCAAGAGTTCTCGTTGCATTAAGCATCAATAATTTGCAACGCTTGTGAAATTTTATGAAACACCAAACAAGCGTAGCAATAGTCACAACTAAATGCAACTAACGCAAATGTGGTTGCAGTACTACCACACAATTGCAACCATAATCAATTCTACTGCAACTATTTTACATCATTGCAATATCATCAACCAAATGCAACAAAGCTTTACAACACCTTCAAAACCGTTGTATTAAAAACACGTATCGCTACGATATTTAAGAATGGTTGCAATACAACCATCTATACCAACCAAATTTTCGGCGTTGCAATACAGAGGCGTTGAATTTGATACAAAACCTTGTAGTGATTGCCTTGGGAAACGGATAATAGGAGGATCCTCAAATAAAATATTTTTATCCTCCCACCCAGTCTCACCACCTGGGTAAAACAAAGGGTACGCCAATGGATCGTAACATCCATAATATGCTCGTATATAGTGAGGACGTCCTGAGTTGCCATAAATGATCTGGTAAATCTACGAGATGAATCATTCCCATCAACCCATATGGCGGCAACCTGCTCCATTGTAGGTGCATTGTACCTCCTCTGATCGACTTAGATACTTGTATTGAGCTCAATAGTATATTTCTCCAGGTTCTCCAATTGGCCAAGACTCTTGAAGGTCAACACAAAAGGATTATTATTATGAGTCAGTATATCCCGTACCTGTCTTATGACAGCAGCATCAAGGTGAGGAGATCTGGCTGTGCGATGTCCCAAAGTTTCATCGGTGTCGTAGAAATATAGTTGCATCTATCGAGGACCCTTATCTCCAGGCACCGGGGCATCCAGTTAGTGATAGATCTGTCCATGAACCTTGAATGTATACACACCAGTTCCAAAAAAAGAAGGCATCAACTTACTGAAACAAATAATACCATCAAGCAATATCAGAAAGCCAAAAAAAACCTGCAGCAGTAGCCAGATGACGATCGATACTTGCCCCAATGCTTGTAAAAGAAAAGTGAGAATTGAAATATCGAATGTTCTTCCTAAAATATAGTGATGTTCTGTCAGTTTGGCCGGTGAACAAATTGTGTAATCTAGCTGGAAATTCTGGGATAAAAATATATATCTTTCCTTTTCTACAACAAAATGCATCACCTTCAAACACCATGTCACACCCTGTTTTAAAGGCAAAACCAGATGCATCTCATATGTGCGCCAGGATCAGTTTACACACATATGGTAGACGTCACAAGTGAATATCCATAACCATGCATAACGAAAGAGTATTAAAGTGTATTTATTACAGTCTCAGAGTTGACACCAATGTCATAGCGGAAGACTTAAATAAACGTTCATCTAACGAATCAGAAGTGACTCCAACTCCACAGGCATTGTGACTGGGGGACTCGCCTAGAACTCCTCAAAATCAGCAGTGTAATCCTCTACATTCTCCCAATCTGAGCAGCATTTCGGGTGTGGTTGTTGCAATATAAGAAATAAACAAGCATGAGCACATGTCGTACTCAACAAGATAGGGAAATAAATGACATGCAAGGCTGTATAAAGTGGAAGGCTGAAGGCTAGCTGCATTAAGCACTTTTAGTTGGTCAGGTTTTATTAAGCAACTATTTACTAGCAAATATAAGTATATACCAACCACAATTAAGTAAATAACATAAACCCAACATATTCAGGTAACCACAGTTTAGATCATGTTCAAGTATGATTATCATGTAAGGGTCCAGGCCGCTCTTGACCGTGAGCACGGCTGTTATAACAGTTTTACACTCTGCAGAGGTTGTACACTTTCACCATAAGCCGTGATTCCCATTGCTGAAGCATGCACCCGTCCCACACCACGTGGACCGAATACTGAGTTTCACTATGAGACCTTTACAATAATAAATGATAGCCCGCTAAGGTTTCCGGTTTCAGCAAAGCATAACCCTTCCTAATGAGATCTGTCTCTTACCAAAGCCCACAGCTCAAGAAGACCGAGCTATACCCCGACATCCGCCGCCCCTCATGCCCCTTTCGAGTAAAGCTACCATAAACTAGAGCACCTAATTAGTCAGTCAAAGCCAGAGCCACATGGCACTTATGGTTGTACTGTTTTCCTGGGTGGCTCTCCATGTTCCAATTAAAAAGATGTGATCTGGTCCATTAATTGATTAAAAGGTAGTAATGGAACATAGAGTAGGGGTTTCATTTAACCATCCAAGTTGAGCAAGCTAAGCATCATCTACCATCAAAATTAACTAAAACCCAGCTGCAAGGTATGGTAAAAGACACTAGGAAATCCTTAATAGGACCCAACAATATTAATGCAAGCGAGAAAATAAATAGTGTAATTAAAATGCATGTCATTAGGTTCCCAAGGGCATGATCAAGGAATACTTGCCTTCTTCCCAACCCTGCTGCAGCTCAAAGTCTTCAACAACTGGATCTTCAAAGTTCTCCTCGAACGACATGTTTCCTATACGTGTCACACATTCACATGCAAAGAAACTACACAATAAATAAGAAACAGTACACCAAACAGTTCCACCAGAGCTAATAAACAGCACAAAACTATTCTGCTCGTTACAAGGAACGCGTGATCGCAAGAATCACTGAAAACGGAGTTAAAACGAGAAAGATACTTCTTTTCTAAGGTTTAAGGACTTGCTGGCGAAGTTTCAAAAGTTTCAGGGGCTAAACTGTGAGAATACAGGGCTACGCTAAAACGTAAGAAAAACAGGACTAAAACATAATTTTGCATAAAAACACGAGGGCTTACGGGTAAAAAGGACAGAGCTGGACCTCGGGCGCTATTTCAAATCTTGCAGGGGTTAAAACAGAAGAAACAGGACTTCGTTTGAAATACTTTTGAACTGAGTTGGACTGCGGCTTGATTTTATGAAAACAGGAGGGCTCTTTTGCAAATTGACCGGCGCGGACCGGTATGCTGCCGGTTGGACTCGCGGCGGGGCTGTCGTGGGCCGTTGGATCTTGATCCGATGGCCTAGATTGGATCTGGGCGGAGGGGTCGCCGGCGGCGACGAAGACGGCGGCGCCGCCCACGAGTACGGCGGAACTTCGCCGGAGTGCACCCAAAAACGAGCTACGGGGCTCGGTTTGCTGCACGGATTAAAGCTACGGCTTCGGTAGAGTGCGACGAGAACAACCGCGGGATTCTAGTGGCCTGAAACGCTACGGAGGCGACGGCCGGCGACGAATGGCGGCGGCAAATCTCCGGCGAGGACGCGCGGGAGCTTGGGTGCGAGGGAGCGAGCAAGAATAGGCGCTGGAGTTTCCTTACCGAGCATAGAAGGTCAAGACGGGGTCAGGAGACGCGGAGAAGCACTGGAGGCGGAGATCGACGATGGCGCACGAAGCTCGGCAATGGCGGCGAGGATCGAGAGCTAGGGTTTGCGGCGCGCGGCTTTGCGGAAAGGAGTTGGGCGAGCGGCGGCTGCGGCTTTATAGCGCGCACAGGGGGGGCTCGGGCCCACGCCTAGGCGTGCGTGCCCGGATGAGCTCGGACGGCTCGGTCGAACATCGAGTCCAGCGGCGAGAGGAGGGGGATGACGGGCGGGGCCCGCGTGGCAGAGAGAGGAGAGGGAGAGATGGCGCGGCTGGCTGGGCCGGCAGCTGGGCCGAGCGGAGAAATGGGCCGCGGAAAAACAAGAGGGAGGTTGGGCCGGCTCGGGAACAAAAGGGATCAGGGAGCAAAGATGAAACAGGAAAAAGATCAGGGGGCTAAAAACGGACTCAGCGAGACAAACTATTCTAAACCTCAAACAAATAGCAAATCAAATTCGAATTTAAACAGAATTTAAATTTCAACTTGATTTACTAGCAACCAAAAACAATGCAACAGCATGAATGCAACAGAAACTTATTTTGACTATAATTATTTTAATATGATGTTTAAATTGAATTAATTCACGTGAATTCCAATTAAATCTCAGAAAATTTTATTTAGACCTTAGTAAATCCTAAAAATTTCAGAAGGTTGTTAAAATTTAATGGTGATGAATTTCAGGGTGTGACAAATCTACCCCCCTTAAAGATAATCTCGTCCCGAGATTCGAAAGGTAAAGAAAGATCTGGGATTGGATTGACAAAGAACATACCAGATGCCATGTTCTGGATCTTCCTAGCAGTCACCTGGTTCACTCTGCCTCGCATGTGGTTCTGTTGTCCTTTATTACTTTGAGGCGTCTGATTTGCATTCCGATTCTGCGATTGAGGGGGAGTCTGCGCAGGTGTTCCAATGTTCTGGCCTCATGGCGTCTGACTAATCCTCCTGGTGCAGTTGTTGGCAAGGTGGTTAGGGTCACCACACTTGAAGCAAACACGAGGGGTGCTAGCACTGCCTGGCGCAGTAGCCTTCACTGGAGTCTGAGGTGGTGTGTTCTGACTGTTCTGCTGAAGATTCTGAGAGAAGTCAGGACGCTGAGGTGTTGGTGTTGATCGCTGGTCGTGGTGCTGCACAAAGCTACCACCTAACCCTCCAGAACGGAAAGGTGTGTTTTGTTGTGGCTGACCAAAGCGAGGGCGAGTGTTACTACTTGACTGAGCTGAAGAGCTGAATTTCCTTTTCTGCTCTCCAAGCTCCTGACGCTTGTTCTCCAAGCCAATAGCCTTGTCTAGAAGCTTCTGAAATGATGGGAATGTGTGAGACATGAGCTGGTACTGAAGTGCAGGAGCCAATCCTTCCATGAATAGCTCCTGCTTCTGCTCATCCTCTCTCACCTCCTCTGGGGCGTAACGAGACAACTGTATGAACTTGTCCCGATACTCACTAACTGTCATCCCACCTTGCTTGAGTGAGAGGAACTCCTTCTTCTTCAGCTTCATGACACCAACAGGGATATGGTGACTCCTGAAGTTAGTCCGGAACTCCTGCCAGGTGATAGCATCAGGGGTGGCATGAGCGGCACGATAAGCATCCCACCAATCTGAAGCTGATCCCTCCAAGCGACCCGAGGCATACAGGACCTTCTCCCTGTCATTGCACTGAGCCATATCCAGCTTCTTCTCAACGGTCTTCAGCCAGTCATCAGCATCAAGAGGATCAACAGAGTGGGAGTAGGTAGGAGGTTTGTGACTCATAAACTCCCGGTGCTTGATTAGCCATGCCCTGGAGGATCTGAGTCTGGTTGGCGAGGATCTGATCCATTGCTGCAGTTGCTTGATTCGGCGGAGGATTTGGATTGGGGTTGGCACGTCTCCGACGATTCACAGCTAGTTGATCCACTCCACTCCCAGACCTAGTGTTCACCATCTGATGGTTAGGATCATGAGGTTCAGAGGGTGCTAAAAAGATATAACTCAATTCATGAACAGATGAAGAACGAGTTGACAAAGACATGGAGATCCAATTCCAAAACAGATTCTGTTCGTCATACTTAAACAGTCATAACTCTCATTCTGAATTTACAAAAATCATGATCTCTTGTCAGAACGTAGATCATAAAATTCTTAAACTAACCCAACTTGAATCACCTCAATCGGAATTTTGTGGCTCGAGGTATAAGATAAACAAGACAGCTGTATCAGGACCACGGGACAGATTCTGGTTACTCCAATAAAACCATTATATCTCTCTGCCAGAACCTCTAAAAATCACTAAAAATTCCCAGAACCTAGATTAACCAGTTCTTAATCCAACCCAACTAGATTCATGTCAATCGGAGTTCTGTAGCTCCAGAATTAATTCAGACAGTACCAGGATGTCAGGTAGCGACGAGAACAGATTTGGGTATGTTATGACTTATAGGGGAGATAAAATAGGATGGATAAGGAATTTCAAGAGTAAGTTGAACAAGAAACAAGATACAACCCCAAACTAACCAGCTAATTATGGTGATTTAAATTATTTAGTTGTGGTCATCACTCCACAACATAAGTGCAGTCATTACAAAGACCCAAAACAAGCATTAAGCACGAAACAAACACGAAGCAAACACTCCTAATAAAGAGCTAAGCATCGATTCGATCTCAACGATTCAAACTAAGCGCGTATTGAGATTGATTGGGTAGATCCTAATAATAGGAGAATAGGTCAATGTCTAAAGAATAAAATTGAGATAAGAGAGCATGAGTAGAGCGTAAAACAAATAACAAGGACGAGGGGGTAAGTAAAGCAATGAAGGAGGAGATGAATTATGAATGAGCAAGAATATAGCAAAATAAGATCAAGGATATTTAGAACAAGGTTATTTCAGCATAATAAACCTTAAAGATTGACCATTGCTAACTAGGCTTGCGTCCTACGGTCAACACAGCTCTGGTACCACTTCTGTCACACCCGGTTTTAGGAATAAAACCAAGTGCATCGCATATGTGCGCCAGGATCAAGTTTACACACATATGGTAGACGTCACAAGTGATTATCCATAACCATGCATAACGATAGAGTATTAAAGTAGCATTATTACAATCTCAGAGTTGACACAAAGGTCATAGCGGAAGACTTAAATAAACATTCATCTAACGAAGCAAAAGTGACTCCAACTCCACAGGCATTGACTGGAGGAGACTCGCCTAGAACTCCTCAAAATCAGCAGTGAAATACTCAAAATTCTCCCAATCTGAGCAGCATTCCGGATGTAGTTTCTTTTTTTTATCAAACACCATATCATCTGTCTCTTATACACA